>JALMQS010000849.1:263175-369629 GCA_024734495.1 Forficula auricularia | reverse complement strand
ACTTAGAACTATTAATTTAAATCCAGTATTTTTGGAGTTTTTCTTTTTTATCTAATAAATCATTTGAAATTAGGTAGATTCATTGAAATTAAATCAAAGATAAAAAAAAGAGAGAAAGAGAAATAGAAAAATGCATGAAATTGAAGAAGAATGGTTTCAGTTCGGAATCCCGTGATTGCTAACCATCACTCATCGGATGCGAGCCCTGTGATAATTACTCTATATGCTAATGGGAGGGAAGGAATACTGAATTACATTTAAGGGTAGTGTTTGACTACTTCCGGTCAAACTGCCAGATATTTTTGACTGTCAGCTAATCAGCTAATAATCTAATTTGTGTTTAGCCATAAAAGTTAAAGTCTGCTATTATGACTATAAGTAAGGAGACCAATTATTTTTGGAACAAAAGAAGTATGCGCGCCGGCCGCCCGAGATTGCCTCTCAAAACTGTCCGAATATTTCTGAGCCGAGAGGCGAATGTCGTTTTTTTAGGTGTCGTATTTTGTGTGACGTGAAATGAAGACGACCAAGTATTATAATTGATCGTCTTAATTTTTTTTGATAATTGATGTGAAAAACCGGGTTTTCTACAATCGACAATATATTTCTAAAAGAATATGAAAATAGATAGAATAGTAATTCTAATATTCTAATTATTGAAATCATATTTTGGTGTCGTGTGAATTTTTCTGGATAATTCTGAATTTTCTTCTAATAGCACTCACGTCAGAACAACGTGGATCCCCCAAATTGAATTTAACCCTTAAAACTGTAGCTAGCGTCTTTACAGATTAGTTGCGTTTTTTCATTGCTCCTGTAATCATTACCTAGCGAAACCCTTTCTACAGCTGCATTATTTCCGGGGCAACTTAATGCACATTCAAACAATAATTTTAAATTTATCTGGGGAATATATTCTGGCTTAAAACTCGAAAATACTTTTACCCATCTACTTTCTGTCCACGCTTACTTTTTCATCTATACATTTCTTTAGTTTAAATTCATTCAAATACATATTTACTCTTCGAATTACCTCCATACAGAAAATTTAACAATTTCTCTTATTTCTTTCATTACGAATGTGACTGTGTAAGAAACATCTATGCACAGTCATATGCACACTGACACTATCAGTGATATAAAGTTGTCAAGAAATTTATCATAGCCAAATTTAGCATGAAAGAATTAACATAAACTCCCTCTATATTTTCGATAGGTCCTTAAAGATTTAAAAACGGAAAGGTTGTAGAAACGTTTATAATGGATTAAAAGTTCAAAGTGATTTAGATTATCGAGAAAACATTCTGAATCCTTTGAGGATTTTATTCAGCCATTAACATGATTAGGGGAAAATACTAGGCGGGATCTTTTATTGGGAAACTGATAATTCTGATATGCTTTCTAGTAAATTCAAACTAGCCACCATGGCCCAAAATATTAAGCCACTGCCCTATCCTATCAAAGTTCCCAATAAGAAGGACTGGCTCTCCAAGGCCGCGGAGCGATACTACTTAAGGGAAGCGGTTTAAAGGCGGCGTCATTGGAGAGGCTGAAGCGAAGTTCTAGGAGACGCATTGGATTGAAGGGAAGCAGAAGTTATACGGTTCGGGGGCGGGAGAGCAGGGGAATCCCCTTAGGCCGAAGATCTTGCTTTTAATGACGGGGATATGGCTTTCGTCACTAGTAGTCTTTTTTTTGAAATTTTAACTCAGGAAGGGGATGTCAAAATTCGACCTCTGTATAGGGAGACAAATTTACTCCCTGATTAAGTCTTCATTTCATTCATTAGTGGTTAAACATCAGACTATACAAGGACCGAATTTTATTTTTGTAAACGCTTTATATATTATAGTATCTGCCGGATTGTGAGCGTTTCTCTGTAATTTTTTGCTTTAGTTAAAATCGAGGGGTGAACCGCGACCTAATACAGTCTTCACCTACTTCCACTTTCATTTCCAAAAGTAGAAGGATCAACAGATGTAGGGGCATTATCTAATGAAGTCCAAAATGATTCCACATAATTCCAAAGACATGTACACCTAATTCCAATCGTGGTTCACCCCTCAGTTTAAAGCGATATATTTATATTATTTTTAATTTAAAATTGAGTCAAAATTAAATTAGGTTTATATTAAAGGTTTTAAGGATGTGAGTTTTTTACAATTCAAAAAAATGATGTTATTCGAAAAGTTCACCCCACTCTGAATAAATTTTTTCTCAAGTTTCTAAGACTTTAAAATAAAAGGTATGAAAGGTTGCATATAATAATTGATAGTTTTTATGTTTTTAGGAGAAGGTACAAAATAATACAATCGCGTACAAAAGGAGTACGGTTCACGAAAAAGGAGTACGTTTGGTCACCTTACTATAAGGCTAAGTTAAACCCAGCCAAGTTTAGCCAGATGTAAAAAAATCGACATTTAAACTTAAAAATTGTTATAATTTTTAGTATACTCAGCATGTTTTTTTCGAACGATCGCTTAATCCGACCAAATAAACCCCAATACGACGAAAAATAAGAGATTAAGAATTATGTTGGCAGTTATAACAAATAATGATATAAATTATATCTACTACCTATATTTTATAATATAATTCTCAGTACAAATGAACTACTGAAATTTTTGATTATTATCTATATCCATTTCTCTTTTTGAATGTCTTAATAAATGATTAAAGAATCCGATAACGAAACACTCTAGAAATCCTGCGGAGATAAAGATCAGAATAAGTAATTGCTCGGACGGACTGGTCCGATATATGTAGTTTAAATTAAAGTACCAAAGAAAATAATATTAAAATTAAAATTGAAAAAAAATATACTTGGATATATGCACAAAATATCTTACTCCATATGAAATTCGCATTGAATTTTCTTTTTTTAATTATATATTTAAAAGAGTATATTTTAAAATGCAGAGAAAAGCGATGAGTTATTTGAAGAGGAATTAATTTCCATAAAATAGAAAATATGTTTGAACATTTGCTCATTTAAATAGTTTTAAAATTTAAATTTGTGATTATTCAAGCGTTGACTTGTAGAGTTTCATAAAGTAAAAAAAAAACAGACGTGAAATGAGAGACATGGTTCTTCCAATGACTTACTTTTGAAAAATTTTCCTGGGCATGTTCTAACCACCCGCTCTTTTCTTAACTCTATTAATTATTCTCTCATCATACATTTTTAATTGTATAATTTTTTGCCTTATACCAAAATAGATTTTAAATTAAAACTGTTAAATATGTACCTATAGAGTTAGTGAAGTTCAGTCAAACCTAGATGAGTAGTAGAGCACTACCATTAACAATAAATTAATAAAGATTTATTGTACATTCGCTTGCGAGTTCAGAGTAACAAATAAATATAGCTATTTTTTGTTGTACTCGCAAGATTGACTGGTTGGCCGTCAAGACAAAATTAGATATAATTATATTCAATCGCTAGAGTTGTAATTTTGAAGTTATCATTCATTAAAAATTCACAGCTTGCTTTAAAAACAAAAGTTTTACTTTACAAGTCAATACTCAAGCCAATATGGTTGTATGGTTGTCAAATCTGGGGCACAGCCAGTGAATCTAACTTGAGTAAAATTCAAAGAGCCCATCGAAAATTCTCAGAAGCATATGAAATGCCTCCTGGTATATTACAAATGAAAGACTACACATTGATCTTGATGTACCATCAGTTAGAGAGGTCACAAGCAATCAATTCATTAAACACAAAAGAAAACTGGAAAATCACACAAATATATCGTTCTTCTGGACAACAGTGAAACAATCAGAAGAAGAAAGAAATTTCATGTACTGGATTCAGAAGATCAAATGTTAAATTTTAACTGGAAAAATAAATTCAATTAGGGAAGTCATCACTGATAATTAGTAGAGATTGTGGTGTTCGTGCAAGGTGGTATATGTAATATTCATTTACTATGGAGTTAAGGATTCTTGGTCACTTGTTTCACATTAAAATTAAAAAAATCAAAAGATGTAAATTTTTTTAATATATATATTGTGAAACAAGTGACCAAGAATCCTTAACTCATAGTAAATGAATATTACATATAATATTTATTTACTCTTATCTTTAACAAAGTCATCACTGGATGACCGTTCCTTCAAGTCCATTTCTATGTAATCAATTTTACTTAAAGCTATATGTAATTTTTTAAGCTGATTGTAAATAAATAAGTAATACAAAAAAAAAATCATTCATTAAAAGATCTCTCAATTTATACGTTCTTAAATTTTGAGTATTTGATACTTTAGTGGTTAAAATGTTTAGCTAAAAATTAGTTATGGCTGAAACCACCTAGATAAGACATTTTTATGCTAGTGCTCTCCTCAATCTTCCCCCTAAAATGACTTCACAAAACATTATAAATATTCCAGAATTAAATGTCTTTAGGTTGTGCATTCTGATGAGAATATATCACCAAAAATATTTAAACTAGTGGATTTCGATCGAAACTTCTCTTTTGATATAGATTCAGTGAAACCTCCTTTATCCGGCCCTCATTTATCCTGATCGGATTTGTAGTTATTTTTATTTTAAGAAATGTTCACATAGATAATAATTTTCAACTCTGATAGGAAGAATGTAATTATAATTTTGATATTTTTATATTGACGAAGTCAGAACGGAGTAAACATGTTTTTTTTATCGTAACAAATTCAAATTCCCTTATTTGAGGATTTGTTTTGTTTTTATTATCCATATATCCGGATTATCCGGATTTTCGATTATCCTGTTTGCGTTTGGTCCCAGTTAATCCGGATAAACGAGGTTCTGCTGTATTTTTTTTTAATGAATTAGAAAGAATTGTTAATATATATCTATGTATATTATTTTAATTATAAAATACAAATATATAAAAAATAATTAATAATTGACCTACCTGGTTGCGGAATGCCAGGCGATCTAGTGGCGTTACTTGGGATATAGTCGATATCGCTCAAAATCTCTTGCCATTCTTTTAGGCTCTTTTTAGGGAATAATTGATCTTCTGGTATAAGGATGTCACGAGGTATAAGAGCCTAAAATATATAAAGAGAATTAATACTATGAATATTAAAATAAATAAAAAATTATGAGACATGATTATGATTAGTATTAAATAATAGTAGAAGACAAATATCGTGTTCGAACCGCTCGAGTATCCAAACAATCCGTGACGGGACATGAAATTTTAGATTAACCATCAAACTATCACCAACTGTTAGAAGACACAAACCTAATATTAGTTTTAATTCTTAAAAACTCACTAAAATGACTTATCGAATAAATACACTAATTTTTTCTATCTTCGATATTAATTTATCAAAAGTTTATTAATGAATGGATGAGTAATGAAGCTGTTGAAGCTTTTATTTTTGTGATTAATTTGATTAAAATTTGAATTTTTTGTGAAATCTCACATAATGAATTATAATTATTTATTGAAGAGCAAATAATACAATACACTATGACGTTTCGATCGACCTATTCTGCCATCGTTCTCAAGTACCCCGATTTTAGGTTAACTCAGTGTATTGTATTATTTGTTCTTGTTCAATAAATAATTATAATTAATTATGTGTGATTTCACTAAAAATTCAACTTTTAATGAATGTATGAAATTTCTTGGGTTTTCAATATAAAAAAAATAAAAACTCTTTCCAAGACTTATTACGCTCGCCCGTTAGTAATAAACTTAAATATAATAAACTTTTAGAAATGTTGTGTTCTTTTATTTTAATTATCTTGAGAAAAAATTATATTTTCTACGTTTTTGAATTCATCTAATTTATTTTTATCATTGGAAATATTAACATTTTGGCACCAGAAAGAGCTTTCTATAAGACTTTCTATTCTTGGGTTATCGTGGATTTTGGAGTCCAGAGCGACACAGAGACAGAAAAAATAATGGTTGAAAATGACTTTTTTCACGTTTCAGACATTTTAAAACACAATAACTAAAAAAAATAAGCTGACGTGTACTGATGTGGCCATCCACTTGACTTTACCATACAACCTGGCCCCTCACTTATATTTAATATTTAATAAAATTATTTATAATCATGTAGGGAAGGGGGTTAGTTTTTGCATTTTTAGACTTCTGGGGGTCCACTGATTATGTATACAAAATTTGTTTGAGTTTGCTCAAACGGCCTAGATTTTTAATTTTTAACCCCCGTCCACCCCCCTTAATTTTGGGTCGATATGCACCAAAATCTAATCAGCTCTTAATCTCAATGGACCAAAACTACGTGTGAAATTTGGTTTCTATATTCACACTAGTTTTTGAGCTAGCTCGTCCACAAAATTTGGTTACGCACAGACTAACAGACAGGCTAACAGACATTTTGACAAAAAACTTATTATCTCGAAAAATATAATTTTTTCGATGTTCACTTATTAGGGCTTTTTTGTAGAGCAAAATGCCATGGTTTCGCTCAATTTTTTTAATCGAAATAGTTTAAGCCGTTTTTGAGATATTTTGAAAAAAAGAAGGAAAAAACCACCTTTTTCATGCACGATTACAATACTTGACCATACCCTGTATGGTAAAGTAAAAATGGGAAAATTCAAGACTTTGCCTGCCTCCCGTGCGTACGAGTAATGATTGATTTAATGATAAAGCTTATTTTTTTAAGAAAATTTTTTATATGTTTTTTAATAGTACATTATCATTTCTTTTAATACTAATAGAAGAATATTCCACAACCCCTCTGCTCTCTGACACTCTTAAAAAAATACGATAACAAATGTCCATTTATTAAACATTTTTTATTATGTCTGGCATTAGCTTAGTTGAAGAATATTATGATTTTTAATTATTATTATTTTAATAAAGTACGTAATCGGTCTAAAAAAGTGAAGAAACTTAATATTGGCTGGCGACATGTGACGCACATATGAGCGTATGACATTCCCTTGTCGGGTGAGTTGGCAACGCAACCAATCTCCAATGCTACTCTCGATTTTATTACACAAAAACCAATGTTAAGCTGTCTATAAAATGGTTTAATTATTTCAATTGAAAATAGAAGAATATTTTTTTACTTTGATTGAAGTCTCAGTATTTCCACCCGAAATCTATTAAATAAGAGATGATTTAGGTTCGGTTTGTCTGAATACATTATTTGTTGTTTTTTTTTTAATAAACATATGTACATTTTTTATCATATCTCCTGATCCCACTCTGTAAATTTCAGGATATAAATAAAGCTAGCACTGCAAAAAACACTATCTTAATTTTTTTTTTTTGAAAATTAAAAAAAAGTAATGGAGGCCGCCCAAGGATAGTGAAGAAAAAATGATTACATTTCTAAGTAAGATATACCTATTTATTGGACTGTTATTCTTTTTTTCCTTTTTCCTTTAAAACCAACGTTTCGGAGGATTCTTCCCTCCTTTAGGGTTTCAAAGGGTCAATGAAGGAAGCATCTTGTTTGCTTCGTTTATTGACCCTTTGAAACCCTGAAACAGGAGGGACGAATCCCCCGAAACGTTAGTTTTAAAGAAAAGGGGGAAAAAAGAATGACAGTCCAATAAATAGGTACATCTAATTTGGAAATGTAATCATTTTTTTCTTCACTATCCTTAGGCTGCCTTCCATTACTTTCAACTAAAAATTCTACCAGAGAGAAAATTTCTTAAAAAAGAAAATCAAAAAAAAATCACCAAGATATTTAAGTAGCATACCATATTAAATATTATGAAAATTTCCTTTAAAATAAGGGGTCAAACAGCCATCTAGGCCTAATAGAAGTTAAGTATAGGTACTTATTACTATTCAAGATTTACAAATGCATGCTTAAAAATTACTATTTTTCAAAATTTAAAAATAAATTACATCAAAACTCAAAAGATAAAAAAATTCTAAAAATATATTCTCATTTATATCAATGGAGAGAATAAAAATTGAAAATGGTAAGGTTGAGTGACTAGTTGATTTGGCATGAAAATGAAAACCCTACGTCCATTCAAACTGGCCGATATCTTTGACTAAAAGCTAACCGTTGAAAACTTACAACTAACTCAATTTATGAATTTCTACAAATAATTAAGAAAAAAATTAATAAATCGACCAATTGCAATTCGGACTAGTATTCCGAGTGCCCTGTACCACATTTAAATCAGTAGTTCCTCTAACCTTTTCAGTTTCATTATTCTTGTCTTGACCCCTTGTTAAAAAAAATATATTATGAGAAAATAAAACTAAAAATTTATTAGGATTATTGATTCTTTACCATTTGTTTTTCTACTTCTTTCAGTTTGAATTTGTAGAAATTTGATAGTATGATTACTATTTAGATACAAAAATTAGCTAATCTTATGACAATAAAAACAATAGTATACTTTGTGAACTAGACAAATTTTCATTTTCTTATACAAATTAGTTTTATGATATATAAAGGTAAATATTAAATGAAAATCAAATTAAATTAATTCATTGAGATTTCAAATTTTTGAAAGTTACATTCAAATAAGCTTTTTCAAAGTTTTAAAAGTCCGATCTGACAGTCCGCTATAGCTCAGATTATTTCCTGTATGTGAACAGTGATATCGTCTAGATAGGGTTACCATACGTTTCACCGGGACTGTCCCTGTTTGAAGGTATAGTTCAGGTGTTCCTGTCAGTTTGTCATTTTGTCCAGTTTTTTTGGAAAAAATTATTAAGTGTTGACACGGCAAAGTTTTATTTTAACTAAATTTTAAAATGGGTTTCTAGACACGATTAAAAATACAATAAAATAGAAGAAAATTCGGGTGTGTGTTTAAGACCACACGACAGAAGTGATAACTTATATATGGCATTTATAATTATAATATATATTTAACAACCCCAAAAAAATAATTGAAAGTATAATTAAAAAATTTATTTTTTATAAAAATATAAATTTTAATAATTTAATTATTTTTTGAAAAGGAATAATTAATATATTTTCCGACAATGATTGAACTGGCAACTGCAAGGTGCGTCAAAAGAAGTTATCACTTCAAAAAGTAAAAACTTTTTCAGGACTTGCTACGCTTGCTAGTTGGAGCCGCAACAATTAATTTTTTGTACATTTTTGTCTAAATTTTAGTGAATTTCAATTGAATATTCTCTCTCTCACTCTCTATAATAAGTATCGTTTTGGTCCGAAAAAGGTCATTCCTAGAATAATAGAAATTAAGAAATTAATCTTTAATAGTCTGAAACAGGTCAACACTTCGAAGTGGAAACCTTTAAAGAAAGAGAGAAGATCATTGTATCTGCTCTCTTTCTAGTTATTTTCATCGCCCAAATTCTAATGAAACAATCACTCACCCGAAAATTAAATAATAAATAAGTGAAAACTGCCTTAGTAATTATTAATAAACTTAAATACACTGGAGTGCAAAAAAATTGATCCACCAATAAAAACTTTTTAAATAGAAAATCATTTTTAATGTTTTTACAAGTAACCATACATAATTGAAATTATTGCTTATTGAAAGTGTTGTTGCCCTTGATTAATTAGGCACACAATTTGAAATGCTAAATCATTTTGTATATTTTATTTTTCAATCAATGATGCTTTAATTCAAAATGATGATATTATATTACAAATAGAATTTGATCTTTTATTAAAATTTTATTTAAATTTAAAGTGATAGTGAGAAAGTATGATAATTTGTAATTGTATCTTTTAATTTAATTTTACTTATTTTTTTTATAAAATTCAAAAATCATCAACAATATTTATTGAATATGTTAATTTAATAGTTAATAGAACAAATATATGGTTATTTGTAAAATTTTTATAAATAATTTGCTATTTAATAAAGTTTTTATTGGTGCCTCGATATTTTTGCACCGCAGTGTATATGTCGTGGCCACATCGTAGAATTGACCATTTCATGAAATGCTCGAGAATTTCATGAAATGTTCACATTTCATGATGTGGCCAACTTAATTTGACCAGATCATTAAATCGTGAACGTTTCTTGATTTTGTCATCCACGATTGGCCATATCGTAAAATAGGGTGTCCATATAATATTTAATAAAAATCCAGAATATGTTACAAACTTGTTTATTGTTCTTTAAGACAGACAAACATTTAACTAGGGACTTAAGGAAATATTAAAAGAATCTTAAAATACAACATACCAAATCTAAAATGCAACAATGTAGAAAAAATATTATTTTAATTTAAGTTACCTATTCATTTATATAGGATCCTAATATTATCCTTACAAAATTAAACATCAAACACGTCAAGTTACATAATTATTTTTAGAAAACAAACAAATATTTAGGGTAAAAACAACGCTGTGGGTCTCCTTTTTTAAGCGCCAATTTCGTTCGTTGTCAAAAGGGTTCCCCCACTCTGCTCACCTCTCCCTCCCCTATCTTAGTTATTGGACCGCTCCCAGGGTGCAGTAATCAACGAATATTGACCCGGAGATTTAAAAATATAATTTGATTCCGTCTAATCGGTTTTTTATTAAAAGTGCAGTAGATCAATATTAATGTAATTATTAATATTATAATAATATAATAAATATTATTAATATTATTTACAATATTTTTATTAAATCAAACCACGTAATAGAACCGAATATGTGCAAACGACTCCGGTTCGGTTAATATATATTCAGTTCGGCTCGGTTGGGTTCGTACAGCTCCTTTTCGGGCTGGCATTTAGACGGTTCGGTTGGCGTCATTTCATGAAATTCTCGAGCATTTCATGAAATGGTCAATTCTACGATGTGGCCACGACATATAGATTGTTTATTTATGGCTATGCTATAACATCGTCTTAAAATCTCAAAGTTTTTTTTTTATAATTTTTAGTCTTTGAAATATTTACGTTACATATCTTGACTTTGAATAGGAAAGATCATCTGTAAATATGAGAATCTGCGACCAATTTAAATTTATAGAATATTATTGTCATCGGAAATAATTGTGGGGGAAAATTTCAAGAAAATCAGTTCGCCAGAAATGGGTCGTAAATCGATTTCAAGATTTTACTCATACAAACAAACAAACAGAGAAACCAGCCTACATAAAACCGTCTTAAAAGAGAATGAATCAATACATAAATACCTGTGTTAAGACTACGCAAGCAAGAAATACACTAATAACAGACTTCATTTTGACACCTCGCTTAGTAATGCGTTCTCGGATTATCGCCTGCTCTTTTAAATACACCGAGAAAAGAAAAAATAATAATAATAAAAAAATTAAATTGAAAAAAAAATCAATCAATCGATCTTTCTTAAATTAAAGCCATCTAATATTTGATAATTCATTTCTTTTTTTGGAGCTAAAACCATTCAAATAATTTCGAAATGATTCCGATTAAAATTAATCGGTCAAATTTTTTAACATTATTCTTTTTAACAAAATCTCGGCCTAAATTTATAAAAAAAATACTTTGAAATTTAGATAATGAATGATAGATATCAATTTCGATAGTTTGACCCATTGGATTTTGTATACATTTGTAACAAGGATTTTCTTATGTTATCTTTTCGATTATTTTATTTGCAGTTCTTATTCTCGTTAATTTTTATGACATTGGCTGCATTTTTTATAATTTATTTAAAAATATTAATTACTATTAATTAGAGGCACTATCGATAGTGTTTATAATCAATAATGCCACTAATTATCTATTATCTTTCACATCATAAATTGATTTCTAGATAATCAAAAGATTTTATAATATAATAAATATTTACATTTTTCTAATCTAATTGATAAGCACACACAGGATAATAACTTAGTATAATAATTATTCGAATTTCATAATCGGCACTGCCTTTGATCTTAGATAAATTTATTTTTGGTAATTTCATGAGAGAGGTATTAAATTTTAAACTCAGTATGTTAATTTCTTTTTAATGTTTATGCCGTGCTCCTTTGCGCTATTATATCTGTTCATTTTACCTTGAACCTGGGAAAGTCAGATGAATGATCTCCATCTGGCAATTTCAACGAACGTGGTTTATTTAAAATTTTTTCTCAGGCTAATCTAAATATAGAAATAATAATAATAATAATAATAAATACTGAATGTAGAAAACTATTTAAAAGAGATCAGGTGTTGTTTGTATGACAGGCTGCCCCATCCAGTATTGCCATGAGAAACTCAAATGGGAATGCGTGTCTTAAGTCGTTCAATTTTGTAAAAATCAAAAAATAAGAATAACAAAATTTAGATTTTTTAAAAATTATAAAAAAGTGGCAAATTATTAAAAAATAAACAAATAATATATAAAATATAAATCAAATAAGATGTGATTAATTTCTTCTTCTGTGTGGGCAAAGAAGAGCGAATTGAATATTTAATTTTTGAGTGGTGAAGGGGGGGGGGAATAATTATCAATATATTTAATGTTTCTTAATTTAAAACCAATTGGAGTCTTTCATTTCAAAATTCGAGTTAAAATTAGAATTATATTTCAAATTTGCCTCGACTTATCTCTACTCAAAACACAAATATACCGACGGCATCAGCGCCCCTGTGGGCAGCATTAGGTCAGCGTTGCTGCAAATTAACTGGACTATTCTTATTTTAATATAAATATAGTTGGGTGAAAAAGAGAACGCTTTCTGCAAACTGCAGCGATTTGCCTTTTTTGTCTACGAACTTTTCCAGTTAGAAAAATGAAACTTGACAGAAATGTGCAATTTACTAATACAAACGTGTATGCCAAATTTGAGCTGATTGGCTACAGCCGTTTTTAGCTACGCGTATATTTTCTGCATTTTTGAACTTAATGTTCAGAATACAATGATGCATTTGTGGAAATACAAAATTTTTGGCACCATAACAAACTTCAAGACCTTCCGTTATTCTAGACACAACCGGATCTAGGGGGGTAAGCTTGAATTTGACACTGCTCCCCCCTCCCCGAAATGCTATATAAAACAAGTAAAGTATGATAAAAAAAATAGTAAATTGGTTATAATAAAAAACCATATGTTTTTATAGCGTCAAGAATAAATCATTTAAATTTCAACACCATGTATGCATGTATGGTATTTTAAAATTACATTACAAAAAATTTCGCGCTTCCCAAAATGTGTCGCTTCTTAAAACTTGCCCCCGGGGGGTACGTGCCACCTGCCTCCCCACTACTCCTAGATCAGGTCTTGATAGTGGGTATCTGAATATATACATACACACAGATAGACAGAAAACACTTCAAAAATTATGATTAAAAATGACCTTTCTACAACTTTCACACATTTCTAAGTATGATAACAAAAAAAAATAAACATCTTCGGAATAATAAAATAATTCTGCCGACCTGACAGCGTACCGAGTAATTTTGGTACTATTTCATAGATTTATTGAGTTTCTCGAGCTGGTGAGAATATAACGGCACGGATTTCGATACTCGTAACTCGATTTCAAGTCCCCTGCTCACTATTTACAAATTTAACCGGCATAATCCGGTTCCTATAATTTTATTTAAACAAGCATACAAAGCAACAAAACTAATAACTTTTAAGGAGTTAGGTGTTGGTTCTAGGTGAAACATTTTAATATAATAATAAAACTTGAGCAAGATGCGAGGTAGGTTCACAAAAAAAGAAATAAAACAAAATTGAGTTTTGAATTCGATATATTTCGGGGGTGAGCCCATCATCAGGAGTCAAAGTAAACTTCTTACCCCTACTTTCACCTCACCACATACATTTCAAAAAATATTAAAAAAATTGTTATTTTTATAATTATTTTTCCATTGTATAATCAGTTTACTTTGAATCCTGATGATGGGCTCACCCCCGAAATATATCGAATTCAAAACTCAATTTTGTTTTATTTCTTTTTTTGTGAAACCTACCTCGCATCTTGCTCAAGTTTTATTATTAAACAAAACTAAATTCGATGTTGCCTAAAATGAACAAATAAATAAAAAAACTAAAAGTGTCATATTAATTTTACAATTATTAGTTTAAAAAAAAAATCAATAACTCTAGTCTCTTTTCAAAGAAGGTCATCAAACTGTGAAGAATTTATACCTAAGTTAGGAAAAAAAATTTGGAAAAAAAAATTTCTCTTCAAATTTCTTCATAATTCTTATCCATTTGATAATTGCTCCTGAAAAGAATTCCTTGGCTACATTTTTTACGAGTTTTTTATTTTTTTATTTTCGCTTTTGAATGTAAGCCTAGAGATGCATTGGTTAAATTGACCACACTCATAGCTCACATCATAAACAACCTCCTACTGTACAAACAAATCCATAAACCTGTTTGGACATTTGGTATTCAACACTGAGGTGGAACCAAGAGGATTAAGATAATCAAACTTTCAAAAACAAAATAGTACATAGCAATACCAACTACCATTGCCCGTGGTGCATCAGAAACTATAATGTTCATCGTGATTTGAGAGGTTGAATCAATTAAGAATTCATTTCGCATCCACAACTACAAAAATATCGAAATAATACAGCTAGTCAACAGCAGAAATGATTTGCACAGGCTGTAATGGTCCACAACTTGTCCTAGTGAATCTGTTACAACAAACTTCCACTACTAATTGCAAAAAAAATTAGTACTATCCATTGCATTTGACTAATAAAAATAAAAAAATATTAAAAATTAATTATTTCTTTACCTTTTAAAGTTCAAATTGAGAATAATCAATTTCGAAATAAGAAAAATCAATTACAAAATTAGATAGTCAATTTCATATATTCCAGACTTCAACAAATTGTTGAATCTTATAGATAATGCAAAAGCGATTTTTATCTTCCAACAATAATCATAATAACTAATAACTTTTTCTGAAAAACTGCCATAACGTTTTGATTTTAATCAGATGTTTTTATCTCAAATTACACGTACTTTGACATAAGTATTCGTAATATATTTTATCTAAACTCTGTCTGTGAGGAAAGTTAATTATTTTTTTTTTTTTTTTACGCTCGAAAAATTCAAAACTTAATACGAACTTGGGGATGCATCTCAGATAAAGTATAATTTGATTTTTTTATATTTACATCAAAATTAATTAAATGTAAATGTTTTATTCTTTTGTGGAAATCATTTTGAAAAAACATTGTATTTTTTATTAAATTTTAATAATATATTTAATTTGAATCTTCGTTTAGTCGATTATTTTGTTAGCCATTTCGGTTACATGATCCATGTGTCTAAGCTTTTATTCAGACGTGACGAAATCGACGCGTGGTATCTAGTTTATATTCGTTCACACGTGTTACACGTGTTTGCGCGGTGCTCCATTACATGCTCTCCCCTGAACAACCGCAGAAAAGTGGATGTCGTGCTGTTTGGACATATGCACAGATGTTCTACCTAACCTCTTATGGCTCCCATAAAATTTTTAATTTAGGACCAAACTAGCTTTTATAAGACTTTCTTATATCAATAGTATAATTAAATTGTCAAAATACTTTAGTAATTTTAAAATTTTGATTTACATGTCTCTTAATTGAAATATAGAGAGATCTTGACTTTACAAGAAGCATATGGATGAAAATAATTGGCTTTGTTGCTGGTGAATATTTTATTTTAATCATATTGATGAAAGAAGGGGTTATCCTAAGAGAAAGAAGCAACCTCTAAGAGCCAGCTGTATGTCGGATGGTAAACTCTTTTTAAACGTTGACAAAGGGTAAAAACTTATAATTCACCTTGTGCCTGACGGGATGGTCAATCAGATGAAAGTGCTTGTCTGGTAAACTCTTTTTAAACATTGACAAAAGGTAAATCCTGATAATTCACCTTGTGGCCGGCGAGATAGCCAATCAGATGACAGGCACTTTCATCTGATTGGCCATCCCTTCAGGCACAAGGTGGATTATATGGTTTTACCCTTTGTCAACGTTTAAAAAGAGTTTACCAACCGACATACAACTGGCCCTAAAAGATCTGCAACGTGCAAGAAAGAATGAGAAGAGAAAGAAATTTCAGACCTGTACTGGAAGTAGAAGGTAATTTTTGAAGAATTCCGTCAAACCAGTCTGCAAGATGATGTTATAACGATGATAGAAATCTATTTATTAATAATGGATGATCGCAATGTAATATAGTCGGCTCTCGATAATTCGAAATCCAAGGGACTACAAGAAAAATTCGAATTATCGAGACTTCGAATTATCATGTCGTTTGAATTATCAAGAGGAAAGAAAAACAATACTAATTATTAAGAGTTTTTATTATATTTTTGAAAATATGTATGAGCTTACATAGATTTTATATATACGAGTATAGCCTCAAGTAAAAAATAAAAATTTTGAAAACGACAAAACAGAACAGAACATTATATATATATATTGTACATATTAACAATGCAATAGATAAATAACACACCTAATTAAAAATTAAGAATAGTTTTTTGCTAGAAAAAATTCGAATTATAATATTATAGAACGTTCTCTCCCCTCTTGTTACAAAAAATATTTCGAGTTATCGAGCGTATCAAAATATGTACATAGCATTTTTTCGATTTACCGAAGTTAACAGCTGAAGAGTTCGAATTATCGAGGTTCAGCTGTATTTTCTTTTGAATTTTTAATCTGAACCAAAAATACATTGCCTACTCAACTTCACTATTCCATTTGTGCGCCCAGACCGCGTGATTTTCGAGAAATCTCAACAGCTGGTAATTTCCGTGCGGAATTATATGCACATCTGAACAAAGGCTATCATAGACAGTGTAGTCTAGTTTCCAATTACTGTGAATGTTATCGAAAACTTAATTACATTCTATCATGCCATAGAAGAATGTACTAAAATAGAAAAGAATTTGAGTTTGAAAATCCTATTGAATGGTTTCACTTGAACGTTTCATTTATAAGTTTACCATGCAATTTATCTCTGGTATAATTGTATTTGATTATATACAATTATTAATAAATAGCTATTAGTAAGCTATTCCGAGAGAAGCAAAGGTATGGAATCAAGGAATGAAGTGCAAATAACGAAGCAAGTGATAAATCAAACGCCAAGCTGTGTTCTCGTGGGGCATCCCAAGTGTCATAAGATAATATCCCCTTAAAGAGGGGATGCCAGGGGAGGGTCATTTATAACGGGGAACACAATGTGACATGGCTGTCAGGGTGTTCTCGAGAAGTAAATCTCTCTCTAAACACTCGCAGACAGTGCTGGCGGCCTTTTATTTATATGCTTGCCTCCTATGACATAATGGGGAGGCTAGTTCTAACTTGTTTTTTTTTTTTATCTTCAAGAAGTAAACATGATTAACAATGAAATTAAAACCAGGCATGTTCAAATCATGAGAGAATATCACTTTATTAATAGCTATTAGAAAGATTTATGAATCATTCATAATCTAGTACTTAGCTGCTACTTGTTCAGATAGAATAAAAATCTTTCTAATATATTTCTTAAGATTCATTTATACCTATATGAAGAATAAATGAAGCATTGGAGAATGGTGTATCTCCAGGAATGTACATTTTGAAGTCTTCATATTTAACTATTATGAATTGAAATTTCAATTTTTGAATTCTAGCTAGAAGTATACGATAATTTTTTCCGAAATACCTCAATATTCTACACCAATAATAATAATAAGATAATTTTAAAGTTAAAGAAAAAGTTTTTTTTACCATATCCAATGCGAAGCATGGGTAAAGTATTGTAATCGGTCTCGTGGCAAGCGCAACTTCAAAGGGTCCTCAGGTAAACACTACGGAACCCATAGTCTCAATTAAAGTCACAAATTGTAGTATTCATTTAGGTTGAATTTTAGCACGTGACAGTTTTGCCAAAAATTACATAGGGTCTCGTCCAGAGGCCAAAAAGTGCGATTTTTTCAGGAAGTGCGTGCGGATGGATGGATGTTATCGTTTTTTTCGTTCACGATTTTTTCCACACCGTACAACCTATTGAAATGAAATTGAAAACCTACCATTAATATAACAAAATAAAGCGCTGATTAGTTTTTGGTACATGTCTGCCCACAAACATTAGTACTTTATTTTAGTACTTTTTTAGTTTTTTCTAAATATTTTGAAAATGACAAAACCAATTTTGATGAAAATTAATATTATAATTAAGTACCCTGAGGCCCACAAAAAAGGTCATATAAAGTTTTTTGTAAAATTATATTTTAACGTACTTTACCCTAGAATAAGATGGTACATTGGATAAAGTTTAGCAACGATCCGTTGCAGTTTATTTTAAGTAATAATTAATATTTTGCTTTCTTTAGTGTTTGTGTTTTGGTTTGAGAAATGTCTGAAACTGATAAATGTTCATTCGTTCATCTATGTTAATTCGCATAGATTAAAAACAAAAGGTCGTAGAAAGTTCATTCAGGTCCCATAATAATATCTAATGTCGATCTGTCTAGATTCCCATAATCTACGATAATTCAAAAACGTAAAGTAATACATTTTTTTGTCGTTCCGGATTCCCCATACTTATCACTAGTCAAGAACGCAGAATTGTTCAGTTCGTTCTATTGCCAAAAAAATTCTATTTTATTTAATCACACTCGCAGATATATAGAGAGAGATTTTCAATTTTTTTGATTAAGGTACCTGAAAAATTGGAAAAAAATATCGAATTCGAATTTTTTTACGAAAATAATAAAAAATTAAATCATTTTGATTTGGAAATTTTATTATCAAATTAAACACACCCAGCACCAGCAGGTTTTAGCTAGCAAGCCTATCGAGAAAATTTTATTAGAAAAAATAAATCATTAATTTTATTAAAAACAAATTTCGTATGAATTGATTTTCTATAATAAACACCCCATAAAAATATCTGTTAATTCTTATTTATTTGATTAAAAAATGTAACTAATAAAAATAAATTCATTGTATATAATTATTTAATGAAAAAAATGTATTCGATAAATTTTTTCTTTCCTTAAAAGCAAATGAAAAGAATCTACCGAAATTTCGAAAAAATAATTCCCTTATTTCATTGAAAATATTTTAAAAACAATTAAAGAAAAAAATTACAAAAATAATAAATTCTCTGAAATGCAATTGGGGTAGAATATCTCACTCTGGCATAGAAAGAAAAGGGTGCAAAATATAAGCTTGGGCGCTTTTAGAACAATCCCGGATACATGTCGAGACAAGTCCATATCCATTGGAGACATTGAAACAAACTCGGACACGAAATAAATAATTTTCTATTAATCAAGTATAGTACGAGTTTTATCAATAGCGTCTACTTCTCCTTAATACAAGCTAACTATTTTATTACTAATAATAAAATTGCATGTAAAGTCTTATATAGATTTGAAATATGTTTAAAAAATTGCAAAATAAATATGCAGAACTAATTGGCTACTATGACTTAAACTTAGAATTTGTTTATGACATTGATAAGTGTATAGATTTCGGAGAAAATTCTTCTGATTCGAAATTCGAATACCGAACATTCAACCTCTCAAAATCCACCCAAAATTTTTTTCTCACAATTACTTACTCCTAGGGCTTTAAGAGTATTGTTGTACACACCCAAGAGTACTTGTATTATGCATTCAATATAGACATAGTGTAAAGTCATATAAAACATAGTAGGCTCCTTGATTGATTTTTCCTCCCCTTGGTCCCCTGTACACTGTTAACAATTTCTTAAATAATTTAACTATAAAAATTGGGGAGTCCGGCTTCAAAACTTGTTTAGTAATAATATCAGTATTCTAATCTTACAACATATTTTTTACTAATACGTATAAATTAATACAAGAAAAAGTAAAGTTGTAATTTATTTTTGCAATGCGTTAATGTGATTTTACCAATATAATATAGATTTTTTTTTAATATAAGCATTACGGAATCTTGTAAATTTCCTATCTATTTATATTGTAAAGATACAGTAAATTTACAATTCTTTTAACAGTATATTGTGTATATCTATTCTAAAATCCAGAATACGCCCCAAACTAAGTTCATTAATATTTACTATATGAATATGATGCTTTTAATAATTCCACACCAGATAGAGACATAAATTATCACCAAATATATTGTAATATTAAGATCTTGATTTTTAATTATAGTTATTGTCTTGGGCTGATTTATATTAGAATTCATCACCATAGGCGTTGCCTGTTTTTTTCCTTTTTCAAAGGTTTATATTTTTAAACCAAATGAACATCTTTCAACAATTACTAATTAATACTCTCATGTTAAAATTAGAGATCAAGTGGTAATCGACTCCATTATCAACAACAATTGTTCAATTTTGATAACAACCAATCCTTAACAAAAGGCAAACAATAATGGGTTTTGTTACATTTTGTTGTCGATTTATTAAATTCGAAATTGAAATTGGATGACTATAAACGTCGAGAGAGAGAGAGAAGTTGAAATCAATAATCCATTGGCAAACAACTTTTTATTCAGCCATTCAAATATTAATTAGATAAAACTTTTCTTTTCACTAATACCAACAAGTTCTTGTTTTATGATCTATGTTTCATGTCATCGAGAAACTGTACGCTTTGTAATTTATAGACTATTACTCATATTCACTCATTGATATACAAGGTTTATCTCGAAAACATGTCCTACCGGTCGTTGCAGGTATTGTATCTAGGCGACTTTGTAAATGCAACATTTGTAATGTACCTATTGTATTCAGCGGCCACAACTGGAAGTGCAATTCGTAAATTTCGTAGAGGAAATCCATTGAGATGCAGTTTCGTTACATGATTATAAAATTACCTGATAATATCACTTGTTCCCATTAGATAAGCACAGATAGCTTTATCTGAAATGTTAAAAAGTGTTTAATTTTATTAGATATAATAAAAAGAGACAAATGACCTTGCTAAGGTATCGAACAATGTCCATTGACTCAGATATTTGAATCTAATTTACAATTAGAGAGTGGCGAACACAGTCTTCATTCTAAACGGCTTGACACCTCTCAGGTGCAAAACAATTTTGTTATCTAACCAGATCGACATAAAAAGTCAACAGAACTATTCAAATGAAATTTTATGTTTTAATTTCGAAATTAAGCGTACTGTCGGTCGTGTGATGTAGTATGTTTCGAATTTGGTAATCCTTTTAATTATGTCACTTTAATCTTTCCTATTCATTCACAAGTCAGTCCATTCTTATACTATCGAATTTAACGATGCTACTTTCTAGTTTAACATTAACACACAAACTATTATAATAAAGTTAAAGAGACGTGATATGGGTGATATGGGGTCAATTTTAGTCCCATTACTACATGTTTTTTTTATAGTAAGTCTTTCAAAGGAAAAATAAGTTTTTTGGTATTCCCATATATACGAATATACCTACCAGTGGTGTGCGATACATGGATGCTGTGGATGCGGCGCATCCCAAATATTTCTAAAAATTTAGATTATTTTCATACCTTTTCCCCAGAGAGGACGAATGAATCAAGGGAAGGTGCCCCTCACTTAACTTAAAACGAAAAACGAAAAAATAGGAAATAGAAATTAAATAAGTTAATATTAAAAATACTTTTATTTTGTCTAAACATGTTTACTCTTTCCACTATATTCTTTTGGAAAATTTATACACAAATATAATTATCAAAATTTTAATATTTAAATGTTTTCATTTATTTAATATATATATATGTTGCAGTACAAACCCTTTTTTTTAGTAAGAACGGGTTCTTACTAGTTAAAACGTGTTTCACTGAATATCTTTATGACAACTAGACTGATATTGGTTGAGTTTGGTTCACAGGTCTAGAATCTTCAGTTTTGAACTTCCGCCTTATTTTGGGTGTTTATTTTCAAAAATTTTTAAACAAAAATGTCGAAAGTTACATCCTCTACAACTTTGTTTCTAATTTTTGACATTTTCGTTTAAAACATTTTGAAAATAAACACCCAGAATAAAGCGGAAGGTCAAAAATGAAGATTCTAGACCTTTGAACGAAACTCAACCAACATCAGTAAACTCTAGTTGCCACAAAGGTATTCAGTGAAACGCCTTTTAACTAGTAAGAACCCATTCTTACTAAAAAACGGGTTTTTACTGTAACATATATATCGTATATTTATAGGAGGTATATAGTAATATCTAATACCATATTTTTATTTATAATTACCTACTGAGTTGACCAACAACGAAATTTTATATAAATTAATTATATTTATATATGTCTGATCTTATTTTGAAATCGACATTAGAAAATATTAAATTTCAATATTAATGTATTATTCTAATCTTTACATTTAGATGATCCAATTAAATGATTAAAAAAAGGTTATTTGATATGAAATTGTATCTGCGTTCACCTTGAAAGATTGATTTTTCTCTCCGTTTACTTATTCCTTGGAAAAATATACATGATCAAAAAAGAAAGCCAGCAGAAATCTTTTGATCTTTTCTTTGTTTTTCATTCTTTCACTTGTTCTTAGGAATATTTCGATGCTCAAGATAAATATTATGTTTATTAAAAAATTCTGGAAAAATATAAAAAGGAGGTATTTTCTGGTTTCAAAGCAAAATTAGGAAAGACTGAAGACAAATGAGCCTTCTTTGATTTTAATACGAAATTTGATACTGTTTTCTTTGGTGAAGAAAAAAATATCTTATTGTTTCAAACCAACGAAATAATCTTGTTAGCGAATTGAAATTTACGGAAATCAGAAACAAATATATCACCTGATATCTTGAATCTTAAAAGTTCTTTTTCTAAGTGAGTTTCGTTTAATTTTTATTAACACCATCATGGTTCAGGAATAAATAAATAAAAAAATTGTAACGACTTGAAAAACAAATCTTTAATATTAACTTTATATCTTTCTTTGATTAAAATTAATATGCATGGCTAATAAAGGGTTTAATATAAATGGTTCAAGTAGCTACTTTAGGATTAATAAAAAATAAAAATATGTGTGCACAAATTGGCCAATTCTATGTTACAGGATGTTAATTTGAAAACTTATATAATTGTATACCCTTCCCTCGATAGTAGATTATCCGCTACAAGTGTTTTTTTATTTAATGTAAGATTAAATAGAGTCTAAGTTCACGAAAGACTATTACATTGCAAAGAGAACTCATTCGTAATGGAAGAGAAAAAGAAAAGACACAATTTAGACCATGAATATAAAGTTCTCAAAAATAGAGAGATCATCATTTAGTGTGTATAAAAAGTACCAAGTATATTATGATAAATTATTACTCGCATATGCTAATGAAGAATGCCTGTCCGATGGGCCGAAGTATTATTTAGAAAGTAGTAGTAGTATTTAGAAATATATGAAAAATAATTCTATCCGTTTGAATTCAGTAAAAGAACGTAAAAAGTTCGTTCTGGTGTCAAAATGATTGTATTTAAAAAAAACACAATTAATAGGCTTTGAGCTTTCTAGCTTCAAAAGTCACAGTTCAAAAATGCAGAATTGTTATATCGATAGTAGGTAATAATTAATTGAATTTCGGTGAACAGGTTTGTGTTAATAAACATTGAACCAAGTTTTAACTTTTTAGCTCAAATCGTTTGATAACGAAAAGTTGTTAAATTGTCATTTGGGGACAGCGTGGCGATGAGTATTGAAAATGTTTACATTTTTCACTCGAGTTTTATTTTCAATCATTCTTAGGTAGATTTTCAACAAAAGATAAATAAATAAGTAAATAAGCAAAATATAAATACAGTGAAACCTCTCAAATTCGAACTAATTGGGGTTGTAAACTGTTAAGATTTCAATTTGTTCGGATTAGCCGAAAGCTGGTGGTTTGGATATCTTAGTGAAGAAAATTGTTCTCTTTTCTATCCTTGAGAAGCTGAAGAAAGAATAAAAGACGTTATTTACTGGGTTGCACAATTGTGGCAAAATACAAGTGCAAACTTACTGTGGAGATCTTGGAAGAAGCTTTGGCCTAGCCTCGAGTTCGAGAAAACACCTACCCAAACTTAAATTTGTCAAAAAACTCCTTCGGATTTCCAGGGTTCGGATTTGAGGGGTCTCACTGTAGTAAATAAGTATGGGGTCTTTTTTTATTTATTTATTTAAAGTCAAATGTTTTATAACTTTTAAGGAGTTCGATGTTGGTTCTAGGTGAAACATTTTAATATAATAATAAAACTTGAGTAAGATACGAGGTAGGTTTCACAAAAAAGAAATAAAGATGGGCTAACCCCCGAAATATATCGAATTCAAATCTCAATTTTGTTTTATTTCTTTTTTGTGAAACCTACCTCGTATCTTACTCAAGTTTTATTATTATATCAAATGTTTTACTCTTAAAAGTATCATTAAAATTACTATTCCTATGTTTTATATTGTCTAATTATTGTTTTTTTCTAATTTTAGGTGAGTTCTTCAAAAAACACAAGAGTTAGGAGCAGAAATTGTGAATAAAATGAATCTGGTATCGTTGACTTAAAATACTCTAATCTTAGAAATTTAATATTTTTTATTTTTAAATTCTGTTGAATGTTTTTAGTTTTATTCACGTTTAACACACTTGAATTGGTTCTTAATTAATAGAATCCTTAAAGTCAAATTTAATTTCCATTCTAGAAATAGATAAATCACGAATGAATATTTTTTAAACTAATTGAAATTTTTCAAGTTAGTCATGTTACTAGAATTAATCATGATGGTTTCTTCTAGTGAATCTGAGTTGTTAGGATAATTTTTATTACATATCAGAAGGGCTGTGTTCACCGCCATCAGAAAAGAATACAAGTACTAAAAAGTTTGGATTCGTGATTTTTCCAATGAAATTGCGTTTTCTATTCTCGACAATTTTTTTTTTATAAAAATTATTTTTATTTTTCTCTTTTTAGTGATGTTATTAATAGTGACTTAAGATAATATTTTGTATGCATCTCGTAAGAGAAAAAAGCTTCGGCCGAATTCAGAAAATGATAAAAAATTCAATTCATAAGTAACGAAACGTTTGCGGATTCTAAATGAACGTTTTAGGATTGTTTTTTATAAAAGATTTGATTTATTATAATTTCGATTAAATAATCATAAGAATTGGAGATTTACGTTATTTCGTCATTGATCAAATCATCAGACCAAATTAATATGGGACCACCCCTAAGATACCCCTTTCACAATAAAAAAAGAATCATCGAAATCGGTCCACGTGGCAAAAAGTTCTCACTGAGCATACATTAAATAAATAATAATAGGTATCTTGACTATCTTGGTGCTATACTGATCCAAACGCATAAAGAATCATTAAAATCGGTTCATAAACAAAGAAGTTATGCCTGAACAAACATAACGAAAAAGGTCCAATACCAATGAAAAAAACGGGACCAATCGGAAACTATACTGCAAAAAAAATCATCAAAATCGGTTCATAATTGACGAAGAAATCAGGTAACTAGATACAAAAAAAAAAAAAAAAAAAATCAGTCGAATTGATAACCTCCTCCTTTTTTGAAGTCGGTTAAAGACACCAAAGATTTGTATCATTTTAAAAATAAATGTGAGCTGTACCCTAGGTTATCTACATGGTAGGCTTCCTATGTATCTTTCTCATAATAATAATATAATATTTCTATATAATTAATCGCCGAAAATTGGTATCCTTTTAAAAATAAATGTGAGCTGTACCCTAGGTTGTCTACATTGTAGGCGTAAGCGTCATGTATCTATCTCATAATAATATTATATTTCTATTTAATTAATCGGCGATCATCTGCCAACCATTCATAAAAACTCAATAGTATTTTTTAAAAAAATATTCATTGCTAGATCTTTATCATTTTAAAATTTTTAATTTATATTCTAATTCACTAAATGAATGGGTTAAAATGGAGAAAAAAACAACATTTTAACGACTTCTTTAATTGAAAATTTGAATGGTAGAGAAAAAATTCAAATGGCATTCCAATGAACAGAAAAACTTGTCCTCTTTTAATCCTTTAATACGATTTTTCTAATTATTTTCTTGTATTTCGATATGTAGGGAAAACAAATATTATGACAAAGAAGTTTTATGTTTCCAAAAGATACATGACATTCTAGAGAAAAAAGTTTGTTTTTTTTATTCTTTTCAATTCTGCTTATTCTGGTTCAGTGAAATACCTTTTGCTATCTACTGTCTTTTTTAATCCATTGCATCTCAATAAAATTTAAATGAAAGAAACAAAGAACTAAAATAAAATAAATAAATAAAATAAATAAATAAATAAATAAAAAGAACAGAACATCTTAAAATAAATGTTTGTTTTTACCTGACATGAACTTTGAAGACGATTTCATGTAATTTTGATTTGACATGAGATAACACAAATTAAGTAAAAGTATTTTTTTTTTTAATGATCTTGATGTGAGAAGGAGATACACCAGAAGGTGCATCCCTTAAAGGCCTGTATGGGATGGTCCCTTCATCGTGAAAAGAGGAGAGTAGAAGGAAAGATGCCGGGATCACGAGCCAAATCTCAGAAAGCTAGATACAATCCAATTTACTAAGATTTTTAAGGGCTTCGAGCAGTGGTGAATTCTCCGCGCGATAAATTAGTTTAAATTTATCTCCCTAATTAAATACAAAATAATAAATAGGATAGTTGTATATTTAAATAAATTTTACAAATATAATATTAATACTATCAATACTATTATACAAATACTACCTATTTACATTACTCGGTACGGCCAGATAAGAAATGTTTATTTTAAAATACTTATATAAAAATAAATATATTAAAACTATTTTTTTTTTTATTTTTTTAGTTTTCATTGTTTTATAAGGAAATTTTAAAAATTATTTAATATTTAAATAGAAATTTTTTTCAAATATTAATTCAAAAGAGCGCAAAGTCAGCCACAACATCTCAGGAAAGCGAATGTCTAGTTTCTCATTAAACCTTTCAGACTTTTCAAATGAATAAATTTAAAATTCACCTTATAAATATTAAACATTTTTCATAAACTTTTAAATTATTGTATTTTTGTGTATCAGTGGCGCAGGGTCCATGGATGTTGTGGATGCGGTAGCGCATCCCTAAAATTTCAAAAATTTATAGTATTTTCATAAATATATAAGGTCGACTTCAAAATTTCAGAAGGATCTCTAAATTTTTTCAAATTATTATCCGTTATTTTTTGTTTTGAAAAGTTTATTGGTTCTTAAAATGAAATAAAATTGTTGCATAGTTTCAAGGGTCAATTAAAATGAATGGTTTTTCGAAAAGGGTGCCAATAGAAGGTTTGAAGTCCCTTCCTGGTATATCTTCCATTCAGACGAGTTTTAGTCGAATAAAAATTGTAATAATAAAAAGGTATAAATAAATATGATTCGGGAATCTTTGGATTAATCAATTTCTAAGAACTCTCAATATATATAAGATCGGAACTAACTAAGAGTGCTATAGGCAAGTCATATCTTGCTTATAGCAATAGAATTAGAAGAAATTTAAAATTTTCTTATAGAACAGGCTGATTCATTGTGGAAGATTAAAATTGCAAGGGTTTTGTAATTTTGAATTAGTATTTGTAATTACTATATTTTTTTTGTTTGTATCATACAACTTTTACATTTTTTTATATTCAGGTGTGCCGCAAATTTATCCAGATATTTTTAGTGTACCGTCAACCAAAAAAGGTTGAGAAACACTGCTCCTAGCCTTAAAAATTATGGTTTAAAAATACATTTCTAGTAGCTTATTATGAACTCTCTATCTTTAGAGGTTCCGGTTCAAAAATCCAAATGGAAAACTTTTTATTCAGATTTTAATGGGAAGTCATAATAGAGACATAAATAAACAATTAATATTTAAGTTTATTATTAATTAATACGATATATCTAGCGACCAGAATCTTGGAAAAATTTCAATTTTTTTATTAATTAATAAATGTGCGGGTGAGCGATTCTTTCATTAGAATCCGACCGAGGAAAATGACTCTAAAGGGTGTGGATAGAATTATCTAACTTCTTCCTTTATAGCGAAGGAAATTCAAGGATACCAAATCTGTTCAGACCTGTTCAGATTTCTAAAGATTCATATTTTAATTTCTATTATTCTAGGAATGGCCTTTTGCTATTGGATCAAAATTATACTCGTTTTAGAGAGATCAAATATTTAATTGAACTTCAATAAAATTCAGGCAATAATGAGAAAAAAAATACTAGTTTTAGAACGTACTGGATCATGAAAAATGTAAAAACAACTATGAGAATTTAATTCTACTATTTGATATATATGTGTGTACGTTTATTTGCAGAGGACAACCTCTTTGTTTCTCTTTATTATTCAACAACTCTGCTACTCTCGGCAAAATAAAATTTTTTCAATTAAATAAACATGTTCTTGAATTTAAAATATCCTTTGAAAAATATCTATTAATCTTTTTACGTTAGTAAGTGTATGATTTTTAACACCTGCAGTTTTGGATTTTCGACTCCGATAATTGATATATCAACTTTTATTCATTTAGGGAACGATTTGAAGAAAGTGTTGGGCAACAAATATTTTTCGATGTTATTTCTGCAAATTAATTCCCAATTAAATGTAACGAATCCTTCGCAAGTGCACGAATCGAAGCATGGAATTGCCGAGTAAATTAGAGTGTATTTGCGTGCTTAGCCAGCGATATCTGGAGAAGGCATCTCTGGTGAAGAGGGGCGCCCACGCGGCCTGGAACCGGCCCTCGGCTGCCACCGGCCCACTCGGGCCACAATTAGCGCAATCGCGACACCGCGAATCGCCCAGTGAAACGCTCTATTAACGAGAAAAAAAAACTAGTTAGTCCATCAAGTGTCCGCCCCTTATATAGATGTTTGCGAGGACAGCTTTCATGCTCTCACTGATTAATATTAATTCCCCACGGAAATCTTGTTCCATTAACAGACTTCTCTTTGGATACAAATGAATTACATTTACAAGGTTCAATTTTGTCAAAGTAATCGATATCGGATCTAACAATAAATCACATGACTCGAATATCTTTCTTCGTTAAATTTTTATTGTTCACAATTTAACAACAATTTTTTAAATTTACTTATGTTAAGTATGTTTTCTATAGGGCTCCTTTAATTACTTTTTGTTTATCAAATAGAACCGCTTCCTCTTTAAATACTATTAAGCAAAACACGATCAAGTCTAATTATTGTGCGGTGATGAGCTCGCAGCTCGCAGGCTGCAGAATAGCATGAATTATAGTGTCTAAGTGAGTATCAATGTGTGTAAAGTTTCTAATTTTTAAACATAAAAAGACCAAAAGGGCAAATCAGAAACAAATCGAACGTTAAACAGATTTATTATTTTGCCTAGTCCTATTGTTTCCAGAAGAACCGTCTGGACAAGTTTTTTACTGCGGCCCAATCAAGTGTTCAAAGAATGTACAACACAGCTAGACCCAATCGAATCTTCCATTTTAGAAGGAAGCATAAAAATATTAATAAGTTTACTCTGAGCTGAAGATTGTAGGGCTCAAGATTTAAAGTATCTATAAGTCATATACTTTAAACTCTGTTTCCATGGAGGGTAGTTTTTTAAAACATTCTAAAAAGAACTTTACAAAGTAAAAGAAAAAACAACTTCTCAAAGGGATAACATTATTTTTTCTGAACACTGAGTAGAAGCAACGAAATTCAGGACAATGGAAATATTGAGACTATAATGATAACACACCAACCCATCAAACAAACATATGCGAAAAGAATAATGTCAATGAATGCCTATCAAACAAAAAACAATATATATGTATTTATTTGGTTTAGGATTATAATTAATTAAAACAATCCATAATAAAGTAGTAAAGGTATTCTAACTTCATTGAAGAGATTTTTTTGGCGAGAATAGCAGAGCTGTTTATTCAGAGACTCGGGCAGTCCTAGAATTGAATTCGCGCAATTTGTTCTCATTGTTTTGAAAAATGTCTGGAACCTGAAGAAAAGTCATTTTCAACCATGATATTTTTTCTGTCTGTGTGTCTGGATTCGAATTCCCACGAAAGTCGTAGAACGTTCGCCTGGTGCCAAAATGTTTGAATTTCCAATGCGGAGAACTGATTAGATTTTGGGCTCTCTAGTTTTAGAAAAAGAACTTCTGTTTCAAAAATGCAGAAAATATCATTTTTCTTCAAGATAATTAATTAAAATAAAAAATAAATTTCTAATAGTTTATTGTATTATAGCTTGTAGTCAAGAATAATAATTAATAATTAACTGAAACTGAATAGTCAAATTAAAATTATTCATGTATATACACATATCAACTATATGGGCTCCCAAGGTCATTAGTCTCCCCAGTACATAAAAATACATATATTATAATAATAACGCACTCTGTATGTCTCTCGGCCACCAATCTTTTCCTGGAGGTTTTTTAATACTTATTTTTTTGATCGAGGTTATCGAACACACGTTTATAAAATTGTCGAAATAAAAAGTTTTTTTTTATTTTGGCAACTTGAAATCTAAAATTAGAAGTTTTTATTTACACCAGGATAATTTGATTTATTTTTAGTAAAATTATTTAAATGTTAATTGAATGTAATGGAAGGCAGCCCAGGGGTAGTGAGGAAAGAAAAAATTAACACATATCAAATAAGGTGTAATTTATTGGAATCCTTCCTCCTTTCCTTTCAAACCGACCTTTCGGAGGATTTTTCCCTCCTTCTTCAGGGTTTCAAAGGGTCAATGAATGAAACAAATAAAATGTTTCCTTCTTCTCTCCACATCAGTGTTCAAAACTTTCTTCTTTTTTAACAAAGGCATAGAAAAACAAATTTTTTTTCCTCCTTTTCTTAATTTAGATTAGATCTAATTAAGAAAAGGAGAAAAAAATTGTTTTTCTATGCCTTTGTTAAAAAAGAAGAAAGTTTTGAACAACTGCTGTGGAGAGAAGAAGGAAACATTTTATTTGTTTCAATCATTGACCCTTTGAAACCCTGAAGAAGGAGGGAAAAATCCTCCGAAACGTCGGTTTGAAAGGAAAGGAGGAAGGATTCCAATAAATTATACCTTATTTGATATGTGTTAATTTTTTCTTTCCTCACTACCCCTGGGCTGCCTTTCATTACATTCAATTAAAATTTCTTCCAGTCCGTCTCTTTCCAGAGAAAATTTCGTTGCAAAAAAAAATTATTTAAATGATTTTTAGCTACAGATCTTAATGATTTAGTCTTTGGAGCAAAATAATGAAAGCTTCTCAAGAAAAAAATCCTATTAAGCAGTACTACAAATACAGTTTTGACTTTAGTCTTGCATGAAATTTGACACAGAAAACAGATAAAGGGCAAGGAACAATGCTTATGTATTCGCTGAGTCTTTTTCTCAGACTTTAAAAAAATACCAAGGATGCAAGGCTTGTTTTAATTTTTCTAATATCAATCATTAATAAATAAGAAACTTTCTTCATTATCGCCATTCTATGAAATAATTTACTTTTAATGAATTACCCATATTTTGTACTCAATAATTGCGCAAAAAATTTTTTTCTTACTTTCTAATCATTTTGATAAAATATGATCATGAAAAAGCTCATCATAAAAGTTTTAATTTTAATCCTTTTCTTCTTAGACTAATTTATTACTACTTAAAAAACTATAAATCAATTCTTCAAGCTGGTTCTCAACTCGAAAACTTTCTTCAAAAATAATTTAATTTTTCTTATTTCGTTCAAAATGGCTCCTTTGAAACTTTATTTTTGATTAAAGTTATTTGTTCAGAGTAGCTTAATTTATAATAAATGTGTCTTTTGGTTGTAGTAAACACATTTTGATATATTTAAAAAAGTAATGAGAATTGTCGTGCAAGATGAATATGAAAACATGATATCTTGAAATTCAGTTTTCTCCACACCAAAATATAACAGAAATATGATGTGGGTCAATGGTACAAATGAAAAATATTTATACATTTCATTAAGATAAATACTATATTTTTGATAAGTTGTGTATCTTAAAAGTAGCTTACATCACATGAAGAGTAAGTATCCATGCATGGATCTCTATTGCTTTACTCGGTACGCCCGAGAGGCAGACGAGGCTTGCCTGTCGGGCGGCCGGCCCTAGTAGGTATAATAAAATTTCTATAATTTGAATATTTCAAATTTTTTATCCATCATCATCATTGAGTATACAGTCCTAAGACTGGTTTGATGCAACAATCCGTCTCCACTCGACTCTGTCCCCCGCCAGCTGTTTGACCTCTCTAAATGTCTGGCATCCCATATCCCCAATTATTTGGTTGAAATATTCTAATCTGGGTCTTCCCCTTTCCCTTTTCTTTCCCACCTCCCCTCCAAGATATCCCTAAGCAGTCCCCCATGTCTCAGTGTGTGCCCCATCATCTGACCTCTTCTTCTTCAGACTCTTCCACAAGGTTCTTTCTTTCTCCGATTCTTCCAAGAACTTCTTCATTTGTAATTTTATCCATCCATTTTATATTCATCATTCTTCTGTAGCACCACATTTCGAAAGCCTCTAATCTCTTTCTCTCCGCTTTTCTAATTGTCCAGGTTTCACACCCGTACATGGCTATGCTCCATACATATGTCTTCAATAGCAACTTCCTGTTTTCTAAGCTATTTTTTATCCAAATCCGAAATTTCACAAGGCTATATATAGCAAGGCTATAGCCTTGCATTTTTCGTGTTTCGACAAAATTATTTTTCGAGATATTTCAAATAAAATATATTTTTTCTATTCTCTAAGACCGTCTGATCCCAAATATAATAAAATATCTATAATTTCAATATTTCAAAATTTTTGTCAAAATCAGAAATTTCACCAGGCTATTATAGACTTGCCATTTTATCGTTTTTCGACAAAATTTTTTTTTGAGATATTTCAAATAAAATATATTTTTTCGATTCTCTAGGACCTTCTGATCCCAAATACTAGAATATTAACCATTTGCAACCAACCTGGTATCATTCATATTAACGTTGTTATGAATTTCATAAGATTTCAACCCCCTCCATTTACACCCCCTTAGGGCTGAAGTCACCAAAAACTAATCAGCTCTTGTTTACATCAAGGCTAAATTTTGTGCGAAATTTGATTGCAACGGTTGAACGTTGCTACCTGTGGCACACCCACAAAATTGCGATATATTACCCCCCCTCACCCTACACAATTGCGATATATACCCCCCCCCCACATATATCTACTCTTATTAAATGAGCGAAAATTTATATATATATATATATATATATATATATATATTTATATATTTGTATCTTGGTTCAATTTTGAAAACGGTGGGCAGTGGTGGTGCGAGGTGCGTGGTTTCGGGGGGGGGGGGGTCCAAGGGGTCCAGAGGGCTTGTACTATATATATTTGTATTTTTTTAATTTGTTTACCGTGCATCGCTCGGTGGCTTCAGGTACTATATATTTATATGTATATATAAACTTTTGAATGGAGGGTGGTTTTGGGGTCTGGTGGCCATAATCGGAAAAACTATCATAAAAGCACCATGAGAGTGAGCACAATAGGTTTCTTCGAAATCTACCTAAAAAAATTTCGAAACACTTTTCAAGAAGAAATAACATATAAATTGAGAGTCTTTTATAGATATTTATTTACATCCAGCAGAAGAAACGATCTCTGATTTATTCCCTATTGATTTTTCATCATTCATATACGATTATTAATAGTTTCATTTTCAAGAAATTGCAACTTGTCTTTTATTATCCTATAGGTACACGGAAATCAAATCTTATTAAATTTTATGATGACTATTTATAGAAGGTAGCCATTAAACTGATTTAAAAATCTGAAATAAACGACGTCCCTGTTTTTAAATTGAAAGGGCTCGATGCCAGGTTGAGAATTTATCACTGACTCAAATGGATCCGATCTTCCTCTGTTCTTTTCAGCTCTTCATTTGCTTTCAGTTGTAGAATTGATACATTTTATTTCTTCCTTGTCAGACGAAAGTTGAACATAATTCATTCTCTCTTACAATACAAGTTAGCTATCTATCTAAATATATATCAATAAATTAATATAAAAAATAATAAAACATTGTATATTACTCAATCCATCTAATCAACTGCGTTTCCGCACTGATGACAATCAATTTCATGATATATCATAAATTAATTCTCTTCAATGAGTAACAACATGATTTCATTTCTGTTCTGCATGCATTAAATCTTGGATTTTTTTATAGGACTATGGTTCTCAGAACATCTAATCTAATCTGTTTCATTTCTATTTGTCAAAATGTGTATTTGTATAATCGTATATATGGTTATTATTTTAAGCATTTTAATGAAGCCAAGATAAAAAGGTCACCATCGAACTTAGGTCTAAGAGATAATTTCCAATTTCTTTGCCATATGCTTAAAGAATTTTGGAAGTGTTAAAAATGTCTGATAAAAGTGGATCGATAAATTTTATTTTCAGCTTTGGTTTTATATGTTAGATATATTAAAATATTGAATAATAATCATGATCCATTTATCAATATGAAATTGTCAAGATTTATTTATCAATTTTTTTTTTTAATGCAATCGAATGCAAGAAGGGGTGCACCAGTAAAGATGCAGCCCCTATGGATCTCGAAAGACCCTTGCATTACCGAAGAGAAGAGAAAGTTGATTAAGTGAGAGGGTGTAGACGTAGGTGTCTATGCACTCCGGTTTTGAAGGTTTGAAGATTATAGGTGCTGGGAAAGATAGAGGCTGGAAGAGAGTTCCAGTTCCTTGAAGTCATGGGGATATATGTATTCGCGAATGAAGTGGTCCGGCACTTTTCTAATTTGACCGCGAGAGAGTGTTGGGAGTCGGCAAAACGCGTGCTACGTGCAAAGCATGCTTTGGGGGGAATTATTGATTTTATCTCATCAGAGCACCTGCCGTGATAGTATCTATAGAAAAGGGAAAGGGCAGAGACATCTCTTCGATGAGCCAGCGAGTCGAGGGAGTCGGTGAGGGTAGAATCGTCAATTAGCCTGACGGCTCGTTTCTGAATTGCATCCGGGTTTGAAATTATCACGATATTCTATTGAAAAAATATCGATTAAATTTAGTATATTTTTAAAAAATAAGCATACCTATATCAGATTATCTATATAAAACAATATTAGACTATGGAAATAGTAATAAAGCAATCTTACTTAAATACGCTATCTCTCTACAGAAAGGACATAAAAAAGTAATTTTTAGTTTTTAACATTTTGGCCCACTTCTGCTTTTAAAAAGCAAAGACCCCATTTGTGTGTTGAAATTGCAACTTCCAGAATTAGCCACAACAATCAATCCCAGTCAAGCTGCATGCCTGGAATCGTATCAGGTGTAATAAATAATCTGTGCGCATTGTTTCTAGAACTTGAGCGGTCACGTAAAGAACTAGCTATGCCACCTGTAATTTTTTTTTGACTTCCTAGATCTATTAAAACTAATGTTGTAACATGACACATTCGTTGTTTATCTTTCACTATTCAATTATAAATTCGATTGATAGAATAATTGACCAGCTTCTGCCTCTCTTCACAATGCTCATACTAGCGAGCTTCAACCAGTAGTACTAGAGGTACCTTAGTGGTATACAAAAAATCTCTTTCGGTAAATACCTAGAAATATTTAGAAATGCTTGTCATTTTTATTAGACTGCTTTAGTTTAATTTTTCAATCGCAACTAAAATTGTTCCAAATTTTTTGAGGAACCAAGAAAAGAGAATATTTTTATTTTTCCCCTTATTGTTTTTCTTTTCTTCCCTTTTCTCGTGTTTTTTTTCTCGTTCAAAGAAGATTTGTATTTTGTATTAATGTAAAATTTGTTCCTACAAATTGTAAACATATAATTCTAAAAATTTTGTTGATGGTACTTAAATTTTTGGATTTGGTCGTACTTATTTATAAAAAGATTGAAAACCACTGCTCTATATCCTTAAGGGGTTTAAACGTTATATGTATTTATAATCATTAAGGTTACAATTCCCAGAAACCCTCTTTAGACAGAGGGATGCAAACAACAGGGTTGTAATATACCAGCAGCACACCGCTTCTTAAATATTCCGTTCCTATGTCTAAGTCTGACTTCTGAAAGCACCATAGATTTCTTTACTATATATTGCTTAACTTCTGAGTACTATAGGCTGGTAATCTGCTTTTGAATAGTTCTTGGATGGGTAGTCTGCTTACGTCACTGTATGAGCCTAAAAATGTACCTGTTTGACTACAGTGCATGACATCATTCCTATTGCTAAAATATTATTATATGTTCACTGAGTGCAGATAAATGTCGCCCAAAGGAAAAAAGTATTAGTAAAATATAACAATTTGTGTTTTATTAAATTCACCTCAGAATTTGGCTTTCCTAAAAATAATTATGTTTTTTTTATGTTTATTTATTTACTTTCTTGGCAAAAGCTGTAAAATGTTTTGCCAATATAGACATATGGTATTGATTGTTAAATAGTAATCTGCTTACTATATAGTCTTTAAGATTTTTTTATGATTTTTCTTATATCCATTCAAGTATAAGCCAAAGGCGATATGAAAACAAATTAATCCAAATTTTATTGATTATGTGAAAGTTTTATTTTTCAGAATTACCAGAAAATAATGTAAAATTTCAACGAAGACAATCGTTTTATTTGTTCTTCGTTGCTCGTTTATTGTAAGCTTTCCATAATCTGTGCCTGGAAAAAATGCTTATAAATCACCATTATCATTCATGTTCCTCTACATGCAAACATGATAGCCACAAGCAACATCTAGAACAGCATGCAAACTAATAGACCAACTAGCCGTAGGAACAAATTGGGTTTTCGTAAGCGAGACAAAAGGCGAACGTGCAGCTGAATGTCGATTTTACGCTGCGATAACGACAAGGTCTGCTAGCTCGCTGTTAAGGGAAGCTCGTGGCTTCAGGTCAGAGGAGTGCACCACTCATTCCGAACAATGACCAACCTACAGGGAGACGCCTTAAATAAGCCTTAAATAACTGTCCGTTTAAATCTTTTCTTTATTTTTGTTACGCTGGGCAGCGGAACTCACCTGGCAATTGAAGTATTGAATTCACTCAAAAATTTTCATTTTTACTTTACCATACAGGGTATGGTCAAGTATTGTAATCGTGCATGAAAAAAGTGTTTTTTTTTCTTCTTTTTTCCGAAATATCTCAAAAACGGCTGTAACTATTTTGATTAAAAAAATTGAGCGAAACCATGGCATTTCGCTCTACAAAAGAGCTCTAATAATGAATATCGAAAAAATTATATTTTTTTAGATAATAATTGTTTTGTCAAAATGTCTGTTAGTCTGTCCGTCTGGTTGTCTGTTTGTCTGGTTGTCTGGTTGTCCTTTAGTCTGTGCGTTATCAAATTTTTGTGGACGAGCTAGCTCAAAAGCCAGTGTGAATATCGAAACCAAATTTCACACGTAGTTTTGGTCCATTGAGATTAAGAGCTGATTAGATTTTGGTGCATATCGACCCAAACTAAGGGGGGTGGAGGGAGGGGGTTTAAAAATTAAAAATCTAGGCCATTTGAGCAAACTCAACCAAAATTTGTATACATAATAAGTGGACTCCCAGAAGTCTAAAAATGCAAAAACTAACCACCCAAAATGTGGGGAGGGGGGTGTAAGGTCAAATAATGAAAATCTAGGCTCTTGTACAAAACTCAACCAAATTTTGTGTACATAATCAGTGGGACCCCAGGAGTCTAAAAATGGAAAAACTAAGCCCCTCCCCTACATTATTATAAATTATTTTATTAAATATTAAATATAAGTGAGGGGCCAGGTTGTATGGTAAAGTCAAGTGGATGGCCACATCAGAACATGTCATCTTATTAGTAAGAGGAATAGAAGGGAATTGGATAAAATTAAAAACACAGAGTTTTTTTATTAAATGGGCCAGACGTTTCGTCAATTTATTCTGACTTCCTCAGTGGATTTAATTTACACGTGTGATCTCTGAACAAAAAACGACAATTTTTTTTAATTGTTAAAGAAAAGTCACTTCCAAGATTGTTGATTAATTTGAGCCAAGAATATGTTAAAGAAAGATTAATGTTTTGAAATTGGTTTTTGACAAAGGGTGATAAAATGGGGTATTTCTAACCTTATCTACACAATATATTTATAAATTTTTCTAATTTTCCTGATTTTATCATTCTAGACACTGAGGAAGTCAGAATAAACTGACCAAACGTCTGGCCCAATTAATAAAAAAATTTGTGTTTTTAATTTTGTCAAGTTCCATATTATTCCTGTTACTAATTTACTATGGATCCGAATGATGCAACGTTTTCATTTTTTTTTCTGTTTAATAACATGAACAAAAATCAATTTCAAGCATTATTTATTTTTCTAACTATGTCTGTCAGGAACTCCAAAGGAATGTTATCCATTTCAGTGATAACATGTATTTACAAATCAAAGAACTGAACTGGATTTTTACCTTTAGAACTTGACGATGAAAAATGCAGAAAACCAGAAACTTAATCGAATTGTTATATTGGGTTTTCTTGTTATGCATTTCTGCCCAGTGATGGATTTATGGTTAACCTCTTGAGGCTCAGACCTCGAGCGGCAAAATTGTGGGACGCTAAAATTTTAGATTCGAGGAAATTTTGTAGAGGCTGCAAAGTTTAAAGAACGATTAAAATTTAAAAATCGTTTTGCCTTAATTTTGCTGTGAATGTAAGCACAAATTTCAGTAAAGTATTTATAATATAATTGTTAAAGTGTTCAAAAAATAATTATTTATTAAATTATTAAACAAAAAGTTTCTTAAGAAAATTGATTCGTGTTAAAATATTAGAAACCAAATTTCTACTGGAGTTCAAAACGCTAAATATTTATGGTATCATTGTAGATTCTACACTTGATATATCACATGTCGATCAGCTTATATATACGTGAAAATGCTGAAACAGTAGTTTTTTTTAGTTTAAAAATTTTATAATTTTAATTTTTTAACAGCCCCCACCCCCTTAATTTTTCTTTCGATTTCAACCAAAATCGAATCATCTCTTAATCTCAATGCACTAAAACTGCATGTGAAATTTCGTTTTGATATTCACTCTATTTATTGAGCTAGAGCGTACATAATATTTGGTAACGTACTAACTAAAAGACATTTTAGAATAATAATTAATATCTCGAAAAATATCATTTTTCCGATTTTCACTCATTAGAGATTTTTTGTAGACCAAAACTCCATGGTTTTGTGCAATTTTTTTTAACAAAATATTTTTAGCCGTTTTAAAGATATCTAAAGATGAAGTTTTCATGCTGAGAGTTGACTGTTTTGAGTATAATATGATGTAATATTAATATGACTTATACTAATTAATGCATTAATGATGTATCAAAATTAATTAGAATTTAGTCGATTTGCTCTTACCTTAGAAGAATGGCTAGTGCGTCTGCATTGGTCGATTTCCTCCACACAAATGAATAAAATCCCGATTTGAATTTCGATTATCTTGAATGGATTTCTCTAGGTGGGCTCGATTCTCTAAAACAGAAAATATAAATGAATATTTTTATTTAAAAAAAGGAAAATTGTCAGTAAAAGATAAATGAAAATAAATTCAACATGAACTTTTAGATATCAATTTTTTATCTAATTACTTAAATATCATTACATAGTATTGGACCAAAAAAATCAATTTTAATTAATAGAATTATTAATCCACGCTCTAAGCGTCTTACAATTCATATTTTTATTTGTCTTTTGGGGTTAGTTATTATTACTATATCTACGTTTAATCTCAAGAACGAAATGGACCATTCAATTTACTTCAACCCCGTGAACCATTTTATCTTGTAATAACTTATTAACGACGAGAGCTTCTGCTTTCCGCACATAAATAAAAATGTCTGGAACGTGCAGAAAATAATTTTCTATTATGATTTTTCTTGTCTGTATTATCCCAGTCTGGGTTCCCATAAAAGAGCAGAACTTCGTAGAAAGTTTGTTCCAGTGTCAAATTGAGTGTATTTCCAAAACGAAGAATCATTAAAATTTATGGATTACACAACTTCCAGTTCAATAATGCAGAAAATCAGAAAGAATTGAAAAAATAGTTAAATTGTAGCTATTAAACTAATGTAGATATGATAATAATGAACTGAACATATTTTGCTTCCTCATACGTTCTCTGACGAAAAATTGCCACATCACTAAAATTGCGGAAGGCATACATACTGAGCCTTTCATCCAATTTACTGCAATTAATTGTGCACGTAAAGCGTGATGGTAAGGGGAATTCATATTGTTTACACAAATCACGCCAAGTTTTTAAAATATTCATACTTATGTCATCACCCAGTCGAAAATTAATGCATCTTTGAAAGATACATTTACGCATATTTTCAACGATGAATAGAAATAAAGAAACTTAATCCTATATAATGGAATAATTAAATAATATATTTACATAGAATTATAAAATCATATTAAAATTGATGACTTAAAAATTCCAATGGCAAAACCCTTTGACTGGAAAACAAATAGAAGAAAGGAAAATAAAAGAATCTGACGATAGATCATATAATGGTTATTTATTTATTCATATTTATTTTAATTGTTTTTTATTTTAGGAGTTTTTTCATCAACTCGTTTCAATTCATTGCTGCTGGACCACTCTGCATAGCCATTGTATTTTTTTTGTCCATTAGTGAGATTATATTATTACGCTTCTGGTGTTTTTTTAACGCCCATTTAAACTTTAAATTTATATTTATCCATTTAGCAAACTTATTGTAATTATGGCTATCTCGTGATCTAAACGGCAATTTTTATGAACAGTAGCTTGAAAGAGATATCCAATTTTATTTATCGGATTAGAGTATTACTTTAGCCTTTAATTAAGATATTTTTCGAGAGGAATGATGGATGACATGTGCCTACTCGTGGTGTTCCCCGTTCTCGATAATAAAAGTGTGCATTTAAAAATGATAAGTTTCTTTCTTAATTAGTTTGTCTCGACATGCGAATCTGGCACGCGGGTTCGATTCTCGTGGAAACGATGCGATGGTTCAATCAACATGAAATTAAGCATATATAAGTTCATCCACGATGCTGCCTTCTTGATTTTTTTTGCCAATCCCAAAATAAAAAAGTTCTGAAATACATTCAAATAAGTGTCATCATTTAGATTTTTACGTGGCAAATTTTCCAACTCAAATATTTAGAAGATATTTAGATATTTTTGATATTCGATCTTGCTAAGTGAAAACCTATAAAGATAATACTTGTTTAAATTGATTTCAGAACTTAAGTTATGAATCTAATTTTTCAATTTTGTAATGGCCATATTAAACGTGGCACCGTTTTAAATTTGTTTCATTCCGTGGCTTAACCAAAATGGTAAAAGAGGAACGTGGCTTATTTTTTCACATGTATGTTTTTGGTGAGATAGCAATGCTTATTTTTTACAAAGATGTTGTAACGAAAAATGTATTTAATAATTTTGCTCGTAACACTCGTTTTGCCGATTCCCAACAGTCTTTCACCGTTAAATTGGAAAAGTGCTGGACCACTTCATACGACAATACGTTTGTCCCCATGACTTCAAGGAACTGAAATTGTCTCCCGGTCTCCGTTTTTCCCGACACATAACCTGTAAACATTCAAAACCCGGGAGCACAAACACCTACGTCTTCACTCTTTCGATTGATCAATTTTCTCTTTTCTTCGTTAATGCAAGGGTCTTTCCAGATCCATAGTGGCTGCATCTTTCTGGTGCGCCCCTTCTTGCATTCATTTCCATTAAAAAAAAATCATTGAGGTAGCTAGGTATATGTTATAGGAATGGAGAGAGACGGAAGCTATCGACGACATATACCAATGGTACTTTGGAACCCCAAATTTTAACCCATAAATGAAAGAAAATTTATTTTTTTTCAAATTTTTTTATTTTTCTAATACCTGATGCTAAATTTGAAAATTTTACGTTTCCTACAAGATCCCTTTAGATTTTGCTAATGAGTCAGTTACAAATTTGCAATTTTTTAACGGCCACTACTCCAAAATTCTAACAAGTCAAAACTTTTAACAGAGATCTGAAGAAATTAAGCCTTAACAGCATGCATAATTTTTATCGTAAAAACTTAAAGCGTAGTGTAGTTATGGAGGTGACAAATAGGCCTTTTATTGGTTCGTAAAGATCGATCATTGGCTTCCTGCTCTGCCGTGCGCTTTAATAATATATTTAAGTCATGTACAACTTACACTAAACATTTATGCTGCCTCAAAAAATCATGGAGTATATTAATAACTCCCATCATTTCTTTTTAATTCATACTTCCAACACCATATTCAAAATTTTTTATCGGAATCTTTTTTTTTCTTTTTAAATCTACTAGCGGATCTATCCATTTATCAATGGACCTTAAACTCCTCTCGAGTTAGGATAAGAACTTGGCCACCGCTTCTTCGTTTGGATACTTGACAGATGAACTAGACCACCATCATTTCAGGGTGTAAAAAAATAACTTGTTTTGAACAATTTATCAAAACCAAACAAATATCTTTTCTTTCGAAATTTGAAATGCCTGAGGATTAGGCAAAGAAAGAAAATGGTAAGAAGAAATCGACCCATTTCTCATAGGCACTCGGAATCAAAGGAGAGGGCCCGGGACGTGTGGGTAAACGAGTTAAACAACATGATAAATGGTATTTATATAATAAACTACGACAAACGGCTTTTCAAGTAGTTCCAGAAATGACTTTAATAGTACCCCCTGCGGACTGAATTTATTTAATTTTCCAAATTAATTTCTACTGAATTCAAAATTATATATCCATCTCGACTCGTAAGTATTTTCTTATCTTGGTTATATAAATACGCGGCGACGAGTCTTCTTAACGAATATTAATATTCTACAGTATCAGGCTAAAAAATAATCTACCTATTAACTTTCACAAAAAATTACTCCTTTTAAATAGCAGTAAATAAGAATTTTCCATATAATATTATTCATTTTCCATTGTATTAATGACAATAAGGTGATTTTGAAATTAAATTATTACTCATACGACCGAGGTGTAAGCGGCCCTAGTTTTGATTTCATTGTGTTTAAAATTGTCTGAAACGTGAATTTTTTTTAACCAAGTGAAATGATGAAGCATGATGTCATCTGTATGAATTCTGATAGCTATGATAAGTCAAGAACGGAAGGTCCTAAAAAGTTCGTCCTGGTGCTTGAAGGCTTGTATTTCTTAAACGAAGATTTGATTAGATTTTTGACTTTCTAGCTTTAGAACTCATAAATGCATTAAATCGAATTACTATATGGAAAAGAATCTCAGTGTCATAGCTAATGAGCTTAAATTTTCACACAAGTTTGTAAAGAGAAATCAGTGACGGTTGTCTTTTGCTTGAAGCAAATAAACACAATATATAATATATACTAAATATAAATATCAATGGCGTCCGGTTCATGGATGCTGTGAATACGGAGCATCCCTAAAATTTCAAACATTTAGAGTATTTTCATAAATATAATTATAAGGTCGACGTTTTTTCAGGAGGATCTTTCAATTTTCAAATTATTATCCCTTATTTCAAATATTTCTATAAAAAAAAACATTTTATTATATTGGTTCTCGAAATTAAACAAAATTGTTGAATAGTTTCAAGTGGCAATTAAAATGAATGATTTTTCTGAAAAGGGTGCGGATAGAAGGTTTAAGGTTCCTGCCTGGTATATTTTCCAGTTCAAGGTTGACAAAGACAAATCCAGACGAGTTTTAGTCAAATAAAAATTGTTCTCGCTGAGGAACGATTAAAATAGAAATAATACAAAAAAGGGATAAATAAAGATGGATCGAGAATCTTTGGATTAATCCATTTTTAAGAACTCTCAATATATAAGATAGGAAATAACCAAGAGTGCTATAGACAAGTCATAGCTTCCTTATAGCCAGGGCCATCACAAAGCAGGTTCAGCGCGTTCGCCGGAATTTAGAGTTTATTTGCTAATAAAGTTAGAAGAGAAAGGGAAAAAAGCATTATATCGCCCTCTCTTTCCCACTATGATTGGGATTTTATATGAATATAATTATAGCAATAGAATTAGGAGAAATTTAAGATTTTCTTATGGAACAAGCTGATTCATTGTGAAAGATGGTCGATTTCCATCTCAGGAACTGTGGGTTTCAAGTCACAAGATTAAATTTCTGACTCCTACCCCCATTCACACAACACAGAATCCGTATGGGGCTAAAAATATAATGTTAAATTTGAAAAATATCGAAAATGATGCCTTATTCGATGAAATTTGCAAAAAAAGCCACGATTAAAATAAAATTTCAAAAAATGAAGGGCACTTTTTTGGAAAGCATCCCCTGGTTGAAAATTCAACAACCGCCACTGATAAATATGTATATGTTTATTTGCATCAAGCAGATGACAACCTCAATGATTTCTCTTTATGAATCAACAACTTTGCTAACCTTGGCAAAACATAATCTTTTCAATTTACACAAGTTTTTATTAATAAACTACACCTCTATACTAAGTTTCGTTTCCCCAATTCAAATTTTATTGACAAAATTTTTTCCAAATCAGTAAAATTTCCGGGGAAACCTAAGGAGTTTTGAAAAAGTCCCACTTTAAATAGTAAACTACAACAAACGGTTTTTCACATAATCATAAGCCCCTGTATACTGAATTTATTTAATTTTCTAATTTAATTTCCATTGAATTTAAAATATATCTATCTCAACTGTTAGGTACTCTCTTATCTTGGTTATATAAATGCGCGACATGAAGTTGTTGTTTTAACGCCCATCTGCTAAATATGATGTGGCGTCTTAAACTCATTACACATTATTAAGACAGAGAGTGAAAATCCTCGTTTTCATGATTAGATCTATAAAAAAGCTGTGTTTATTGTAAAAATATTAGAATAAGGCTTTTCTTTAATATCCTCTTAAAAAATATTCTTTGTGTAAATATCTCGATAATCCCTCGCTTAATTACTTAAATTTAAGGAAATATAAAAATTAATCTCAAATCCTCTTACTCTCTAATCTTAAGATTATTATGAATGATGATCCATTTAAAAAATATTATTAATATTTTCTGAATACCTAACTTGTATTGTGATTTCTATTAAATTATCCGATCTAAATTCCTAGACTTAGAAGAAAAATTTCTGGCGTGAAAAAGTTTACATTAGGGACCGTCCATAAATTACGCTACACACTAAGGGGAGGGGCATCTCAGATTTGTGACAAAATGTGACAGGGGAGCTCGGGGGATCTTAAAAATTCTGATGTCAAAAATCAAATTACAAAAGGGTGTTTTTTTTTTTTTTAGAGGTTCACAACTTTAAATTAAAATAAAACAAAGAAAAATATTTTTAATATCAATGAAACTGGCTTTCTTGGAAAGATAATTTTATGCCATTTATGTTTGCATATGATTTCGGTCATGTGGCCGCCGCGGCTGGCGCATAGAAGGTTCAATCTGGATTTCCAATTTTCTCACACTTTTCCCAGCAATTGCGACCGTATTTCGCCAATTATTCACCGAATGTTGTTTTCTGAATACATAACTTGTAGACAAGTGACTTAACATGTGGTTTATCTTCATTCTACGTCAATAATCCAGAAAGGATTGAACACTTGGAACACAACATTTGGCGAATTATTGGCGAAATACGGCCGCGATTGCTGCGAAAAGTGTGTGAAAGTTGGAAGTCCAGATTGCGCCATCTACGCGCCAGCCGCGGCGGCCACATGGCCGAAATCATATTCAAACATTAATGGCATAAAATTATCTTTCCAATAAAGCCAGTTTTATTGATATTAAAAATATTTTTCTTTGTTTTATTTTGGTTTAAAGTTGTGAACCTCTAAAAAAACACCCTCTACCTAATACAATAATAATAGTAATAGTGAATAATATGTGTTAAATGAAATGAATAAAAATAAAATTAAACTTAAAATATATTATAAATCCCTTTAGTTGAGTTTAATTTATAAACAAAAATCGACAATTATTAAATTATAGGGTATAAATGTGATAGTGTGACGTCACGATACAGGGGGCTCAATGAAAATGTGACAGAATATGACACAGGGGGAGGGGGGTCTAAAAAACTTGAAATACGTGTGACGTAATTTATGGACGGGCCGTCACTTATGTAGACTTTTTACTTACCACACTTTAATGACCTTTTTTTGAGGGGGGGGGGCTTAGAAGTTGTTGGTCGGCTTCGGATACATAGTCCATTTTAGTCAGTGAGGTCGTATTATGATTATTTTTTGTTTTTTAGTTAGCCTGTCAAATTTTTATTCTGCCTCGAGCAAGTACTGAACCTCGACTCCAAATTCGACATCAAGACGATGCTGAATCGGTAGCCCCAACGCGAACGCTTACTCGACACCCCGACATTCAAATGTTAAAATTTAATAATAAAAATAAACAAAATTATTCATAAAATAAAATAAAATTTCTATCATCCCTCAATCGAACTCTTTAGGCAACTAAATCTTTCCGAAAATTTGTATATAAATTCTTAAATCTGTAATGTTTCAAGACCCAGCTCCTGAATATTTTCCATCTTTCTTTTAAAATTAAAAAAATAAAATTCTGATTTAGCTGCAGCTTATTTAAAAAACAGTTAACTAAATTATTTTGGTTCACATTCCCTGAGTACTAGTATATCTATCATTTAAGTAAGTATTAGCTCAGAGACTTATTTTGTTTTTCCGCTCTAAAATCACATATTAGTAATATTACGCGAAAGCTAGTATCTTTCTCTAAGCCTCTTTTAGTAGTACAGGTGAAATAATCTATATTAGTCATTTTTAATGAGAAACTCTCATTAGAATGCACAACGTTTTGAAATCTAATTCTGGAGTCGTTTTTAAATGCTAATGAAGTCATTACAAAAGGCTGACTGAGGCAATGGATTCTTTGTCAATATAATTCTTTTTATTTACTCCAAACCCGCTTTTGTCGAACAAGAGAATGTCATGTAAATGTTCAAGACAATATATATGTATATCTCAAATTTCTTTCAACGAAAGCATTCCACATTAACCTTGGTGAACATTTTGTTTATAGATAAACTCCTATGAATCATGCCAATGATGTCAAGTTGTAAAAACGAGCCTGGAAATAGACTAAACAAATGTATAAGATTAATAATACTTTTATAGTGAACTGAGTAAAATCATATATATATGGAATGTGCACTACAAAACTTTCACTTACCTCTTTCTAATTAATTAAAAATCAACATTTTATAAAGTTAATGAGAAATCAAATAGTCCCTCTTGTATACAGGAAAAACTTAAGTTGATTAAACTATTATAATTTATAGGTATCTAATATATCAAAAATATTTTAAAATCCCACACCTTCCTAATTGTATTGCAAGCTATAATTTATACACAGCTTAAGTTTCAAATTTCATTGCTTCTGACTTAGGGTTGTCGAAATCTCATTGTTAAACACTTTGACATGTATTCACAGAACTTTTGCTTTTGGGCTCTTTTTTGTCTCTTTGGGAATCGAGTGAACATAAATCAATCAGATTTTCAAATATTTTCAAATAAATTATTTAACATTTCTCACAAACAATTTTTATGAAGGATTAATTTTAACTTTATCATAGTTCTAGGGTATGGTCAAGTATTGTAACCGTGCATGAAAAAAAGTGTTTTTTTGCTTTGTTTTTTTCGAAATATCTCAAAAACGGTTGAAACTATTTGGTTAAAGAAAATGAGCGAAACCGTGGCGTTTTGTTCTACAAAAAAGCTCTAATGACTGAACATCTTACGACATATTTTACGAGATATTAATGATTTAGTCTGTTAGTACATTAGTTAATACATTAGTTAGTACTACCAAAATTTGTGTACTAGTTCAAAAACTAGTGTGAATGTCAAAACGAAATTTCACATGTAGTTATTGTGATTAAGAGCTGATTAGATTTAGGTTGAAATCGAATCAAAAATTAGGGGGGGGGGTTTAAATTAAGTTAAGTTTTAGAAAATTACGAAAACCTAAAATTATCTGAAGTAAAAAGATACTTCTGGTTAATGGATTTGAATGGAAATTTTGTGATGATATCAGGTAGAATTCAAAAATCATATTTTCCAATTTACATGACTACAAAAATTCAACTTAAAATTAGAATTGTCTTATTATTATTCCTTTTTTATAAATGCAAATAAATATTCTATTCTATTCTTATCAAAGATCTTATTAGATAGATTTGATGATATTTTAGAACTGCCGCTCTCTCCGCCCAAATGATATACAATACTAGCTCCTAAATTTTAGTCCAAGATCTACATATCCTGATTATACACTTTTCCGACCACCGATTCAAAATTCAAATATAGGTACTTCAATTCATACTAATAAACATTTAATTTTCAAAACTCTACTCAGGTCTCTAAGATTTTGACAAAAATTCTAATTTTTAATTGACTTTACTCTATGGTTTTACATTTTGAGTCGAGTAGAGTTTTGAAAAACTTACTTTGTTTCTAAACTTCAAAAAGTCAATTTCCGAATATGTCATTCCAATACTAGTCTATATAAAGTTATGAATTCGATAAACAAAAAATAAAAGTCGAACTGTTTTATGATATTTGCAAGATGATGAATTGGAATTGGCTCAGATTCTGATAAATCTTTTAGCCATAACTAATCAATGAAGAATGTCTTTTTATATTTGTCCGCTTGATGTGCCGACTGATGAATGACCCCGGCTCTGCCAGAACTTGAACTAATTTAAAATGAATATCGGTATCACAATTCACAATACACATTATTATTATAAAGGCCACATGGGATTGGAGTTGGAACCGGGCTCACTCCTACCACTGGGAGTTAGCTTCCGGTTCCGGGCCGTGGCGCTCCAAACAATCATAAAGCTAGACGACGAGTCAATGTTCAAAACACACCAGAGCTCGGCATTATTGCCCCCATCCCATAGGGCTTATACGCTTTCCAAAGTTCAACGAGTCTTGGAGAATAGCCGAATACGAAACAACAATTCCTGGTGGTGTATTTAGATTCAGCCACCGCACCTACATAAATTTCGAACCAGTGTCTATATCAAGTATATTCTAGCACCGCGAATTAATTTATGTAAATGACAGCTTTCCAAGATCGATTTTGACTGGAGTATCCAGCCCCCGCTGCACGACTCTAAAACTGATAGGTTGTGTGGGCAGTAATGTTTTAAAAACCGAATATTGTGGTGGGGATTTTATGATGGTACAAGCCATTGAACAATCAATAAGAAAGAATTTGTTCTTTTTCTTACAAGAAAAATAGATTAAGACAATTTAAAGAACATCGCTTTTGGAAATTCAAATTCTTTGTCCTTTCATTAATTACCCACTCTTCCTTTCTCCTTATTTAGTATTTGGTCAAAGAGTACCTTAAATAAACAAGTTTTTTCAACATATGCTTATGTACGAGTACAATGCCTTAAAAGATACTTTTAAAATGTATCTAGATACAGATACAGTTACAAAATATATATGTAGGTATATAACACCTACAAAAGTACGTACCTTAAGATCTTATAAAAAATAACCTTACTAATAGAAATAAAAAATATAAATATCTTTTATCTCTATCTTTAGTTTCTAATGAAAGATACAATTTTTACTTTATCCAATGCAAAGCATGGGTAAAGTATTGTAATCGCTCTCGGGGCAAGCGTGGCTTCAAAGGGTCCTCAGGTAAAGACTACGGAACCCATGGACTCAATTAAAGTCACAAATTGTAGTATTCAATTAGGTTGAATTTTAACACGTGACGGTTTTGCCAAAAATTACATGGGGTCTCGTCGAGAGGCCAAAAAGTGCGATTTTTTCATTTAGTGCGTGCGGATGGATGTATGTATGTATGTATGTATGGATGGATGGATGGATGTATGTTATCGTTTTTTTGGCCCACGATTTTTTCCACACCGTTGCACCGATTGAAATGAAATTAAAAACCTAGCATTCTTTTAACAAAATGAAGCGCTGATTAGTTTTTGGTACATATCGGCCCACAAACATTAGTACTTTATTTCAGTACTTTTTTAGTTTTTTCTAAATATCTTGAAAATGACTTAACCAATTTTTATGAAATTTAATATCCTAATTAAGTACCTTGGGGACCACAAAAAAGTTAAATAAAGTTTTTAGTAAAATTATATTTTAAAGTACTTTACTCTAGAATAATATAGTACTTTTTTTAATTTTTTATTTTAAATTCTTTAAAATTTATTCATTTGATCGTTTTAAGGTAGCTCATTTAACCTAACTTAAGTAAGAATGGTTAGGCTTCTAGCTGTGAAATGGTAAAAATTTGGGAGGAAATTTTATAAGTAACCATAGCAACTGCGTTGTTTTCTTATCCGTTACCTTTGCTGAAGACATAGAGAAATCGACTTTAAACCAAAAATAGCGATTGATTCTCATCAAATACTTGAGGAATAACCATTCTATATTGGATTTTTGACGTTTCGGTTTTTATTTGTAACCATTGCTGAAGACATAGAGAAATCGACTTTAAACCAAAAATAGCGATTGATTCTCATCTAATACTTGAGGAATAACCATTCTATATTGGATTTTTGACGTTTCGGTTTTTATTGGTAACCATTGCTGAAGACACAGAGAAATCGACTTTAAACCAAAAATAGCGATTGATTCTCATCTAATACTTGAGGAATAACCATTCTATATTGGATTTTTGACGTTTCGGTTTTTATTGGTAACCATTGCTGAAGACATAGAGAAATCGACTTTAAACCAAAAATAGCCATTGATTCTCATCTAATACTTGAGGAATAACCATTCTATATTGGATTTTTGACGTTTCGGTTTTTATTGGTAACCATTGCTGAAGACACAGAGAAATCGACTTTAAACCAAAAATAGCGATTGATTCTCATCTAATACTTGAGGAATAACCATTCTATATTGGATTTTTGACATTTCGGTTTTTATTGGTAACCAGTGCTGAAGACATAGAAAAATCGACTTTAAACCTAAAATAACGATTGATTCTCATCTAATACTTGAGGAATAACAATTCTACATTGGGTTTTTGACGTTTCGATTATTATTGGTAACCATTGCTGAAGACATGGAGGAATCGACATAAAATCAAAAATAACGATCGATTCTTATCTAATACTAGAGGAATAACCTTATTGCATTCCATTTTTGATGTTTTGACTATTAATGGCAACCTCTACTGAAAACGTGGAAGAATCGACTTAAAATCAAAAAGACTAAATTCTTTTTTGGTAAACAACTCAAGCTTGAGTTGTTTACCAAAAAAGAATTTAGTCTTTTTGATTTTAAGTCGATTCTTCCACGTTTTCAGTAGAGGTTGCCATTAATAGTCAAAACATCAAAGATGGAATGCAATAAGGTTATTCCTCTAGTATTAGATAAGAATCGATCGTTATGTTTGATTTTATGTCGATTCCTCCATGTCTTCAGGAATGGTTACAATAATAACCGAAATGTCAAAAATCCAAAGTAGAATGGTTATTCCTCGACTATTAAATGAAAATTATTTTTGAATTAATGTCAATATGAACTACAAATTGCAAGTGATATCTGATTAATAATAAAGGAACAAACATATTAATATTTCAAATGAATTTGGATAAAGTTTAGCAACGATCCGTTGCAGTTTATTTTTTTAATCTAGGCCCAAATTCATCCAAATTTTGTATACATAATCTATGAGCCTCCAGAAGACTAGAAATTTAAAAACTAACCATCGACAATGGAGGGAGGGTCAAAAAATGAAAATTTTAACTGCTGAAAGCATAGACACAGAACATATAATAATAATTACATCTGAAGTAAAAAGGTACTTCCGGTGAGCTTTGAGGAGAGTACAAAAAAATCACTTTATTTATACATAGTATATTAATTTAATCATTAGTTAACTTTTAAGAGAATTTAAAAACTGGGGGTCCAGGAAGCGAACATTCTGATCAGTAAGAAACCCTCCAAAAGCGAATTGGATAATAGAGATTAAATAAAAAGGAAATTATACAGGTACTTTGCTTAAATTTATCCTCGTATTCATTGTAAATTAAATACATAATCTCTAGCTAAAAAATCATTCAAATGACTTCTATCTGTCATACACTTGAATTTATACCATGAATATTGATAGTAAATACAAATATAATATTATTTACTATTAATCAAAATGTATTTGCTTAATATATGTAGATAATTATGTATTAAATAGAAGATATAAATCCAATCATAATTTACTAAAAATTAATCGACTTTTAAATAAATTTCAATCAAATAGTATTTTTAAAATATGATTCTACGAATAATAGAGATAAATCTAATTACAGTAAACAGTTTTTTTTACAAAACAGATAATCTATAAATTTTGTTTCTGTTCCAAACATCTGTCGATGTTAATTATCTATTGTTATTTGAGGTCGTTGAAATATATATATTCATCTAAATACAGAATCCAAAAATTACAAGGCACTATCTCGTACTGAACGGCAACGAAAGTCTAGGCTTAACTGAAAATATATTAATTATAAGTTTCTATTTTATATGAATGCAAATAATTTAGATAGTTAAATGGGATTTTTTTATCGACCTCTAAGAAATAAAAATATATTTTCCTTACGCCTTAACTCCTGTCAGGGATGTCCAAGTCCCTTTTGCGCCGTCACGCCAATTACTGATTGGCGCCTTTATATGCACTGGTCTCAAATTGCTGCGGACGAAACATTTTTTGACGTTTCAGGCTTGTCTACCAAGCAGAGGTTGGGGGAATCATCACCAGACACAATCATGTTCAAACCTGTCGCGGCACCCTCTTTGTTTGCCAGTAGCAACAGTCATATCATTTAATAGCAAGATCTCGAATAATGGAAGCCCTTGGTATTTAGGCAACTTATTGGCAGATCCGTTAAGAGTATATCTACCCTACAAAAAAGGCTCAACCCATTTCTCTATTTCTACTTTATCCAATGCGAAGCAGATAAAGTATTGAATCGGTCTCGTGCCAAGTGGCACTTCAAAGGGCTCTCAGGTAACGGAACCCATGATCTCAATCAAAATCACAAATTGTAATATTCATTTATGTTGAATTTTATCACGTGACAGGTTTGCCAGAAATTACATGGGGTCTCCTCCTGAGGCCAAAACGTGCGATATTTTCGTTTACTGCGTGCAGATGGATGGATGAATCTACCAGTTATCCTTTTTTTTCGTCGACGATTTTTTCCACACTGTTCAACCGATTGAAATGAAATTGAAAACTTACCACTACGTTAACAAAATGAAGCTCTGATTAGTTTTCCGTACATATTGACCCACAAAGATTAGTGCTTTATTTCAGTACTTTTTTAATTTTTTCTAAATATATTAAAAATGACTTAACCAATTTTGATGAAATTTAATATGGACTCTGACTCCTGTCTGGTTTGATCGTTTATTTACGCCATAATAATGCCTCATTTATATCGGATTATCTATGTGCGCAACTGAGGTGGGGGCTCAAAATCTTAGCGTCAAATGATTTGTCCAAATCTGTCAATTTTTGTTCCTTCTATTTAGAACAAAGTTACAATAAAATTAACATCAAAAAGATCTATCTTAATATAGGTAGTACCGTATTTTCACTTAAAAAGGTAAAATCAAGAATCAATATTAATTCTGTACTAGATAAATATTTGATCACTTATTTAGTTTAAATTGGTTTATTGACTCATTGACTCTTAACTACTTGTCAAATCCCAGTCATCAATTGCCATCTAGTGAAATTATATTTGTCATCACAAATCCTCTTAATTAGCATCTAGGTAAATACATAAATTGATACATGGTAGATTGGATCAGAATGAAAATGTTATTTATTTGAGTAACATTTATTTCTGTTAAAGGGAATCCTTTTTATAAACTAGTAATTAAAGCTCGTTAGTTTTATTAGTTTTAATTTTCTTCTCTTTCTCTCTCTCTGTTTATATATAGGGGCCGGCAACATGAAATTCTCATTAATATGGAAATGACATATTGTAAATTGACTATAGATTCAAATATAAATAATTTAATAATTAATTAATTATGTGTTGTTATTAGTTTCGTTGAAGATATTAAATAAAATTAATTATAAACGTTTTACGATAACATTATGGATTTTCAATATACACTTTAAAAGCTCTATAATTCGAGACAACCTTGGATAAAAGGGTTTTGCTAACAAGAATACAAGCACGTTTTTTTTAAAATTATATGGTAAATGTTTGTAGAAAATAACATTCTCTAAATTATACTCTAGTTAAAATTGCAGTAATTATGATATTTTTCATATTACAAAATTAACTTATTATTGCAAAAATAATTGGGGAGAATAGAACATTCATTTGGTAGATAAATATAGATATTAAATAATCTATTTCAATTTCTAAAAAAGTACTTGTAAGAATTGTTTAAATACAAATGTTTTCTTCAAAACGTAATTGAAATATATATATAAATTTTTTATTTTTTATAGGATTTTTATTGAAATTGGAGGAAAAAGTGAAAACTTTTTCAAGACTCGTTACGGCCTCGGCAAATTTTACAGATTTGTCAATTTTTCTTCTGCGAATGGTTTGTTCTCGAAAACTGAAACTTTTCTTAAATACTAATACAAAATTATATGCCAAATGTCAGGTTATCGCTATAATCTACATCTGTTCCAGATCTCTTCAACATGTACCTAGCTATTCAATTTTTTCTGATTTTCAATTTTACCCGGAATTTTTGAAATTCCAATCGTCAGTTTTTCGTTTTGGAAATATGTACAAGCATTTTTGTATAAGAACGGACAGTTTATGAGCTTACCTTCCCTTTAGATATTATGAATATCAAATTCCAGACATTCAGACAGACAAAAACTTTTCTAATGATTTTTCTTCAAACATAATTAAGTAAAAAAAAGTGTTGCCATCGACACGAAAAGAAGAAGTAAAAAAGTTGAAGATTTTCAATAATCCTACTACCAGTAGAGCGCAGCTACAAATAACAAATATTTATGTTAAATAATATTTCTAATACTTTAAAGGTTTTAAAAAATTTTCAATAAGGCCTTATTAAATTAATTCCACTGGTATACGTTTGGAACACGTTTAGGATTTGGTAGGCTGAAATAATATTAGTTCTCAAGGAGACAATAATCGGCCATAACTTCGGGGATCTATCTAGTGGGTCATGATATTTGCATTATACCATAATGACTCAATTAAATCCTTTAATTTTTCTTTCCTTAAAGATTTATAACCATCGCTTTGATTATACGAAACTTTTTCATTCTCATATTCCAATTTTAAAGCATAATCCATTTTTCTTTTCCACATGACAAGTCATTAAACGTTCGAAAGCATTTAAAAGAGAATTCCTGCCTATCTTAATGCGCACCATGCTCCGGGTAAAACAATCTGTTATTCTATTACAACTTAATTAGATAATTACCGCCTAACACGCTCTTAAAGATCAAATTATATACATTAAGTGAAAAATGAAAAGAAATGTTGAGCACTTCATTTTTTTTTGTGGTATGTCCGAGGGTGGACGAAGAGGCTCGATTTAATGGAGTGGCCTAATCTCTCTCGAATCACAAGTGTCTTGTATTATATTACCTTATGAATATATGCAACTCGTTCAGCCGAGCCGCTAACACAACATCAATATTAGCTGATTAGATTAAACGGACCGTTTAAAATAAATGGACGCTGAATGGTAATCGGGCGAGCGAGCTTTTCGTTCTTACCTCGATCGGAGGAACCAATTAAATCCGCCGGATGGGTAGGTACCTTTGAGCTTTGCCCCCCCCCCCCCCAAAAGCACAAGACAAATGTTGCCCAAGATAGCCTATGTGGTGCAACCCTCCTGAATCCATTCACGTTCCTCTGACGTGGATCTTGAACACGGGATCAGGGGAAGCAGAAAACGAAGGGAAGTATTTAATGAAAAGTTGGAGCAACTCAGGAAATAATCGCATGTCAAATCTTGGATGCTGCTCTCAAGGGCTTTTAATTTATAACATAATCCTTTTTATTATTATTAAATGTCTAGGATGAAATTAAATCATTCCATTTTTATTTCCGTAATGATTGCTCATTTATCTTCAGATACCATTACTGAAAACCTGAAATTCTATTGAAATTCAATCTAAGCATAAAGATCAACGATTTTCCGATTAATTATAATTATTTATTTAAAACCGTCAAACACTACTACTTTTCAAGATCTAAATCTATTTCTCAGAATTAAATAGAACTTTCGTTTGATTCTTAAGACACCCATTTGAGTCTTTGAATAGTTCGTTAACTCCGTTACGCATTTCTCCAATTATCCTAACAGCTCTTCTTTAAATTATTGATTAGAAACATTAAATAGAGATTTAAGGTGATGTTTATTTAGGTCTCCATTGCTAAGACTATGTGTTAAGACTATTATTTGTAGAACTCATGATCAATATCTACGTCCGATAATTCTAGATTGTATACTTTTGGGAAATGCAAATCTTGGGATAGAAATTTCTAGCAATTCGTTCGATCTCTGACTGTCGTTAAGTCAGTTTCGTATTCTTAAATGATAGAGGTTAAGCGATTTAATTTTCCCTAGATGGACACCACTGGATGGTCATCAAATGGCATAAGAGATTTAGCCAATCATAATAGGATGTTGTTATCCCTTATTAGGAATCGATTGCATTTCTGCGAATTTCATTATCGCTGTTTTATTTGGACATAGACGTGAGCATAAAAGTCTCATTCAATATCAGCTACTATTGAAAATTCGAGAGATTAAATTGGCCTTTTAAGTAATTGCGAGAACATTTTCAATGCGATAAATATTTATTTATTTATTTTAGTGAGGTCTTAGTAAAAATTTTAATTAATTTTTTTTTTAAGATAACCTCTTTCGTGGTCAAATTAGTAAAGTGCCGGACCACTTTATTCGCCAATACGTATATCCCCATGACTTCAAGGAACTGGAACTCTCTTCCAGCCTCCATCTTTTCCAGCAGTTATAATCTTCAAACCTTCAAAACCCAAGTGCATAAACACCTACGTCTACAACCTCTCACTTAATCAACTTTCCCTTCTCTTCGTTAATGCAAGGGTCTTTCGAGATCCAAAGGGGCTGCATCTTTACTGGTGCACCCCTTCTTGCATTAAAAAAAAAACCTCTTTGTTTCTCTTTAAGATTCAGCAACTCTGCCACTCTCAGGAAATAAAAAAAAATTCAATTATAATTAATTATTATTAATATTATTAATCAATTATTGATACAGACCTTGAAGAAGGAGAGAATAAACCTCCTAAATGACTTTGAATAAAAAAGATAGATTTAATTATCTTTATTTTCTGTAATTCCTGAAGATGGGTTGATAGCCCGAATTTTTTTAATTTTTAACATGAAACAAGTGACCTAGAAACCCTAACTCATAGTAAATTAATATCTCATAAAATATTTATTTACTTTTATCCTTATTAAAGATGTTTGACCTTGCACCAACACCACAATCTCTATTAATTTTTAATTATCCCTCTTTTTTATGAACCTTGGACTGGCTCATCAAAATTCATTCAATTCACTTACCAGTCCGTCTCCAAAAACTACTTCAATCGAATAAAAAATATCATTTTTATAAAGATTGAGGATTGTTCTTGGTGAGGTGTATTAAAATTTGAATATATATCTATATATTATATAAAATTAAGGTTTTATCTGTACATTGGTCCAAATCACGCCAAATTTTGGTTTCACACGTTTCAAGCAAAGTTATGAACGAAAACACCCTCAACAAAATTCCTGTCTGTCTGTATGTCTGTCTGTTTCAGTGGTTTCCGCGAAAAAGTTGCTCATGATTCACGTAAAAACGGCTAAAGGGATTATTATGAAATTTCATATTTACATCAGATGTCTTCTAACTTACGTTTTTAGCTATATAAAGTTTTGATATTTTGACCCCAGAAGGGAGTTTGGGGGGCGCACGAATGAAAATTATCAAATAACTCCTAAACTATTAACCCTACGGCAGACTTTATAATAAACAACGTTGTAGGGGATGTGATTTCTGACAACTTTTGTTTAAAAAAATTTCCCCCAAAAACCACCCAAAGGGGGGGGGGTGAACATATGTAAATTCTTGCCCTTGGAGCAAACACAACCAAAATTTGTATACATAATCTCTGGGTCTCTAGAGAGCTAGAAATGCAAAAACTAACCACCCAAAATGGGGGGGGGGGGAGGGTCAAAAAATGAAAAATCTTTCTCTTGGACCAAACTCAACCAAATTTTATTATACATAATCGGGGGGTCACTAGAAGGCTAAAAATGCAAAAATTGGTGCGGAAGGTGGGTTCGGGAGTGGAATGGAGTGGGGATGGGTTAGGGTATGGGGTGCTTGTGGTGGAATGGGGGTGGGGTAAGGGACTGAGGCGAAGTAGGGTTGGGTGCAGGGGGTGGTGCGGGGTTCGGGGTGGATGGGGTGCGGGTTGAGGTTTGGGGGCGGGGGTTGGGCTCGGGTGCATGGTGCGGGGGTGGAGGTGCTAGAGGGGGTGGGGGTTCGTGGGCTGGGGGTGTCCCCCTGGCTAGCAAGAGGGCCCCCGAAGGCGGGCCTTGCAGCTAGTATATATAATACAATTTGTCACTAACATTGAAAGTTGAATATTTTTCTTACTATAGGTAGAGAACGATTCATTTTGTAGAAATAAATCAAGTGGAACATGCTCTTTTCGGCGGAATTAACGGCCTCCTCTTGTCTGGTGCGAAAGTGTTAACCTTGCTTCCAAAGTCGTTATCATTAAGTAACCCTACTTAAGAAAGGGGCACCCTTGGCGATGGGGTGAACTCGACCCCAGCTCCTCCAAATCTCATATGGGCTTAAGACCTTAATGGCCTCCTAACAATTCTCAGTCGTAGTTATATTATTCGAAGGCGTACTCTCTAATTAATGAGATAATTTCCAATCCATTTAGAGAAATTATTTTTCATTAAAAATCATACGAAATTCATCGAAATGGACATTTATTGGGGTTTCTATTCGAGAGGAGAAAAGAGAGAAAGTACTCTATTATTATATAGAAAGAGTATATCAAACCTTTTCGTAAAGGGTTCATTCAATCTAGCTTTAAAAACCATCGAAACCATCATTTGGTAATTTATCGAATTGATTATTATTTTTTTTTTTTTTAATTTACTTAACAAATAGAAAATCGATGAAAGTTATTTATAGCAGATCATTTTGAAATTAAATCGCAAAACAAGAGTGAAGTACATCCAATAAAATAAATATTGACATTTAATTAATCAAGCGAAAAAATCACCATCATTATAAAGTCATCATTCTGGAATCTAATTTTTCACATATGGTCTCTTTCATGTTGCATCTGATTCTATCCTAATATATCCCATAATCATATTTATTTGAGGAAAAATCTAATCTAGGAGAGAATTATCGTTTGTATTCTCTTCTCCTATTTCAAAACTTAGAGAGGCCTTCGAATTGTGATTTTATAAAAGAATGTCATAAACTAAAAATTCATTTTGTTTTTATATCAAGCTAACTACATAAACGATCGTAGCTGGCTGGCAGCTGAGGTCTTTAATCAGACCCTGAAAAACGCACTTTTTCGTCTAATATGGTTGTCTAAATACAGGCGTTGCCATCAAGTGCTGCCATCTTCTAATTTTATAGTGGCTAAATTGGTAATACTTAGAAACATTAAGCAATAAGAATAATTTCTATTATGTTAATTCTCCAGAAATCTTACATATTTCATCAAAACAAATCTGCTCTTAAATAGATACGGTCGACTGGAGGATTAATGAAGACGAAACCTCCGAAACTGTTTAAATAAAAATTTGAAACAAAATGTGAATTTTTTAAAGTCTTTAATTATAATGAGTTGGAAAACAGCGAAGAACCTGAAAACCAGTTGATTTCAAACTTTTCAATTTAAGTGACCAGCTTACTATTACAACAGGTTAGTTTTTCGTAAAGAGTCATTTTAGCGATGTCCTCCTTTTTGCAAAATTTTCTTGAAATCTCCAGTAACATGTGTGTTTTTAGTAAAAAAAACGACATTATAATAATAATAATAATAATTAACCACTTTTAGTCGAATCTTTGACAAACAGGGAATAATGTGAGCCAATTCTAGCCCCGATCCACAGGGGACTCTCGGGTATTTCCTAACCAAAACTTTAAAATGCAACGTCGAATTGTTGTTCCTCTAGTATTGAATCAAATGAAATAAATTAAAAAAAAAGTATTTAATCGAATGACTAAAAAGTGTACGCATAGATGATGATCTCTCTTCCTTTATAGCAGCTAAGGCAAGGATTCAAAATAGTTCAGTCCTGTTTTAGACTAGAAGGTGTTTATTTTTTAATCTCTATTATTCTAGGAAAGGCCTTTTGACTAATGCATTTGGACTAAATAGCTACTCGCTATTCAATTAATTAAGGAACTTGGAAATGTTTAGAAATAAAATGCCACAAAAAAGGTTGGGAAACACTGATCTAGAGGATTATGGTCATTATAGACAAGTGGTAATTGTATGATATATTTATATAAAGCATTGAAAGTTTCCAACTTCAAATTTGGTCGTTTTTAAAATTGTATTATTCTCGAACGATCAAGTTAGGGAGAGAATCAATTTAAAAGGATCCTTAGATACTTAGAAAGTCAATCAATTGATCAATAATTCAAAAAAATCCAATATGAAAAATCAGATGCATTATTATATTCATATTCGAGACCATGGCTACTTGGCAAGTTCAATCATTTAGTTGCAATTGCGTCTGCTGCATCTTAATTCTAAATAGGATTTGCACCTCTTCTTCATTTTAAATTTATTCTACCCTCAACGATGTTGTAAGGATATCCTTTTTTGAGTTGAAATGATTCTCAGAATAGGTGCCTCAATTGCTTGTGTAATTTCAATGGCAGTTGAAGTTGGTTACTATTCTAACCTACCCCATCGCATAAACATTTAAATTTATTGTCTACTTTGATACAGTAAATTATGTTTATGAAGTGATTAAATTTATATTTAATATTCTAGACTTAGCGTGACATCAGTAGACATAGTGGCATCAGTAATTGTTTTAAAAGTAACTTTAAATAATTTGAATGAAAAAAAATATAGAAATTTTCATTTCAGCTGTTGGCAAGCAATTCAGACAATAATTTTTTATTATTATAATAATTTTTAATGTATTATCATATTTTTTTTTTAATTTTTAACGTGAAATAAGTGACCTAGAAAACCCAACTCATAGTAAATTTGATATCTCACAAAATATTTATTTACTTTTATCTTTATTAAAGATGTTTCACCTTGCACCAACATTACAATCTCTATTAATTATGTATTATCATTGACACGATTCATTATATTTATTAATATCATTATCTGTATTAGTTAGGCCTTATAATACGATTATGTTTTTTTTTAAGTGTAAAAAAGAAAAGGATGTCATTGTTTTGCTGAGTCAATTGTTTTAATTGTGATCGACATATAGTGTAATGAACTATATATTACTTTTTATGAGGAGGTTAAGTTCAAAATTTTTTAAAAAGAAATTTTATTCAATGTTTTATTTAATGATTCCATATGATTACACTTGTTGTTATTGTTGTAGATTGAATATGAAATTATTGTTGTAGACTGAAGAGGCAGAAAAATATACTGCGAAACGTAGCAACATTTTGAAAATGTAACTTCTAATTTTATTTCAAGTCCAAGTATCCAATAACCATCCACGAAGGAAAATATTCAACATGGAGGATAACAAAACCAATTTAATTCTAAATAACACATCGCTGTCCTAATAGAGAGAAAATGAAATAAAAATCACCATTTTCAACCAAATTCATGTATTCGAGATACTTTTATTATTATTGTTAAAAAAAAACTTTCCCCGAAAACCTATTAAAAAAAGCTCATAAAGTTCGGAAGCCTTAGCTATTTTCTTAATTAATTAATTAATTATACTTGTCTTTTAGAGATAAAATTTTAATAATTAACTTTTTTGTTTTCAATTTTGGAGAAAGACTAACTTACTCGATGAAAGAGAGTAGAAGAGTGAGAGAAAAAAAAAGAAGTCGAAGGATAATGACTCAGAAGACTTCGAAACAAATATACAAGGCGCTTAATAAAATAATTAAACCAACGAAGGAATAATTAATTTCATTGATGTCTTTTCTTTTCAAATTGTAAACGTTTCCCCTGTCCGGAACCGAGTCAAAGCCATCTTTGTCCGCCGGTCGTCAATGAATGGCTGCATTCTCCCGCTGGGTGTCCATGATAACGAGAAATCCCTATTCATCATCAAATTCCCATTAATATTTCATTGAGAAGTGGCGATAAGTTGATAAAAACGATGCCGCCCTCCATTATTTATAATTAGAATCGTCGAATAATATTCTCTTTTGCGATTCAATCTTTTTATATTCTATCAAAGGTCTCCGATCACCTTTAAATTCCTACACCTAACTTAGGGTAAATAATTTGGAATATCTTTATGATGTATTAAAATCTAAGAAAATTTGGATCTCTCAATAATATTCATCATGAGTTTGTAGTCTGGCTTTATAAAGAAATGATTAAATGAGCAGCCAATGTTAATTTCATGGAACACTCGCTGGACTTCCGGGATATTAATTCGCACGAAATTTGCAATTTTCACGCTGCCGCTAACAGAATAGAGATTTTATTCTAAAATCACCCTATTTCTAAAATGTTTTTAAATTAAACTGAAATCTGCTTTTGGTTAATGAAAACTACGTTTTTAACAATGAAGATAACTTTTTTAGAAACAAATCTTTAAGAGTTACGGCTTAGCTCTGCCTCTTATCCAATCATCATGCGGTATATATGTTTTGGGCCAAGTGATTAATAGTGTATTATTCATAATGTACGGCACTCTTTATCCCAATTTTCGGGTAAATTTTGTTTGGTAACTTTGACTAAGTCGGAGAGCATACATGGCGGAGGGCAGTGAGGAATGCTCAGTGTTTGTGCAGAGAAGCCTTCCGAACGAGCTCCTTTGCTCAGAAATTTGATCTGAAAAAGATAAAAATATATCCGATTAATAAATTTAGTAACGCCCTGCCTTATGTACCTTAATTATCAAATCGCATAACAGCTACGGAGCAATATTCAAAATGATAAATAATGAATTTAAATAAGTATTAATTACGTAGCCCGATTTGACTTGTCATTATTCATATTTCCCGGACAATATAAATAGTGACCTGATTAATCACTTGGTCCAACTTTTTAATCTTGCATTTTATTAAAATTAGTATTATTAGATAAAATGTTAACCTGTATTGTGAACAAAATGACACCTTATTTTTCAAGATCCGATATAAAATAACCACATTGTGACAAAATGTGTCTAAGCACCATTAGGAAATGATGTCGGTCTCAAAATTCAGTCTACGAAGGCCAGTAATGATGGTGCTTACACATATTTTCTCCTCCGTGTCGCACAGTTTGGGAACCTCTGAACTACTGGATTAATTATTTATTACTAAACATAGAAATTCGTCATTTCAAAAATAGGTAGCTACCTGTTATTGCTATGCAATTTTCCCCCTTTGACAAATACAATGATTGGTGTCAATACATTTGATGTTTTCCAAATCAGATCTAATTTGCAAGTGCACTCAATCGATATTCTAAATATAGACTAAATATCACAATAGGATTGAAAACACGATGTTATCTCGTTTGCGATTAGGTGGATTTCATGCATTCAATTTCTGATGGTTACATTAGCTGCCCGATGGTAAAATCTAATTCCTGGTACAGGATTCTAGTCGTGGATCACAAATGGCAACCGATCTCCCTTATCGGGAGATTCGATTTATGAAGATCATGATGGATCCTTTGAATCCACTTTGTGGCGCCGACGAGACATAAGCCGGATGAACGCGATTTCATGCTTTCTTCTAATCACTCCATCTTTCTAGTTAAGCTCAACTGAGTCGTGTTAAAGATTATCTCCTTTCCAACCCTAAGATGTTAATTGTGGGGAAAATGGAATGGACCAGGCTATTAACCACTTAGGATTAAGCCCAATTATATGAATAAATAAATTATAAAATAAACGATGAAATTGAACGAATTAAGTCATTAAATATAAAAAAAAAGCATCATTTATAAAATGCACGATTAGAAATACAATAGCTTTTAAAAACGGAAATTAGATATTTTTGGGGAGAAATTTTTTCTTAAGCTGTAATCTCACATTCAAATAGATCCTAACTACCACATGAAATACCATTTTTATTGAATAAACTTTTCACTCATATCTGACAGCCGAAAATATTCGGTACTTTAATTTGAAGCCGGCAAAACCGGTCTTTAAGGCCTACATTAGACGATTATCTCCTGATTATGTTTAGTCCTATCGATTTATATTCGTTATTTGACCCTGAGAAAAATAAGCCAACTTTTCGAGCTGGGAAAGAACAATATTTTGTCCTGTTACCGAGTATTCCATTACGAAAAGGGTTGATAATGGTAAAAAGTAAGTAAAATTTCAAGGTAGGTTTCACAAAATAAAACAAATATATATTTTCAGTTTTAAACGCGATATATATATTTATATCGAGATAAAACTCAAAACATATATTTGTTTTTAAAGCAATTTGAGCCGCGAAAGTTAAATAATGTAATCAATAATTTCTTAAGTTAATTCTACATATTTAGAAAATTATTTAATTAATTTTTGAAAAGGAATAATATATTTGTTTTATTTTGTGAAACCTACAGTGAAATTTTACTTACTTTTGATCAATTATTAAAAGTGTTTCACCTTGAACCGACACCTTAACTCTTTAGGAACATAATGACCCCCTCCCCCCCCATTTGTACTTGTGTTCCTCAGTTAATATCTTTTTTAATTTTAGGAGCTATCATCGTAACTTTTCAAAATCCAATTTCGTTGTTCGGGCAAAGTTTTTTTCAACGTGCTTCTGACATTTAATAACAGCTGGAGTGAAATAATTTCGATCACTGCTTCTTTTTTAACAACCCCTTCTTCCGCGGCCGTATTTTTCGTTGTGATTTATTAATTACAAATCATTTAATTGTATATTATTTATTTTTAATTTCTTTATTATTTATTATTAGATATTATTATTTATTTATAAATTAGTCCAAAACCTTTTTAAACTCAATCATTCTTTTGAAATTCACCAGAGCTGAAGAAATCATATTATTTGAATTTTTCACAGGAATGCTTAATTTTCAAAAATTGTTTATGTATTTGTTTGAAATAAATATATCCATTAGAACTTATTTTATTATTATAGTTGCAATAATATTTACAAAAATTAATATAATATATGTATATGTATATGTAGTATATTCGTAAAAAAAAGAAAAGACAAACATTATTATATTAGTTTTTGTAAAAAGTAAAATATCAAAGTAAATTCCAAGGGGGGGAACATATTTTATCTCTTCATGGAACACTCCTGGGTGGGGTGGCACTGGCTATTAGGTAAGAATGAATAGAAGAGTTTTGGATTTTCTTATAATGATAAAAAAAAAATGATAATCGATTGAAGATATGTTTGTTATTTACAAATTTACAAAGACTGATGTAGGAAAAGAGCTTAGCAATTTAACATGTTCATGAAATATAAGAAATGAATAGAATCATCTTTCGCTGTTTTTAGCCATTCGTTTTCTTCAACTTTTATTTAAAGGAGACAATAAAAGAGTGTGTCTTCTCCTGGAAAAATAAATTTTTAAATTTATTTATAACGAGACTATAGATTCGAGGGCTTTGTGTCCTTCATCACTCTATTACAATTGATTCACAGGAATTGATGTGTAATAGACTGATGAAGGCGGGAAAGCCCTCGAAACTATAGTCTCGTTATAAATAAAGTTAAAAAATTATTTTTCCAGCAGAAGACACACTCTTTTATTCTCTCCTTTAATTTATAAAAGTTCTGCTACCCTCGGCAAAAAGAAACTTTCAACTTTTATTTATTTAGGCTATCGCTGTTATGTCGTAGATTTTGTATTTCGGTCTGTCGGTTGCTGTGGGGAGAAAGAGCGAGCCTCATTGAAATTCGTTCATTAATTATTTAAAATAATACAAACAGTGGATAGAATAATAGAGAGAACGAGATACATATATTTTTCATATTATAAAATAAACAACCAATTTTTGAAAATCTATCTATCTATCGCTTCTCTAAACTCCCTATCTTTTTATTGCCTCAAAAAAAAAATACTTCAATATTACTTTTCTCTTTTCATCAATATAATTTAAAAAAATAAAATAAATAATATATGCTAATTAAAATGCTGTGAGAACCTGTATTTTATCTAACTCTTAGCAAAAAACTATTTGCAACGAGATACAATGAAATTCTGTACTTTTATTATTTTTATAAATTGTTATTCAAAAAGGAATATCAAGTTATTCTTTAAAAAATAACGAATTAATTTAATAAGATCCACACTATTCTTTTTTATCCCAGAATAAAGAAAGACGTTACAATTTACATTTTTTTTTTTTTTTTTTTTTTTTTAATGATATTGATGAGAGAAGGAGATACACCAGAAGGTGGATCCCCTAAAGGCCTGAATGGGCTGGCCCCTCAATCGTGAAAAGTACAGAGCAGAAGGAAAAGAAGCCGGGATCACGAGCCAATCTCAGAAACTTAGATACAATTCAATATCCAATTTACCAAGGTTTTAGGGGCTTCGAGCAGTGGTAAATCCTCCGCGCGATAAATTCGGTTAAATTTACATGCTAATATTGATAAAGATAGATCTGACCAAAAACATAAATGTGAAAAAAGGGCCAAGTTCGGTACCAACGGCTTCTCCGACAAAAAGATGGAAAGTTGTCGCAGCAAGAAACTAACGTCTTTATTCTTTTTTTTTTCTTATTGGAAGAACAGGCGAAAGCCTATAGAGAAGATGAAGAAGAAGAGGAAGATTTCGGACCCCGAAGAAGGGAAAGTTTAGGTTTTCCAATTTTCTCCTTTATTAATGTGCCAAGCTTTACCAGTATGCCAAATTTCAGAATTCTAGCTTGATTGTATTTTCACTATATGTTAATTAAGCCTATAATCAATTTCACCCCTTCATTTTAGGTCCTGAAAAAGGGAAAGTTTCGCTTTTTCGATTTTTCCCTTTAATTGTAGCCCAAACTCTACCAGTATGCCAAATTTCAGCATTCTAGGATCAGCGGAAGTACTTTAGGTTTTTGATATGTCAGTCAGTCAGTCAGTGTTAAAAATGGCACTTTTCAGAGCTTAATAACTCAAGAACTATAATAGATTTATTCATGAAATTTGGGATTCTAGGTGTTCTGGTGGGTCTTATTGGGCATGCAAAATTTCAAGTGTCTAAGTTTAATAGTTTTTGAGTTATGGGGGGGGGGGGGGTCGAAAGTAGCTTGAAATGGTTCGTGTAAATATACACATGGCCAGTGCGTCGCCCGTTTTTCCAAACATGGCTGACACACTGCTGTGTGTCCAGATTTCAAAAAAAAAAAAAAAAAAAAAAATATAGACAGCCAGAGTATATTTCAGTACTTTTTTAGTTATTTCTAAATATCTTGAAAATGATTTAAACAATTTTTATGGAATTTAATATCCTAATTAAGTACCTTAGGGACCACAAAAAAGTTTAAATAAAGTTTTTATTAAAATTATATTTTAAAGTACTTTATTCTACAGTAAGATAGTACTTTTTTAAATTCTTTAAAATTTATTCATTTGATTGGTTTAATATAGCTCATTTAACTTTGGTTAAGTAAGAATGGATAGGCTTCTCTCTTTGAAATGGTAAAAATTTGGGAGGAAATTTTATAAGTAACCATAGCAACTGCGTTGCTTTATTTTCCGTTATCTTTACTGAAGACATAGATCGACTTAAAATAAAAAAATGACTATCGATTCTCATCTAATACTTGAAGAATAACCTACATTAGATTTTTGACTTTTCGATTATTATTGGTAACCATTGCTGAAAACTTAATGGGATCAATTTAAAATCAAAAACAGCTATAGATTCTCATTTAATACTTGAGGAATAACCACAAAAAAGAATTTAGCCTTTTTGATTTTAAGTAGATTTTTCCATGTTTTCAGTTGAGGTTATCATTAATAGTCAAAACATCAAAAATGTAATGCAATAAGTTTATTCCTTTAGTATTAGATAAGAATCGATCATATTTTTGATTTTAAGTCGATTCCTCCAGCAATGGTTACCAATAGTAATCGAAACGTTAAAAATTCAATGTAGAATTGTTATTCCTCAAGTATTAGATGAGAATCGATGGTTATTTTTGATTTTAGATCAACGTGGACTGCAACTAGCCAGTGATATCTGATTAATAAACATATTCATCTTTCAAATGACTTTGGATAAAGTTTAGCAACGATCCGTTGCAGTTTATTTTTCATTGACTTACCATAGAAATTAATTATATTCCAGGATGGATTTAATTGAAAAGGAAATATAGTTTACTCGACTAATGAAATGAATACGTAAAACGAGAATTTATTTTCCTATTGATTAATGGCAACTCGCTTTTCATTTATTTACAGTTTTCTTTTCAAATACTTTCTTTATATTTGTTTGTAGTAAGTTTTTTTTTCTCTTTTTTTAGGAATTTATAAAAGAAAGTTATAATTTTCTCACTAATTGAAAATAATTATTTATATTTCCAGAAAAGTTTATTTTAGTAAATTTTCTTAACATGTCACATGTCGAAATTGAAATGTTTTCTTATTGTTATTATTATTATTTATTTTAATTTGAAAGTTATATTAGGAAAATAAGGACAAGTTTTTTATGTGTGACTTTTTTATTTATCCACCAACGTTTCGTCGACTTTGCCGACTTCTTCAGGGCTTCAAATAGTCATGTCACACATTCGTCTAAATTTTCTTATTATCTTCGTTACCATTGAAGGCCATCAGAATACAATTTTCCAAAAATATTTGGCACATTCACAAAAAACACAATTTTTCTTTCTTTTCTTTTTATAATTAACAATTTCATTAATATAAAACAGAAATCACCTATATATAGAATAAGGCAACTCTGTTTTCTTAAACTAGAAGTCGGCAAAGCCGACGAAACGTTGGTGGATAAATAAAAAAGTCACACATAATAAACTTGTCCTTATTTTCCTAATATAAACTTTCAAATTAATACAAATTATGGACGGAAATGATAATAATTATTTATTTTTTTACTTTGTTGTGGGGAGTTTGATATTTTATCTTGAGACTTTCAATCGCTTCTATACTACCGTTGGACGTGATTTATAATTTGTGCTTTGACTTCTAACTTCTATGTATGAATATATTTTTAATTAATTTTCAGGAACAAATAAACAGTGCGCTTAAATAGAATAACCAAAATACGAATTATTCAAGTATTCATGTATATTCGAAGGTTCACTGTTTGAGTTGTTTATCGAAAGATGAGTTTTAGCACAATTGCATTCTGTTAAGAATATCTTGTCTAAACTAAGTACGATAATTTTAACCAATCATATGTGGTTTATCATAAGATTTATTTAATTTCTATCTTTTAGCTTTCACTCAGCGCAGCGTCATTCCTTATGGATGCAAATCTGCGCGTTCACTTCTCCTTCGCTCCTAGTTGCCTAACCTATAGGCAAAAACTATAGATTAAAAGAAAACATCAGCTTTTATTTGGAGGTGCTCATTACTCCCTATATAATTATGTAAACAACACAAAGGAGATTAAAATCAGAAATGGGGATTAATCAGTAACAATTAAAAATATAATTTCAAGCATTGGAAACTATATATTCTCTATCAAATTATACATAGGTACATATATATATATATATATATATATATATATATATATATATATATATTTATTTATTTATAATACAGCTGGAGTGGTCACAATTTCACACAATCAGATACCCAACACATGCTTCTTTCCTCGGACTCAAGGCTTGTCTATATCTATTGAGTCATTTCCTTTTTATTGTAACATAAAAATTCAAACAGATACATCGCTAAAAAAGTTTCACTTCAAAAATTGCAAATTTACTAAAGTATTAAAAACATTTTCACTTTTTCCTCTAATTTAAATGCTGAAACGTTTTATAAAAAATACCCTTCTAAGTAAATGTTTCAGGCAGTTTAAAAACATTGAAATCAACATAGCGCACTGTTATATCTGAACTGTATTAAGTCAAAAAACATTTTTTTTTACAATTACCGAAAAGCTTATTCCCATGTTCCCATTTAAGCTATGGAGATTTCTAGAAATGAAATTCTTTTGGTGGGGGCAAATCATAATGCAAAAAATAACTTATGTCGCCATATACACGAGTTGTTCCTTGAAACTATATTAATGCGGTTTTATTGATTCATCGGTATATAGATTTAATGTCCAAAAATGGTAAAAACTCAATTTTTGAATTTTTTGAGTTTCAACAGTTTTGATCTAGCAATGCGATATATATATATCGGGAATCGGATTAGCCGAGAGCTTAAGACACTAGCCTTCTAAGAAGGAGTCCCGGGTTCGAGTCCGAGTCCCTGCATTGATATTTGACCGGCTATAATCTGATTCCTAGTCACCAATCCGTCTGGCAAGCGTGGTGACTTAATGCCAACCCCCTTCCATTTGATGGAAGAGGCCTATATTCAGGAGTGGATTGTCGCTATCGACAGGCTAATGATGATGATGATGATATATATATATATATATATATGACTTTGATGAGACTGATATTACCTACTAAGACATCATTGGGAATGTGGTGTACCATCCTCTCTTCTTTTTTACATCCACAAGAATTCTAATCGAACCTATCCTGCTCAGATTTGACTTTGAGTCTCGAAAAGTGAAATTATTATTATTATTAAAAAAAATCTTTATCAGTCTTTCAAATTAATCTCAATACACTCATAATAAATATTTAGATCATTTTGTATATTAGAAACTACGAACTTCTCTATTTATATTTGAATAACAAAGTGATCCTTTCAAAATTTGATAGAGTAACCGGTTAATAAGGTGGAAAATTAAAGGATGCTCTTTCTGTGAGAATAGATGCTCTTTGTGCTCACCTTTGATATTCTAATTCCGACCTGGAGTGGAATGGAAGTCCCCACCAAACAACAAACATCCCAGGTCGAATCCACCCGATTGATTGAAGTTCCGCTACTGAACAGCGTGAGAGTGTCTGTCTATGCCGATGTCGCGAGTCCTCATCCTGTCGTTTGACAGCCATCTCGAGACACACTCAATTGAGATTCGATTTATCGATTGGCTGCCATCGTGACATGCACCGGCGATTAGAAAAATATTTAAATTTGAATGGGGACGATGCCCATGCCGCCAGACCCATCAGCTAGCTCTCTTCCTGGCTGCTCTCTGCACATTCTAATCATCTTTTGATTGCTTATTGACTTTGATTTATATATTTTTAATAACCCTCTCACATATCTTGTAGATAATGATCATTCACCATTCAATGTTCATTTAAAATTATATAGCCTTGCTATGAAATTATATATACATTCCTAGCTCAACTTCAAAGAGAATATTCAAAACATATGGTCTGCGAATTACACGAGTTTCATTTAAAATCATCCTCCCAATTCCACTCCTCCGTAAAGCAAAAACGCTGGAAGTAAAGGGATACTTCTAATCGAGGGGTGAACCGCTATTGGAATTAGGTGTACACGTCTTTGGAATTATATGAAATTATTTTGGAATTCATTAGATAATCCCCCTTCATCTATAGTCTTCTACTTGAAAATGAAATTGGAAGTGGAAGTAGGTGTACACGATATTAGGTCGCGATTTACCCCTCGCTTCTAATGGAGAAATGGAAAATAAAACCTTGCCGTATTACTTCTAGCCGATATCCAACTTAAATCTAAAATTCATTGCTCTACGACTTGATATCATATCTAAAAACGAGGTTTCAATTAGTATTGCAACACACTAATCAACTCTCTTTCCTTAAATCAGAATAAATTCCCGTCAAAGAACATTTAATACTTTTAAAGCAAATCGATTAAAAAAAATTTCTAAAGCTGTTTTTGAGAAAATTGAATAAAAAATCTGAAATAAAGAGATACTTTTGGTTCGCAGATTTGAACTAAAAGCTTTTTGTAATCCTACCCAAAAATAAATCTTCATCAGCCTTTCAAATAAATTTGAATATATTTATTATTGATGTTTAGATTCCGTGGTCCGCGGGCCCCATGCGGCCCAGCACTGCAATGAGTGTGGCCCAACATAAAATCATAATCTTCCTTAAAACATTGATTTACATGTATATAGATATATTTTTCCCCTTTTTCGAAATATGAATGTACATTTGTACAATAAGTGAAGCTTTTTTCAAGAATAAAATTCACTAAAAGCAAAATTATAAGGTCAACTATATATGTAAGATAAAAAAAAAAAAATAATGAAGTTTCGAAAATTTAAAAATTCTTCTTTTTTCATTTTCTAAAATATTTATTAATTTAGTAATTTATATGCTACGACACTAGACAAGTCTAGAAATATATCATTCTAGTACAAGGAGACAAAGAATTGGGGTTTTCTAGAACAATCACAATTAATTGATAATTTCTCTCCTGGGCTAAAACTTGTCAGGACTTGTCTTTTAGATCTTCGCACGTTCTTAAATGTCAATAGATAAAGGATAGTCAGGAATTATTATATCCATGATCCTTTTAAAAAATAAATAATCATTCCTCATATTATCCTTATTTAATCCCATTCGATTTAACCAAGGGCTTTCCACCCGTGACCCAATATAAAGTTATAAAATTCCTTAAAACGTTGAGATTTATATCTAGATACTGGAAAGACACAACAATTTAGCGTGATACCTAATTGTTTTTCTCTAAAATAAAAAATCTGAAAATCTACTGTGAAGTTTTCGAAAAATAAAAGTGCTAATTTTAAATTTTGAACCTGGAACTAGATTTCAAGATTTCCGGTAAAATAATCATCATTTTGGTCCATTTTCGACTCCATTTTTATTAGAAATAAATTTACTACTTTCAGATTGAATGTTTTAGAACAACGCAAGAGAAAAATTGAATATTTTCTCTTTATTAGAATTTTATATTTATTATCTACCCAGTAAAAAATATAAACAAATACTAATACATAATATCACTTTTGTAAGAATGTAGGACTGTAGGTATGTATTTACATATACGAGAAGCTATTTTTAAGTATAAACAATTTACATAAATAAAATTAGAAGCTCACTAAATAATAAAGTTCTTATTTCTACATTATTAACTAACTTTTTTTAATAACACATACCAAGAGAATTATCATATTTTATCCGCGGTCCTAGAACATTTTTTTCTTCAAATGTGGTTCGTGTAAGTTAAAAGGTTGGACATTAAAAATCAGAGAAATGGGGTAATGACACACCCCTTGAAGAACGAAGAGATCAATGATTTTTAGGCAGTTTTTGAGTTCTGGGGACCACAAAATTTGTTTGTTTTATTAAGATTGGAGTAATTTTTGGAGACGGACTGATAATTGAATTAAGTGGATATTGATGAGGCAGTCCAAAAAAAGAAGAAGATAATTTACACTATCTTTTTATTCATAAAACCGACGTTTCGGAGGCTATTCCCTCCTTCTTCAGGGTTTTGAAAAGTCAGTGAAGGAAATCCAATGCGGCATTCCCCTCTGTCTCCTCTTTCAGTGGCAGTAACAATAATATCTTGTATTTCATTCTCAGCAGAATTATAATGTAATAATTCTGCTGAGAATGAAATACAATATATTATTGTTACTGCCACTGAAAGAGGAGACAGAGGGGAATGCCGCATTGGATTTCCTTCACTGACTTTTCAAAACCCTGAAGAAGGAGGGAATAGCCTCCGAAACGTTGGTTTTATGAATAAAAAGATAGTGTAAATTATCTTCTTCTTTTTTTGGACTGCCTCATCAATATCCACTTAATTTGTTTGTTTTTTCGAAATTTGATTTCGCTTTTTTCAGACTATTTGTTTACTTTTCACAGATTGACAAAAACTTGGAGTAAAAATACTCCAAAGGGAGAGGAACTGAAAAAAAAAAATTAATTAATATAAAACTAAAGATTGGAGCAAATTTTTTTTAAAATAGTTGGAATGTTTTTCAAAAAATCAGCTCGGGTTCTGATATCGCAATTTAATAATATTTCTACTAAAACCTTAGAATTTATCATAAAAATTAAATTTTTTTCTCTTTTAATAAATCAATGTTATAAAAGTTTGATTTTTTTAATCCAATGTGAAGAAAGTTTCAACGATTTATTATCGTTTATTTGAATCCAATCTAAACTACAAGAGCCAATTAAAATATAATATAAATGAAGATAATAGACATTAGCATTTCAAGCTGTTTTCTTTATATGTTTATTTAAATTTGCAAAAAAAGTCATGTCAACGACCTGAAATGACACTTTGCGCACAACTTTTACCATATACCGGCTCCGATCAGTCAGAATTCTATCGGTCACATTAACTCATATATAATTACGCTTGATAAATTATTCAAATAAATATTTATATTTTTAGCAATTTATCAATTACAATAAGATAATATTTGTTATTCATTGAATCCTTGCTTATGATGCTAACTTATGAGATTAAGATATCTTAACTTAAAATATACATATTTATTCATCTTATTTTTCATTTGAAATTGACCTACCGGCATTGATATTTATTTTGATCAAAAAAAATGCAAGTAATCAACGTGTAGTTAGTTCGGAAAAAGCCAACAACCTTGGCAGTTCAAAGAATCACCGAAGCTAAGATACAAATGACGCGGTTTGTTTTGAGGTGGGTGACCCCCTTCAGACACTGTGTTGATGGCATTTTTACAGCCCTCCCAATCCGAGCCGTTTTGGGTTCATGTCCCATTAAAATTAATTTATTTAATATAAGTTGTATTCTAATATTTTAATTCTAATTAATACCTCCATTATTTTGATAAAATTCTGTTTTTTTTATTGTTTTTTTTTTTTTCAAAAAAAATATCCCCATCCCTTTCAGAAATAATTTCTGGTCATGTTACAGACATATCTATTTGTTCAAATCAAATAATAATAATGAATAATGTTGTATGATCATCATTTGCTTAATTAATAGATTTTCTTCTTTTTTTCAGGTGAGTGATTACCTATACTTACGTACCTAATAAATGTAATTTATTATTCTTCAAGCAGAATTTCTGGTGAGTTAATAAAAAAAAATTTGTGTTATATCAATTCGAATTAAATTAAAAAAATCATTTATTAATTTTTTTATTTTCAACAGTATCCTGTTTAGGTTTTGGATTTCTAACCATTTTTGGCACTATTATGTTAAAGTCAATTACTTTACAGATCAATTTATTTTAATTCAATTTGTATTCTTCTTTCTTCTTTGCCTTCTTCTCCTATGTTTTTCTTCATCTTCATTCTTTTAATTCCTTCCACGTCCCCGCTCTTGAATTTCCTCTTCAATTTGACATTAATATTCATAATTTATGGGGTTTTTTTTTTATTTTTCTACCAACGTTTCGTCGACTTTGCCGCCTTCTTCAGGGTTTCAAATAGTTACATCCATACATTCGTCTACAATACATTATTTTTCTTTATCCCCGTTACCAATGAATAACCATCAGAAACTTAAAAATTCAACAAATTCAGCACATTAACATACCATAAACAATTAGATATTAAATTGCGACTTGATATTGTTGTTGGTTATTGAGGTGGGATCACACAAAATTTGCCCAATCACTCACAAATCCATGGACTAGTTCACAAATATTTCAATTACAACCTCTAAAAATATTTTCCCTCTTCCCAATTAACCATTCTACATTGCATTTTCAACGTTTTGACTATCATTGATTGCTGAAGACGTGGAGAAATCGCTTAAGGAGGTTCTTTTGCGACAATCTTCACAAAAAGTTTTAGCCTCGTAACCACTCTATAAATATGAACTGAACTAAAATTTTAGGTTATGTTTTTTAACGTGACTGTCCACTCACACTACGAAATCTCTATATGGATACACACATACTACCCGGATCGTTTTCAAGCCATTGTGCTTATAACCCCTCCACTAAAAATAGTCGCCCAAATATGTTTGTTTTTTATCAAAACCACGTGGTAAATAATTTCAATTTTTTTTTTTAAGTTACTCCGAATATATTATTCTAACAAATATTAGTTTTTCATCAAGTTGGTGAAAGTCTTTCAATGAAAAAAAATGAAATATGATCATATCCCCACCATTTCCCTATCTACCCTATGTTAAAAATGTCATTTTTACTTGCAATTATTTCATGTTTGGTGTGGTAAATGGTCTTCAAATTTTAACAGTATTTGTATTATGCTTTTAATGATTTATATTCCAAGTTTCAAAGACTTCTTGAATTTTTGCATTTCTGAAAGAACTACCTTAAAATCAAAAAAGTTAATTTAATTTAAATTTGGTTAAAATAAGGAAAAAGAAAGACATTCATATACGTTATATTTAGTAAAGTTCAGTGTAGAGATTAATGATTTAGTTCCGGAAGGTTTAAGTTAGCTGCTAGCTAATTAAATCAGTTGACTTAGTTCCAGACATGTCACTTCATACTAGAATTCATGCGGAATGTTTAATTGGGATTTGAATATTATCAGCGACATTTCTAGCTTTCCAGTCTTAGCGTGATGATCAAATGAGAAGCCCCATCTCCAATTTCCAAAAGTACAAACAATCGTAGCTTATCGTGGAGAAAATTGACAAGTCTCTTGCTAATCTTACAATATTTAATATACTAGTATCTATCTATCTATCTATCTATATATATAAAATAGAAAAGTATGTGGATATATATGTATGTGGAAACGATCTGATTGGCCAGTGCATAGCCAATGCCAAAGCGTTAAATTATTAGAACGATTCTGATTGGTCAGATAGTGATCGTGCTTAGGCAATGTGTTAAATAAATCTTTCCTTATTCTTCCTTATTTTTGAATCAATTTCATTCAGCACATTCTTTCGATACTTACAGTAAGATTTTAAATTTCAATTATTAAATTGGTATGAACGAGACGCTCCCCGCCAGGGGCTAGGTGACGCCGGGCCGAAGGCCCGGTCGTCAGCTAGTATATATATATATGTGTGATTGACTTGTTTAAGCGAAGCCTGCCTTCCGGGCGGCCCTAATATTGATTTCACGCCAAAAAAATTATTTGCTCTTAATTATTTTCAAACAAGATTTGTTTTCTGTCTGTCTGTGTGTTTAAGGGCCAGTTGTATGTCGGTTGGTAAACTCTTTTTAAGCGTTGCCAAAGGGTAAAACATTAAAATTCATCTTGTGTCCGGCGGGATGGCCAATCAGATGACAGCCACTTTCATCTGATTGGCCATCCCGCCAGGCACAAGGTGAATTCTAAGATTTTACCCTTTGTCAACGTTTAAAAAGAGTTTACCAACCGACACACAACTGGCCCTAAATGTCTGAGTTTTGATACCCACTTTTACTCAATAACGGAAAGTCGTAGAAAGTTCGTTCTTGTCGCAAATGTTTATAGTTTAAATGCAGTAGATTTTGAAATCTCTAACTTCACTTCGAAAATATAGAAAACAAGTTTTCATTGATTTTATTGATATTTTATCATAATATAGTTATCTAAAAGAATACCGAATCTTGAAAAAGTGTTTACTTTTTCCTCCATTTCGCACATGAAAAATCAACCAACAACCTTTTATACAGACGTATAAAGTAAAGTTCTGAAGGTTAACTATCAAACAGAAATTCCAAGATGTAAGTAGTACAAAATGTGTAGGTATGTAATATAGAGAAATGTATATACCTATTTTAATCACTTTTTTCAGAAACAACTTAAGTCACAAATGACTTTAATGAGCTTAGGTATAGTTAAGAAAAAATCTATAATCTTCCTAATTTTTTAAATGAATTTTTAATTAGACTTACTTATAATACGTTAAATTACAATCAACAAAATACTACTACTGATTAAAAATGGCCAGAAAGTGAGATGTCATAACATCGACTTATCATTAATTCACTTACACAACATTATTATTTATTAAAATCTGTTCAATGTTTGCTTAAATTCCAATTAACAAGTTTCATTCATTCGTATGATTTCGTTAATTAACAATCTATTCTAAGATCTAAGAAAGCCTAACTAATTTTTTATTTAAGCCGGGGGATGATCAAAAGAATTGATCTCTTTAGATTGACACCGAAATGACAAGAAAGAAGTATCCTTTATTGTGGAGTCCATTAGGCAACCGCTAACAACATTTCAAGTGTTTAAAATTACTTTCTGCGTGAGATGTTCCCCAGTGGCGGAGAGGAGGATGCCTGTAGGCAATGTCAAAGGAAAGAAACAGCCAGCCGGTGGATTCCAACTTCAATCTAAACATTCCCTGAAAGAGATAGAAGTCGGTGGCGAGATGGCAGGTGGCGGGGGCCAGATCATTTGCATGCATGGGGGACAGCTTCCGCGCTTTGATGGCCGGACACAGGGTGTTCGATCAAGAACAACTGTCAGTCAATGTACAAGTTTGCAATTATGCAAACGAACAAGCAACATCCACCCTATTCGGATTAATCGCTACTCTCGTGGCTTTCATTATTAGGTTAAGAAAGATTGGCACAAGATAAATCGGATAAATAGAAAGGCCTGGGGGGATCTTTACTTAGCTGGGAGATAGTTAAAATTAAAAAAATTAAATTTTAACTGGCTCCCAGCTAAGTAAAGATCGAAAATTTTCAATATCCATACGGTATTGACCCCATGAAAAATAATATTTATAATTAAAAAAGACTGATGATAAAGATCAAGTCTTCGAAACTATAGTCTCAAACAAATAAATAATATATATACAGATATAAAATTTCGATATATATGTGTGTATGTTTATTTGCATCAAACAGAGGACAACCTCTTTGTTTCTCTTTGTGAATCAACAACTCTGCTACTCTCGGCAAAACAAAAACTTTTCAATTAAAACATACACAAAAACATTAAAAAGTCACAATAAATGTCCCTCCTGTCTCTCGACGACTTGTACGATTCGATTAACCATATTTCTGAAGACTTTTATCAACAACGGCCACATTCCCTAATTAATTGAATTTATCCAACAGACGCTTTATTGTTGACTGAAGTTCGGTTTGAAATTCATTTTGAACTTTGCGGAAAGACTTTGTGCGAAAATAAACACAGACAACGAAAATTTGGTCAATTTAGAGCATTTGGGGTCGGGTTGGCCGAGAGGTTAGCGTACAAGCCTGCTAATCAAGTGGACCTGGGTTCGAATTCGACTCGCGGCAACCTGCTACAATCTGATCCCTTGATAGAAGACAAAATTTAAAATAATAGTATCGTAAATTGGCTGATGGCTAGAAAAGCCGAAAAGCCAACAAAAAAAAATTGAGCATTTTTGAACTTTCAAAACATAAACCGTTACAGAAAACGAACCGCATATACTGTCGAGTTCCGCCATTTTCATTTCGAAGAAGAATGTTCATTGTTGCCGCTCGCACTATAACTATATTTTTACTTTACCATACAGGGTATGGTCAAGTATTGTAATAGTGCATGAAAAAAGTGGTTTTTTCCTTCTTCTTTTCGAAATATCTCAAAAACGGCTAAAACTAATTTGATTAAAAAAATTGAGCGAAACCATGGCATTTTGCTCTACAAAAAAGCTCTAATAAGTGAACATCGAAAAAAATTATTCGAGATAATAATTGTTTTGTCAAAATGTCTGTTAGTCTGTCTGGTTGTCTGGTTGTCCAGTTGTCTGGTTGTGTGTCCGTTAGTCTGTGCGTTACCAAAATTTTGTGGACGAGCTAGCTCAAAAACTAGTTTGAATATCGAAATCAAATTTCACACGTAGTTTTGGTCCATTGAGATTAAGAGCTGATTAGATTTTGGTTCATATCAATCCAAAATTAAGGGGGGTGAAGGGTTAAAAATTAAAAATCTAGACCATTTGAGCAAACTCAACCAAATTCTGTATACATAATCAGTGGACCCCCAGAAAAATGCAAAAACTAACCGCCCGAAATGGGGGGGGGGGTGTATGTCAAAAATCAAAATCTAGGCTCTTGTAGCAAACTCAACCAAATTTTGTATACATAATCAGTGGGCCCTCAGGAGTGCAAAAACTACCCCCCCCCCCCTACATGAATATAAATAATTTTATTAAATATTAAATATAAGTGACGGGCGGACCAGGTTGTATGGTAAAGTCAAGTGGATGACCACATCAAAACATGTCAGCTTATTTTATTTTTTGCTTCGCATTTGAACTTTGGGGTTGCGCGACCTATGCCCCACCCTGTATTTGTTCCTAATAATCTTTCGAAATGTAAATTTTTTATGATATTGATGCCAGAAGGAAATTGTATTCCCTCTAGGCCTTGATCGACTTCTACATCTTGAAAAGGAGGAGAAGAGGAAAAGTGTTGTTGTTGAAGGTATCTATCTGTAGATACGGGTCTTGAACAACTGAAGATTATAGTAAAGTAAAAAAATTTAAAAATATAAAATTATAGGTAGGTTTCACAAAAATAAAAGACAAAATGCTTATTATCATGACTCTATATATATTTCGGGATACGAGCCCATCTTCAGGAGTTCAAAAGGAAGAGAGTTTTCTCTTTGAGCTCCTGAACATGGTCTCGTACCGCGAAATTCTTATATAGAGTCATCCTAATAAGGATCTTGCATTTTATTTTTGTGGAACCTACCTGGAATTTTATAATTTTTAAATTTTCTTTACTTTATTAAAATATGTTTCACCAAGAACCTACACTATTCTCCCTTAAAAAAAATTGAAGATTATAGGTTGCGGGATATGGGAAAATTAAAATATTTAAGGCGACCCCCACAAAATGTTTTGCAAAGATATATAATTTCAATGAATTATTTCTTCGTAATGAATACTAAAATAAAATATTTTATAGTGAACTTAAAAGTATATAATTTAAGATTTATTAGGATATAAATTTAAAATTCCGAAAGAGATTTCGAGATTAAGTATAATTATCATTTGTTTGTTTGTTTTTCTCTGACAAATGAAAAATTATCTAAATTGCTCCAATCTAAGGTTGCGGACATTAAATTCATCTTTTGTTAAAAATATAGCGTTTTAAAATTCTGAAATTAACTTCATTCGTTTAACTGGAAATGGCCCTGGCTTATGAGTAATGGCCATAATGGCAACTAGTCACATTTAATGAACCGTGAGCCACACACGCGTCGAGTGGCCCTTTAGTTCTAACTCTGGTTATTTACCGGCCGTCCCAAGTCTTTGAATCATCTGCCAGTTCTGTCGGTAATTTATTTTCTCCCCAACCATTTCGTTAGTTTGTTAATAACGTGCCTTGTTAATGAAGGTTCATTTATTCTATTTATTATTATAATTATTATTCTTTATTTGTAAATTGGATTCAAATTCATCCTTTAGATATATAAAATTTTAATGATAATTTATTGCTGGGTCTAAAAGGGTTAACATATCATTTATCTTTCATTATATTGCTTAGGAAAGTAATGTAGGATGGACGGTCAAAATTAACTTCTTTCTTAATTCATTTTTTCTTTATTGAGTAGTGAGATTTTTTGAACTTTATTCATCTAATGATTTACTTTTTTAAAATACCATAATTAATGAAAAAAATATATACTAGGCCCCCCTTCGGCCATCTGCTGCATGATGCTACGAATTTATAATAATTTTGAGAATTATTAGTCTGATCTACAAGCAAAGTCTTTATTGATTTCGACTTTTGCAAACTTAGAATATTATAGATGTTATTATAGTCCTAGCATCCATATTATTTAATTAATTAAATGTGTTTTCAGGTATTTGGACAGGAAAGTAGCAAATCAAAAAATTCTCATTGATTACGCGACGTTTCGACAATTTTATTTCTACTTCATCAGGCATCTCAATGAATTATGATTAATTTTAAGATATAATAGATGTGCCGAGGGGTGATCCGCAATTGGAAGTAGATGTACACCTCTTTGAAAGTATATTGGAAGTACTTGGAAATATTTGGAAGTGCTTGGAAATATTTATAAGGACTTGGAAATATTTAGAAGTACTTGGAAATATTTGGAAGTGCTTGGAAATATTTGAAAATACTTGGAAATATTTGGAAGTACTTGGGAATATTTGGAAGTGCTTGGGAATAATTGTAAGTACTTGGAAATATTTGGAAGTACTTGGGAATAATTGGAAGTACTGGGAAATATTTGAAAGTGGAAGTAGGTGTACAGAATATTAGGTCGCGGTTCACCCCTCGAGATGTGCACATATTTCTGAATTAACTCAATTGTAAATGATTTTTTATGGAGAATCATTGTTGTTAACTTCAGATATATTTATTTAAGTAAATGTTATAATAATCCTCTCATTTGAATCTTTCTTTTATCTAAATTAAATACTCCTGATGAAGCCAAAATAAAATTTGCGAAACGTCGCGTAAATCAATGATAATTTTTTTATTTGCTAATTTCCTGTCCAAATACCTGCCAACATACTTGATTAATTATAGATGTTGTATTTTATTATTATTCTCTTATTTATTTATTTTTGTTCAACTATCTAAACCTCTCCACTTTGCCAGACTACTCATATATCTTCATTCTCCGCCTATCGCCGAATCTCTACTCATCTGAGAAAAAATATTGCCTCATTGTTGTTCCTGACATCCGAAAAAATAGAATAGCTCTTCAATAAAGAACTGAGCTCTTTTTTCTGACGTATCACTCAAAAGCATCCAGTACTTAAAGCTCGTGTTTCGTTCTTTTGATCGAAATAATTTGATTTTTCTCGTGCAGTGTTTGAATTGTTGTTAATAAACAACATTGTCATTTTCCCAACTATTTTTAAAATTTTCTGGCATGAACCCTATTGAGTATATTTATAATTTTTTCATTAATATATAAAAGAATAATTAACATATTAACGAGAATTGTTTTAATCGCGCTTTTTAAACAAGATATATATCGCGAGACTACTGCTGGTTGAAGCTATTAGAGTCTGCTGAGTCTTAAGTCTGGACCAAGAGAGAATGAAAAAGATATGATCCATTTAGCTATAATCCAAAGTCATTTTGCGTTTAGCCCGCATGACGTTTTTTATATCAAACACTGATATGGACTACCAAATGAATTTGAAATCTGAGATGTTATATATTGAATTTCCCAGTCCAGCGCGCTAGATCTATTAACACGTATGTATACAATTCTTAATATGTTAATTATTCTTTGATATATTAATGAGAAAATTATAAATTTATTTAAATTCATTATTTCAAGTTAGAAATATATAAATTCAGATATTATTTTCACTTAATATTCAAAAATCACCTGCTTTCGATTCTCAATCGAATCAAATACAGGAAACTTATGACCTATTGAGTATATTTGGAATATGCTTCAAAAAAGGGTCAATCACAATATAACTGTCAATCACTCCCGTCAAAATTTCCTGCTAAAGTAGTGGGAACAATTTCTTCAACAATTAATTAATGAACAACTTAATCTTGAGTGTGCCAAGTAGTACACAAATTCTTTTACGATGAAGTGCATCTACCTTTAAGATGACCACCTTTCTTTTAATAATGTCTAGTCGTAGTCGTGCAGTAAATGCAAGAGAAGGACATACGGGAAATTGATTAACCTTTTTTTTTTTTTGTTAATTTTTTTTATCTTTTTTTTTAGGTACCAGAATTACTACTGTGTAATTTTAATTAAAAAAAACTTTAAAAATAAATTTCTTCCTTTTAATTTCTAATTCTTCCGACACAATTCTAAAATATCTAGTGAATAAAATGTTCCCTCATTTGTTTAAAGTCTAGCTTTAAAAGTTCCGGTTCCAAAATGCAAAAAAGAAAAACAAAACTCATTGAGATTTTATTGAGATTGAGATTATATTACTTTTTTCTTAATTTTTATCATTCACTAGAAAAATTAAATTCAAAAAAATGAAATCTTCTTAGAAAGTTTGTTCTGCAGCAAAATTCTTGTATTGTCAATTCGGAGAACTATTTAGATTTTAGGCTCTTTAAGCCAGTGTTTCTCAACCTGTGTCCCGCGAGCGTTTTTGACAAATAATTAAAATTGCATGGGTTTTGTAACATTGAAATTGGATTTGTAATTACTTCATATTTTTTTTTGTCTCATACAAATTTTAATTGAAAAGTTTTTATTTTATTTTTTATTTTACATTTTTTTTTATATTCAGGTGTGCCGCAAATGATTCCAGATATTTTTAGTGTGCCGTCAACCAAAAAGGGTTGAGAAACACTGGTTTAAAACATAGACAATTTATAACAATTTATAACTGGAACTCTCTCTCAGCCTCCATCTTTCCCAGCACCTATAATCTTCAAACCTTCAAAACCGGAGTGCATAGACACCTACGTCTACACCCTCTCACTTAATCAACTTTCCCTTCTCTTCGGTAATGCAAGGGTCTTTCGAGATCCATAGGAGCTGCATCTTTACTGGCGCACCCCTTCTTGCATTCGATTGCATTAAAAAAAAAAAATAACCAGAAATATTCCCAAGAAATATTTTATTAGTTATTTTAAGCAGACGACTATTAGTTTAATTTTATACACATTTTATACAGACTTTAATAATGGATATGTAGCAAAAATTTCAAAATTAGAATTCTAATTCCAGTTACATTAATGAAAAATTTCCAGAAATTTCACTTAATTCCCATGGTGTTTTGAGAAGAGCTCGATACATCATCCTTCAACAAACTTAATTCATTAAATGTTTAAATATTAGTGTAAGTGGTAATGCCTACTGTTGCCAATAATTCTCCTCTTCCTCTTCATTTCTTTTGAGGCCAATGAGAACTACAAAAATTATATTGCAAATTCTTTTAATTGATGCATAAATTACGATGCGAGATAAAACGCTCTCGAAGATAAATTTCCGTTTCTATTTCAACCTCCGCGTTTTTTTATTGACTCGAATTTTTTTTTAATGTGAAACGAAATGACAGTCCACTTAATTCCCGAAGTTTATTAGAATATTTTCACCTTTCAATCGAGATTATCTCGCCGTGATGGATGGAAATGGATAACCGATTTACATTTCCTTAATTTTAATCGAGTTCATTTAGATATTTATTGATATGTGCTTGGATACGCAATCGGACATACTTCTCGGGATCGATATCTATTTTATATTTATAGCAATGAGAGGATTTTTGTATTTGAGCACTCTCTGGGGGAGGGGAATATGAAAAGCCGTGAAATAGGGGATTCTAATAAAAGGGGATGCACAATGAAGGGGATCTGAAATGGGCTGCAAAGGGATGCTTAGGGATTTGAACGAATCGCTAAGAAATCTTAAAAGAAACAACCTCTTAATGGCGGTTGTAAATGACTGATTGCGTGAGTAAGAAAAAGGAAAAATCTAAAGAATCGAGGGATGGAGGGAGCGAATCGACGAGTCTTATTTTTTCCTTACGATTCCTGATGCGCCTTCTCAGACAATGGACGATAATGATGGAACGTGCCTCGGATCCAAATCAGGGGTGCAAATCACGGGTTTTTCAATGGGCATCTTTCCCTTTCTACTCATATGTGACGGGGGCAGCCACCCCTCGAAAGTCACGACAAACCCTCTTTAAAACAATTTAAAATTCACTGATTGAAATTTCATTAAATCTTCCGATTAATTTAACCAGTTTCAGTCATTCGGCATTTAACCTCCCTCTGATAGCTTTAGCTTGGGAGAGGCACGTCTCACATTTTCATTGCTCAATAAAAGATAAGCTCAACAACGTTTGTTATTTGAAGCTTTTTCTTTTATTGGATAGGTTTGTTTCACTTTTATTTATCATCATTTTAGTTTTATTTATATATAAAAAGAGAAAAAAAAATAGTTTTGACTGATTAAAAATCTCTTTGATTAACCACACCTGGAACTAAAATTCTTAACCTCAACGATTTGGAAAGAGAAAACATCCCGTGTCTGTTCAACCCTTTCAGTAGACTCTAAGCAGGAGATGAAATTTAAAAATTAAAAATTTTAATTATTTTTTTAAATTCAGGTATTAATAAAATCAGATAATAGGAGGATTTTTGACTATTTATCTGGCTTAGAGGATACATTTTTCACATTCGAAATAACTTCCATGTATTTTATGTTATAGGTATATTTCCTAGCTGTGGTCGGTGCGATTCACCGATTCCTTTCAAAAAGATTTAGCGTGATTAATTACACTATGAGGCTTGTTTCATATAAGACCCTCTCTCGTATATTAATATAATTTTATTTCCATTACCCAACAAACACAATGAGCCCTATCCAAATGCTAGATATTATATATTAGTGGTTAGGAGGTTCTTAATTTTCGGGGAAAGACTTTTTTTGGAAAACAAAAATCAGAATTTTTAACCGACTTCGAAAAAGGTGGAGGTTCTCTATTCGACTGAATTTTTTTTTTGTGTCTATGTTACCTCATATCTACGCCAATTGTGAACCGATTTTGAAAAAAAAAATTTACATTGGGTTCAGTCTGGCTTCCGATTGGTCCCATTTTTTTTTCTATTGGTATTAGACCTTTTTTGTTAGGTTTGTTCAGGCCTATCTTCTTTGTTTATGAACGGATTTTAATGATTCTTTTTTTTATTGGAAAGAGGGTACCTTAGGGATGGTGCCATATTAATTTGGACAAGTTCTGGTGATAAGATCACTATTAATAACATCACTAAAAAGAGAAAAATAAAGATAATTTTTAAGAAAAAAATAAAACCGACTTCAAAAAAATTAAATGCAACAAATAACATACACTAAAAGGTATAAAATAATTATTATATTATTTAGTTACAACTAAACGACGAAATATCAACATGAAATTACTTTTTGAAGTCGGTGCCAAACATATACATTTTATGAATCGCACTCGACGGATCTTACTTACTATGCTCGCATATATAGTTTGTTTGGCACCGACTTCAAAAAGTAATTTCATGTTAATATTTCGTCGTTTAGTTGTAACTAAATAAGATAATAATTATTTTTTACCTTTTAGTGTATTTTATTTGTTGCATTTAATTTTTTTTTTTAAATAATGTCGATATAATTATGTGATGGTGTCCTTATCTTCACCTACCAGTTTTTTCATGAATGGCAAAATTGTGAGTTAAATGGGGGTATAATTTTTGATTACATATTTGAATTCAACAGCAAATTTTCATTCGGAATAGAATCATAGCGAAGGTAAATATAGAAAAAATTCCCTCTTTTTGTCTGCTTAAAAATTGTCAAAATTTAGACGACCATAATTCAAAACTAAGTTTTTTACTTCTAAATATTCAAAAATTCATAACTGAGTGAATTTTTGAAATTTTTGGGCAGGATAAAAAGCGTTTTGTTCAGTTGTTTCTCTAGAAACAGGAAAAGTGCATTAGCTCGATTTTGATGACCAGGTGAAGGAAGATAAGGGCCCTTTTTCCCTGACACCACATTTATTAATATAAAGATATTAATTATAATAGAATAAAAGTAATATCAATAAAATTTAAAAGATATTATTTTTAAATTTATATGTACTGTAAACTAGACGATTTTATCCAAAAATAAAACGTTGAATCCAACACAGTTATAATTTAATTTTTGATTCTATATGACATATTTTACTCCACTTTGTATTTCTGATAGCGTTAAATATTTTTTGTCTTATGTTTGTGCTTGCATTCACAGACGATAGCCATTAAGTTCTTGAAGATTTTGATATAACAATATCAATTTATCTAGTCTTAGACAGAAATGGACCACACGGGGAAGAGGATGATAAATAGTGTTGGTCTGGAAGGTAGCAACGCACGAGTTTCATTTGTACCTGACCCAGGGCTTCACACCAGATCTTGATTCTCCGACTAATTCATCATAGATCATAGATCACCAGTCACAGATATTCATAACCATCATCAAATAAGAAACGAAACAAAGCATTTCAAGCAGCGACGAGTAATAAATTGAAATTGAAATGGAATTTTTAATAATAACCGGCTATTAATAAAAACTGCTTGCTCTCCATTCACAAACGAATATCTCGAAACACCAATCTCTTGCTTTGATAAATTTAAATAAATTTACTAGTGATGCGTTCATTTGTCTTAATCAGCTTAGACAGTCAAAAAGAGCAATTTAGAGCAGTCTCTTTAGAAATCGTAAAGTTGTAAATTAATACAAATACTCGTCAATATTACACTTACCTATCACTTGGAGTATGTCATTATGGACAATATTAACTTAGGAGTAAAAAAGAATTAGCGTAAATATGCAAAGCCTATAAGTTAGGATTAACTGTAATAATCTAAAAGAAAAAGAGGGAGATTTTGGGGGATTGGTTCTTAGTGAGCCGACGCTTCATAGATTGAAGATTGTAAAACACAGGTAAGATATCTTGATTCCAGCAGAAGACACTCTTTTATTGTCTCCTTCAATATATAAAAATTCGATATTGATTTACTATGAGTTAAGGATACTAGGTCCTTAACTCATAGTAAATCAATATTAAATATAATATTTATTTACTCTTATCTTTATTAAAGATGTTTCACCTTGCACCAACACCACAATCTCTACTAATTATATAAAAATTCTGCTACTCTCGGCAAAAAAACTTTCAATTTAAGGTAAGATATCTGTTCGCCTGTCTCTCAGAGCATTGTATCATATATGGTATATAGGGCGGGGCATAAAGATCTACCACATTTTGAAGACGTATAAAAAATAAAAAAATTAACTAGGAAAAAACTGAATATATTTTTGAAAAGAACATAAAATATTTTTTTTTTAATGTGTTTTAAACATTATCAGACAAAAAAAAGAGGGGGGGGGGGTGAAAATTCCTTTTGACCAAACTCAACGTAATTATGTATTATTGGATAAAAAATATTTGGTAGGTTTCACATTAAGAAACATGCCTAGTATTTTTTATCCAATAATTTTAAAAAATGTTTAACCAAGTTCCAACACCAAATTCCTTAAAAACTATCAAATTATGTATACATATTCTATGGGCCCCAAACAGGCTAGAAATGAAAAACCTAACGATCCAAAATGGGGGGAGGCTCAAAAATGAAAATTCTAGCCCTTTTGACCAAACTCAACCCAATTTTGTTTATACATTCTGTGGACCCTCAGAAAGCTATAAATGCAAAAACTAACCAAATTCTGTATACATAGTTTGGTCGAAAGTGCTAGAATTTTAATTTTTGACCTTCCCCCATTTTGGGTGGTTAGTTTTTGCATTTCTAGTCTTCTGGGGGTCCACAGAATATGTATACAAAATTTGGTTGGGTTTGGTCGAAAGGGCTAGAATTTTCAATTTTTGATCCCCCCCCCCTTATTTGTATCGTCTGATATAATGTTTAAAACACATTAAAAAAAAATATTTTATGTGTTTTTCAAAAATATACTCAGTTTTTTTTTCTAATTAAATTTTTTCATTTTTTTATACCTCTTCAAAATGTGGTAGATCTTTATTTATGCCCCACCCTGTATATAATGTTCATTTTCCAAATATAATACCCATGTTTTACTTTATTAAAAAAAATTTAATTAATTAAATATATACCTAGGTACATATGATGAAAATGAACAAATAAATAATATTCATTGTCCCCTTCATAAAATAATAACATACAAAAACATTTTATTTGGGTGAAAATTATCAGAATATTAATTCAGTATAATATCAAAATTATTGAGGTCATTAGTATTATAAAATGTAATAAAATAAGTAAAAGGGGATGAAGCTTAAAATCTTCTAGATACTCTCAAAGAGCCTTCATTATTTATTTATTTATTTATCTGTCCAATTATATATTTATTTTTTATTTAATTAACTGTTCTTTTATATTATAATGATCCTGTGGGTCTGTGCCCCTCCAGGCGCTTTACGACCCATTTTGTACATCTAAAAGATCTGACTCTAAAAGATCTTTAATTAAAAGGTTCTTCGAATAGAGAAGCATCAAATTTCGGATAAGATAAAAAAAAACAATAAATAATAAATTAATAAATCAACGGGGCAATTTCGGTCTAATGTTATTTTTCGTATCAAAGAAGTTTTCATGTTACTCATAAGTTTCGAATTTAAAGGTAAGAAAAGTTTCAAAAAGTTGGAAAATATTTTATGAGATTTAATATATACGCCTGCCTCTTTCCTTGTTTTTGCTGACAATACACTTCACCCTAAAGGGGTATAAAAAACAGGAGAGTTCTAAAGGACATCACAATCTTTTCCAATGCGGAACATTGCTGCAAATACAAGAATAGTAACTCTTCCAAGTATCCATTCTTGAGTTAAAGCTTTAATGGCTTCGATGTGTAAAGAAAAACTAAATTTGCACAAGGTTATTCATGAGTTTTATTCACATTCATTCTTTCTTCACTTATATTCCGAAAATCATTATTTATTAATTTTTAATTTAAACAGCAATAAGAATAGAATAGAATCAAAATTACATTTGGCTCAGACTGTCTGTCAACTCAAAGTCAAAGGTATCCAGAGAGACTAAGAATTAATGTTATTATGAATAGGTCGAGTCAAAGCCAACTGAGTTAACCTAGTTAACCTGATTACCAGCCACAATTTAATCAAGGAATAGAGTCGACCGAGATTCTGTCGATTGAATTTATATTATGACTGCAACAGATAGCTTCCACCCCCTTTTGATCGTGGACCTATTGATTGATATAATGGTAAACCTATAAACAGGCATTAGATGTCCTCCGGGCTGGTGGCCCTGGCGGACAGGAAATGTTTATTCCCCTTAAAAAATCACACTCTAGAGACATATTATCTATTAAGCTTAGATTTTTAATTAGTTTTTTTTGGAGATATTAGATATTTAGGTATCAGTGGCGTGCGGTCCATGGTTGCTGTGCATCCCTAAAATTTCAAACATTTAGAGTATTTTCATAAATATTGACTTTAAAATTTCAGGAGGATCTTTAAATTTTTCAAACTATTATCCGTTATTTCAAATATTTCAATAAAAAACATTTTTTTGTTTTGAAAAGTATATTGGTTCTCGAAATGAAATAAAATTGTTGCATAGTATCAAGGGGTAATTAAAATGAATGATTTTCCGAAAAGAGTGCGGATAGAATGTTTGAAGTCCCTGACTGGTATATTTTCCAGATCAAGCATGACAAAGACAAGTTTAGACGAGTTTTAGCCGAATAAAAATTGTTCTCACTGAGGAACTATTAAAATAGAAATAATACAAAAAAGAAATAAATAAAGATGATTCGGGAATCTTTGGACTAATCCATTTCTAAGAACTCTCAATATATAAGATCGGAAATAACTAAGAGTGCTTAGACAAGTCATAGCTTGCTTATAGCAATAGAATTTGGAGTAATTTAAGATTTTCTTATAGTGCAGGCTCATTCATTGTGGAAGATGGTCGACTTCCATCTCAGGGACTGTGGAGTTGAAGTCACAAGAATTAATTTCTGACTCCGACTCCTACCCTCACTCACAGAAGTTCCCAAAATGTATTTTTAAAAAACTAATGTTAAATTTTAAAAATAACGAAAATGATGCTGTATTCGATGAAATTTCCAAAAAAAAGCGAAGTTTAAAATAAAATTTCAAAAAATGAAGGGTACTTTTTTGGACAGCATCCCCTGGTTGAAAAGTCACCAACCTACACTGATAGGTATATTCATGTTATGTTATTTTAAAATATATTATTATTAAATTAAATTTTTATTTTTTTTTATTCACAATTTTGGACTTAAATAAACCTTCTTCAAATGCCATACTCGATTCCGACTATAGGGGATTACAATGGAGAGTATACTCTCCATTGTAATTTTTCCTGGGGAATTTTATCAGAGGGGTGGTTTCCCATTGCCTTCCCTGAAGGAATCAGATTATAACCGATCAAGTATTTGTAGTGCTTCGGGCTTGAATCCGCGCTAGCTTGATTAGAAGGCTAGCTCTTTGACCACTGACTCATATTTAAAATTAAAATTTGAGAAAAAAAGAAATCGCCTACTCTGATACCAAATTTTCGTGATTTAGCAATATGTTTTTCTAAATTTTAAACTAGAAAGCTCAAACTTTGTCCAATGATGGATCTAATTAATTATTTGTAAAATATCAGCTTATTAGCTAAGTCCTTCATGTGATACTTCTGATTTTAATCCGGAAATCGAAAGCCCCAAATCTGATAATTTCATCCTTTTGGAAATACAAACATTTTGACACCAGGCGAACTTTCTACTTCTTTTTTATATTTACTGTGGGTATCGGAATACAAATAGACAGTCAAAAAAATATGCTATAAAAATGACTTTTCCAACATTTCTAAAATATGAAAGTAGACATTTTTTTATTAGGCCTAGAAGGGTTGAAAAATATAAAACTCATTTTCACCAAATTGCTTGATTATTGTTTTGTTTGTTTTATTTCTTTAGAATTACTCTCATTTATATTTTTATTTATATTTTATTACCATGTCTCAATAGTTATTTTTTTATTCCCCTTCGAGTTTAATCATTTTGCTCTGTTTAATTGATACGCTGCATTAGATGTCCAGTGTAATACGATTCCTAATCCATTCTTTTTTAGCCCAATTTTCTCGTCTAATTCTCCATTTAATAGGAAAATTAAGCTTAAATGTTCTTCAGTTCTTTTCTCGTTCTGGTGCATCATTGAAAAAGAGATATTTCTTTCTTGTTAATCTCCTTAGTTGAAAGAAATGCCAAATAAAAACGCATCTAAAAGTATTTACGTGTAATTTCACAGAATATCCCAGTAATTAATTAAAGATTATGGGAATCTGCTTTGCTCTCGCGTTCCTGCTGATCTTTTTTTATATGTCAACGCGCTGTTTTTGTCTCTTAAATTTTTAATATAATTTTATTAAATATTTGCATTCTACATATTCTGTTTTATGATAATAATATTCTTCGTTTTATTAGGCGTTTTTATGGTTTAATTTAAGAGGGCGTAATTCTTTTTCTTCCAATGACTGAATCATTTTGGATATATGTTGTGAACGTTAGATCTCTCCCAATAAACATAAACACCTCCCCACTTCCTTCCACTCAAGCCCTTCCAAAGCCGAAGGCGATAACATTGCTTCTATTTATTCAGGGTGGATATATATTTGAGAATGCTTTTATTGGTGTTGGTAAGTCGAATCTGTTCCTGCTGGTTTAACCTTTTGCATAGTGCCTACTCCGCCGTTGCTTCAAAATAGAGTAATGAAAAAATTTTATGTGCTAATATTCAAAGCGTAGTCTAATTTTCTCAGCAAAGTCCTAATGGTGCCCTCGAGAGTGTCATCGTCTGAATTTCTCCCTCGTACCTGATTCTGATGGGGTGGATATGCTCAATTGCAAAGGAAAATTGTTCCAGAAACAGGTGCTGCCAACGGCTATCGACACAACTAAACTCGGTGGTGTTTTAATTATACAATACTACCTTCTTTTATGCAATGGTTTAATTAATTTTATTAAATCAATAGACCCCGAGTGGCAAAATCTGTCTTGTTGATTCAATCTTCCCACATCCACATGCGGATTTAAATTTAATTTTTATTGCTTGATAATAAAAGTCCAAGGGGGGATCTATTTCAAACTTTTTTAATCTTGTTTTAGGTTATTCTAATATTCAAAGCATAAAAAAACATTAAAAAAATTTAATAACTAGCCTAATGAAGTATACAAAAAAGTGTTGCCTAAACTCCTACAGCTGAATGCAATTTTCTCTTGAATATAACAAAATATTTCTTATGTTAAATTATATTAATTGCCCAAAGCAGATACCGAATCCAAATATAAATGCTACTTATACTTGAAAGGCATTTTACATAAGCAAGCTTAATTTCTTTATTTGAAATAATTTTCTGATAAATATAATAAAAAGTACCTACCTATTTTTCTCTCTTATTAATTTTCTATATTTCTTAAAATCAATTATCGGCGTCGTTTCTGAATTATATCAAGTAAGAAAATACTTCGAGAAGTTTCTTTACGTACGGCCCTTAAAATTTTTTCTACAAGTATGAGCCGTAAAGAAAACACACAAAGTAGATTTATTATTAAAAGTTTGAATGATGGGTAAGTCGCTTAAAATTGCTTCTGGATCTGAATAGAAATCCAAATTTCCTTGAAGCATGTTTTGGTCTCAAACTCGATTAAAACGATTTCTGCGGCTAGCTTGCTATAACAACAAAACGAATTTTTCTATGTCCATTTGCGTAATTGACTACATGAGAAAAAAATAACAGATAAAGTATTTCCAATTAAAAATACTTCGAAACTATAGTCTCAAACAAATGAATTATATATACATATATATTTATTTTTATGGGTGATTTAATAGATTTAATTTGCATTATGCCTTCTACGAGCGCGTCAGTCAGATTTCAACTATGAAAAGAATTGAAACATCACTGGCGGGCGGTGACTTTTCAACCAAGGGATGTTCTCCAAAAAATGACCTTCAGTTTTTTAAATTTTATTTTATTCTTTGTTTCTTTTTTCAAAATTTATCGATAACCGCATCATATAATATTTCGTTATTTTTTTCAATTTAACATTAGATTTTTTATAAATTGATATTTCAACAGTGCGGGTAATCTATATTCACTTCAGCTTCTGATGATGTTTCAATTCTTTTCATAGTTTAAAACTGACTGACGTGCCCGTAGAAGGCATAATGCAAATTAAATGTATTAAATCACCCATAAAAATAAATATATATGTATATATAATTTATTTGTTTGAGACTATAGTTTCGAAGTATTTTTAATAATTAAATATAAAAATAAATTTTTGCTCATTGTGCTTAAAATGTCTGAAACGCGGAGAAAAATATTTTTCAATTTTGATTTTTTCTCTTTGTCTGTCTGAATTCCGATACCCACGATAACCCAAGAACGGAAAGTCAAAATGTTCTTTTGTATCAATACATGATACCTACTGATTAGATTTTGCAATATCTGTTTCAAAAGGCAGAAAATATTTTTTGAATTATTCTATTGAGATTTTAAGAGGATGTTATATTTAGTATAGCCATAAATGAACAATGTATATTTAAGTTGATTAATTATTATAAGGGCAGCTCTAGTATACCGAGTCTTGAAAAAGTTTTCACTGTTTTATTATTTAATGTGCGGGTGAACGATTCTTTCATTAGAATCTGATCGATGAAAATCGATAGAAAGAGCGCGGATACAATGATCTTCTCTCTTTCTTTAAAGGTGTATTGCAAGTGTGCCAAATACAAGTCCAGACCTGTTTCAGACTTCACTTTTTGTTGCTTATAGTGATGTCTAAAAGAAATTAATAAAATTAGATTAATTGAAAGGCACGGAGAACTGAGGAGTGACTGACTTGGAGAATCAAATCCGGTAGAACCCCTCTGGAATTTCGATTGAATATTTTTTTTTTCCTTTTAATATTCATAATTAATCTAGCTTTTATTATTAGGTATAGAATAGAATAGACTGTAAATTGAAAATGCCTAGATACTAAGGTTAGCAAATGTAATTAAATATTTTTGATACTCCTCTGAATTTCGGTCATATTCATTTTGTCATTTGCTCGTCTCATTGAAATTCTGTCCACAATCCACTTTGCATATCCATCAAAAGCAAATTCTACTCAATTGACATCAAAAGGAGGAATTAATTCAGGATTTATTAATTAGTCAATTTGATTTTTATACTAGCACATTTTCTTTGAGGAGGAAAAGCCTGGCTATGTATGGGATAAAAGGGGAGATTTACAGCAGAAAGGACAAACAACAAGTTGAACGGTTTTTGTTACGAGGATATCGTGTTTGAACAGACAGACATCCATAACAGGCATTGCTAATAATTGGAAACATAAAGATAAGAGTAAATAAATATTCATTTACTGTGAGTTAAGGATTCTTGGTCACTTGTTTCACATTAAAATTAAAAAAATTAAAAGACGTAAAAATGTTTTCAATATATATAACTACTAATAAAAATAAGTTGTTTTCTGTAATTCCTGAAGATGGGTTGATAGCCCGAAATATATATATTGAAAAAAAATTTACATCTTTTAATTTTTTTAATTTTAATGTGAAACAAGTGACCAGGAATCCTTAACTCATAGTAAATGAATATTACATATAATATTTATTTACTCTTATCTTTATTATAGATGCTTCACCTTTCACCAACACCACAATCTCTACTAATTATTAATTGGAAACATATAACTTATTCATTGACTGAACGACTTAGGCATTAATTTAATCGATACGCTTGGGAAGCAAGAGTCGTAGGAAGTTCGTTTTTGTGCAAAAATATTTTAATTTTGTATTAAAGAACTGAGTAGATTTCGGGACTCTCTATCTTTAGAACCTTCGGTTGGTTCAAAAATGCATCTTAAGTTACTCTGGGTATCTGAATTCTGACAAACAGACAGACACATAGTCAGAAAAATCATGTTCGAAAATGAATTTTCTCCTCGTCCCAGACATTTTTCAATACAAGGACCAAAAAAAAAAAAAAATGAAAGTTTTTGAGTGAATTCAATACTAAGCATTGGTTAAAAAATGCATCTTAATTTATCGTGGGTATCTGACTTCGCCTGCCCACCGGGCGTTCCAATTAAAAGGAATTACTTTCTGCGGTTCTCTGCGGCGCGTAGCGAGTCTTGAAAAGATTATACCTTTTCCTCCATGTCACTCTTAACTATGAATGATTACTATTTACCTTTTGTATTTTATTGTCTAAATTCAAGAAAAAATTTTGTATTTGAAATTAAATTCAGAAAAAAAGTAAAAAGACACTCACCGCCAAATTCATTTAGATAAATGTTTAATCGAGGGGTGATCAGCGATTGGAAGTAGGTCTACACCTCTTTGGAAGTATTTTGAAAGTACTTGGAAATTTTTGGAAGTAATTGTAAATATTTGGAAGTACAAGTGGAAGTAGGTGTACAGCATATTAGGTCGCGGTTCACCCCTCGTGTTTAATTGATTCGGCAGAAACAATCTTGAATAGGAAATGTTTTTAATTTATTATTACACGACGCCAGAAAAAAATAGTTGATTGAAAATTAATTACAATAATTTCCAATCAAAAGCTCACAAATTCAAAACCTCGCTAAAAAAGAAAAAAAAAATGAAAAGACCTCTTCAATGAATTTATTTTTACCCTTTTCTCATGACATTAATTTATTTTTCATTATCAGTTCTTTATAAAAATTAAATTAATTCTTGTTTAATTAAATTAAGAGAAAAAATTTCATTCAGCCCACACTTTGTAATTAATACTTTTCTACCTTTTTTTAAGGACCTTTTTATGAGTGAGGAAATAAAAGAAAGCTTCAGGTAGCCGTCTGGAAGTGTGCCCCTTCAAATAAAAAACTTCTGATAATCTTTACGAAAAAAACTTGATAAATGGATTTTCAAAAAAAAATAATTAAATTATTTCTCGGGAGTGTTGACCATCATATAATATTATTTACTAGCTGCAAGGCCCGCCTTCGGCGGCTCTCTTGCTCTGAACCCCCAACCCACGAACCCCACCACCATACCCCACTCCCACCCACCACACCCCCCCGAACCCCACCCAGCACCTCCCATCCGCTGCAACATGCACACGTGCCCAACCACCGCCCCCCCCCGCACCCCACCCCCACTAAGTCCCTGGATCCTCACTCCTCACTGCACCACCCCAGCCCCGTGCCCTCCACCCCGCCCCACACCACCACCAAATTTTTTTAAACAAAAGTTGTCAGAAATCACATCCCCTACAACTTTGCTCATAATAAAATTTGCCGTAGAGTTAATAGTTTAGGAGTTATTTGATAATTTTCATTCGTGCTCCCCCCAAACCCCCTTCTGGGGTCAAAATATCAAAACGTTATATAGCCAAAATCGTAAGTTAGAAGACATCTGATGTAAATATGAAATTTCATAATAAACCCTTCAGCCGTTTTTATGTGAATCGTGAGCAACTTTTCGGAAACGACGGAAACATACAGGCATACATACAGACAGAGAGACATACAGACATACAAACAGGAATTTTGTTGAGGGTGTTTTCATTGATAACTTTGCTTGAAACGTGTGCAACCAAAATTTGGCGTGATTTGGACCAATGTACAGACAAAACCTTAATTTTATATATATAGATTTTGGCGAAATATATAGGTATTTAAATGGTTTTCTATATTTAATATTTCAAAATTATTTTACTATTCTTCTGCTTCCATCTTTCCCTAGACCTCCAACGTACAATTTTCAATCATCAACTAAATCGATTTCCACAGGTTTACCTATAACTTCGCACCAATCACTGAAGTGGTGCTAAAGTCAATCCTGTCTTCTAGCTGTTAAATATTTTACTTTGCCATACCGCATATGAGGAAGTATTGTAATCGTGCATGAATAAAAGTGTTTTTTGCTTCGTATTATTGAATTAAGCATCCCTAAAATTTAATTAAAATGTTAAAAACGATTATAAATCTGTTTTTTTTTATTTAATTTTAATATATTAAGAGAGGGGCAGGTATATGGTAAAGTCATGAGATGACTACATCACATATTTTTTAATGAAATCGAAAGCATTGAAAAAATTAAATATAACAAAATGCGTAACGGATTAAATTTTCGATATGGTTAATAAAGGAAAAAATTAAAAACAGGAAAGATGAGTTTTACTAATAAAAATTCAATGTGCCTCATTACATAGGAAGTCAATAAGAAATCACTCGAAAAATTTTCCTTAAGAAAATTAATAAAGAGTATTATGAATACTATCTATAGTATTATTTTTTTACTATTTAATTCTTGAGACATCAAAATTCTTCTTATTTGTTGTTCATGATAAAAGAATCGACGTATTTCTAGAATTGTTTTAATAATTTTATGTTCAATTGTTTGTTCAATAGTTTTATCGCTCTCCTATACTTAAATTCATTTTAAGTGAATTATATATTAGTATTAGTATTCAATGCTTATTTCCAATTACAAATATTTATTTTTTAATTATGAAAACTCGAGCCTATTTCAAACGAGTCGAAACACGGCTGGACAAGTTGAGACGTGTTAGCGAATTTGTTTGCAAAAAATGTTTTCTCGAATATTTCGAATTATTTATTTTCTCTGATGAAAAAATATCAATTACGTAAAAAATAAATATCGATTTCTAAGATACATATTATTTTCATTTGATTTTACCTGAAAACGTTACCTCAGAGTATAAAATGCCAATCTTTAAAGGTTTTAATTAATGATTGAAAATTGGTATGCAAATATCTTACAATGCACCAAATTTTAGCTTTTTACCAGAAAACGGTTCCTGGGAGTACAAAATACCAATCTTGTAAGGTTTTAGTTAATGAGCTGAAAATTGGTATGCAAATATCTTACAATACACCAATCTAACATTTGACTTATAAAAATTAAAAATGTCTTAATGATATAATTATTAAAGCTTTTTAAACGAATGAAAAAATACGATATTCTACAAATAAATGTTTTTGCGCCAATGATTTATTGCACTCCAATCTCATCCAAAATCTTCCCAAATTATTCAAAAAATATTTTCCGGCGCCTCCTCTCTTTTGGCATATTCACTTGCGAATCTTGATTATTGATCTGCCGTATTAGAACCTGAATAAATGCTCGGAGCAAAAGGGCATTAAAGAGTTCAGCTTCGAAAGAATTGGCTCATTTGTCTGCTTGAGTCTTTTGTGCATTGACATCGCACTTCAGTCCTCGGCCTTTTGATCCCGGAGCTCAATGTTAATCAATTTATGAGACATACATAACGGTGCGGGAGGATGGTTCATTCCTCAGGAACAATGCCTGGCATATGGCAACGATCCCCTGTGTGTTTTTTTTAAGTTTATCAAGATGATATATGTCGGCTGTTAACGAGCATTTTTCAATGCAGCACCTCTGCTGCTGCCATTCGTTAAAAAGAAACAATTTGCCAAATCATATCTATTCAAAGGATACTCTTTATTAATTGGAAACAGGAAGGGCAGATGAATCGGATTCAAAAACAAAGCTTTATTTAAAAGATCAATTGCACTTTTGACGTTTTTTTATCATCTAATGATTTATATTCTAATCTGACTTTTATTAATTAGCCATCTTTTATTAAGAAAATCTGACCTTTAACTTATGTGAAAAAATATTTGTAATCCTATAACATAGTGAAGTATTTGATGCTCAGGGATTATGAATAGTACACATTTGGAATAGAATAATTTATAGGAACTTCATTTTCACTTTCTTCAAAACCGACATTTCGGAGAATCTACCCTCCTTCATCAGGGTTTAAAAGAATTTGTAACCCCTCTTTTCTCCTTAACATGACTTATTTGTTGTTATAATTTTCCCATTAGCATCAACAGAATTATAAATACTATCTACAGTAAAAAGAAATTAGTAAAAACTTCTTCAAAACTCATTTAAAAATTTTATTGACAGCAGACGGTTTAAGCTAGAAAGTTGAAACTCAGTACACAAGTGCGGTTTACTAATACAAACACGTTTATTAAAATTCAGTTCATTATTACTACCAATCAATAGCTCCTAATATAACATTCCAATTTTTTTCTGAATTTTTGCATTTTCGAACCATTGAAACTAGAAAGACCAAGATCTAATTTGCTTTTTATTTTTGTAAATACTATCAGAACCTTCTAAGACTTCTTGTTCTTGAGTTATTCTCAGTATGCGAATCCAGACAGGCACATAGACAGAAAAACAAATAATGCTTTAAAATATTTTTTCTATACTTTTTGGACATTTATAAACACGTAAAACAAAATATTCGAGTAAATTCATTACTGTGGCTGCTATCCTAACATACCGAATTATTTTACATTTAATTAGATTTCTCATAGAATAAAGGCATTTTTTTATATATGGTATATATAAATTTAAAGTTTAAATTTTTATTTAAATCACACATGACTAATTTATAATTATTTATTGAAACAAACAATTACAATTTTAATACAACGTTTCGATCGACTTATTCTGCGATCGTTCTCAAGTATGAGCACCCATTCCCTACCCCACCCACCCACTATCTTTTATCTATGCCCACTCCCATTATAGGTTAACTGAGCCAACCATGTTTATTTGGGCTCAAAGCACAAATATACCGACGGCATCAGCGCCCCCTGTCGGATTGAGCATTACATGTTTTTAAAGATTATAAAAAGCAAAAAAAATATATTGACAAATCAAGTGATAATAATAGCAATCATAGTACATAACAATTAATTCACTTATCAAGAATGTTATAGTTTACATCGTTGGATTTTTTAATATAAGGTACATTTTGTATATTAACATATTTTTACATGAAGTTAGCAACCCTGATATCTGTAAGTTGGCACGGTATTCAAAAATCTTTTGATAATTAAAAAGTCTTTTTTAGAAATTCTAAAAAGCATCTCTTTAAACTTATTTTTTACCAAATATTTTTGATAACTTAAGTTACCTTATCTGGTAGATTACATGGAATTATTGGATTATATTTACAAGATCAGGTTCCACATCTCATTTAGATTGTAACCATCGTATATATATATATATATATATATATATATATATATATATATAAATATTAATAATATAAATTAAAAATATAAATTAGACCTTTGGAAGAAACGGCGCCTCTATAAATCTTTGCCCAAACAGGCAACATTCCTTAATGATCTTAATGAATTTCCTACTTTAATCACTTTTATTGTTAATATAATAAACAAAGGCATATTAGAGAAGAATATGATGCTCTTTAACGTAGAGCGGTTTAAGAAATATCTCTCAACATGAAATATGTGTCAGGCTGAAAACATTTCCATCAAGTCCTAAAAGAGTCTATAGGCTTTAGATTAGAGCAATAATTTTATTCTTTAAACTTCCCCCTTTTCAGGGAGTTAAAGAAATATTCACATCTCTTTTTAAATATTAGACCCTATTTAGTTAATTTCAGCTTGCTTGAGAATTTTTTCAACCCTCCCCCTAATTTCCAAAATATAATTAGTTCGCAATCTCGATATAGAAAACTAAGTATCAATTTCTTTTTGATATCCTTATTGGTTTTTGAGCTAGAGTTTAAGCATAATATAAATATTTCATATGAAAATTTAAAAACTTTTACTCAAAAGTGTTTTCCTTTTTCATAAATAGAAACATAGAGGTTGTCCTCTGCTTGATGCAAATAAACATACACACATATATTATATCAAATATAAATGTGTATATCATTGGCGGTTGGTACCTTTTCAACTAGGGGATGCTGTCCAAAAAAGTCACCTCTTTTTTTGAAATGTATTTTAATCTTCTTTCTTTTTTTCATCAAATACGGCATCATTTTCGTTATTTATCAAATTTAACATTAGATTTTTTAAAAATATATTTTAGGACCTTCTCCCTAAACGGATACTGCTTTGTGTGAGTGAGTGTAGGAGTCAGCAATTAATTCTTGTGACTCCAACTCCACAATCCCTGAGATCGAAATCGACCATCTTCCAAATGAATCAGCCTGTCCTATAAGAAAATCTTAAATTTTTCCTAATTCTATTTCTATAAGCATTCTATGACTTGTCAATAGCTCTCTTAGTTATTTTCGATCTTATAAATTTAAATTTCTTAGAAATGGATTATTCCAAAGATTCTCGAATCATCTTTATTTATTCCTTTTCTGTATTATTACTATTTTAATAGTTCTTCAGCGAGAACAATTTTTATTCGACCAAAACTTGTCTAGATTTGTCTTTGACATGCTTGAACTGGAGATATACCAGGTATGGACTTGAAGCCTTCTTCCGCATACTTTTCGGAAAAATCATTCAATTTAATTGACCCTTGAAACTATGCAACAATTTTATTTCATATTGAGAACCAATATACCTATACTTTTCAAAACAAATTTTTTTTTTTATAGAAATATTTGAAATAACGGATAATAATTTAAAAATTTAAAGATCCTCCTGAAATTTTGAAGTCAAGCTTATATATTTATGAAAATACTCTTAATGTGTGAAATTTTAGGGATGCGCCGCATCCTCAGAATCCATGGGCCGCACGCCACTGGTGTATATATTTATTATTTATTTGTTTGAGACTATAGTTTCGAAGGCTTGGCCTACATCATCAGTCTTTTTTAATTATAAATATTATTTTTCATGGGGTCAATATCCACGCGACAATGACGCCATGAAAAGTAATATGTATAATTAAAAAAAGACTGATGATGAAGGTCAAGCCTTCGAAACTATAGTCTTAAACAAATAAATAATACAATATTATATATATACACTTACATATTTGATATATATAATATATATGTTTATGTTTATTTGCATCAAGCAGAGGACAACCTCTTTGTTTCTTTTTATGATTCAACACCTCTACTACTCTCGGTAAAATAAAAACTTTTCAATTAGATTTCCTTTTTAATTATGAAGACATATGTACTACTAGAGATCTCCAATGGTTGAAAACCGGTGATGTAGAAGAAAGATTTTTTCCATTTCTCTTCACATCTAATTAAAATTTCATTTTTATTATTTATAATATACATAATTAATTGAGAAATATCCTTTTATAGGGAAAGAATATCCATCAAGTATTTGACAGATCATATATATTTAATTTATATACCCTGTAGGTATATTACTAATATCAAAAATGAAAACGATCAATCATATTTAAAAAGGAGATATAAATGAAATTAGTTTATATGGATTTTATGGGAAAAATGGTAAAAGAAATTAATGATTCTTTCCCGTTAGTAAATGATGAGTATATTTTTAAAAATATCTCTATTATTTTTATTAATTATTTTATCACACATTGTGAAGTAATAATCTTTTTTAAAAAAGTAACTTAATTCTTTAATGAAGCTTCGGTAGCCTGGTTAATAAATATGAATTAAACTATATCAAGTGGCTGGAATCAGTTTGTTTCATTTTAGAAAGCATTTATTTCCAACATTGATATATAAGCCTAAATACAACAATTTCCATTGTAATTTAGAAATTTTTAAGGTCATTATTTAATCTTGTTCAGGAAGGTAAAGTTTTTTTTTTTTAATTTAATGTGAGTTTGAATATAGTATTATAGACTGAGTTTTGAAGAATTGTGTTTTCAAAAAAGTATTAGCAGGGGGAAATGATGAAGAAACTCCACCAACTTGCACTCTCTATAGAAGTTTTATTTAGGGATAAACGCATTAACTAATACAACCAAGTTCAATTTGTTTCTTAATTTAACTAGGAAGGAAAATTTATTTATTTGTTTTGGTTTAAGAACGGATGTTTTGTACACAGGTTGGCTATAAACGCTGCAAGAAATCAGCCGGCCTAATGCGAATCAAACTGTTTACCGATGGTTTCATACTTTATATATCTTTCAAAATACTCCAGTTATCAAATTCCTTCTTATTTCTTATTGAAAAGCATTTCTTATTGAAAAGCAGAGAATGTGTAAGTTTGGGAATTTTTTTCATAATTTTAAGTTTTGCCATTTCTGAACACCGACAGCTAGAATAGAATAATCACCTAATAATGGCAACTTTGATGGTCTCTCACATATGAATTAAATTAAAAACAATAATATCTCTGATTATTTTTAAGAGAACTTTGCAGGGATGCTTTATATTTCACCATCCCCAAAATAATCATTCGATTAATTGTTGATTTCCGAGAAAATGAATATACATATTTGTAAATTTCAAGTTTGTATCTAGTACCTATTTATTTTACGAGTTTCAGGACGGATGGTCATCCAGATAGATAGATGTCGTACCGTCTCTAATAGGGTCCAGTTTTACTAATAAATAAATTAGATCTATTTTGAATTTCGGAGAAAATGAATATACATACTTGTAAATTTCAAGTTTGTATCTAGTACCTATTTAGTTTACGAGTTTCAGGACGGATGGGCATACAGACAGATAGATGTCGTACCGTCTCTAATAGGGTCCAGTTTCACTAATAAATAAATTATATCTATTTTAAATCAGACCAACAGATCCTCATTGTAGATCACCCCGTGCAAAGTTAGTTAGATTTCAAAATAATAAGCCTTAGGCCAGAAGGACCTTCGGTTAAAGTTACCTATTGACAATCAGCAGCAGCCTCAGGCCTAAAGAGCCTTCGACCAGCAATATAGAATAATCAGTCAAAAGGATTTCCAAATCCTTGCTTAAATACAATTAATTTGTTTGTTAATCAATAATTATTTCAGAATATTCTCTGTGAATTTAGCCTTTGACGAACTGATCACGGCAGAAGATGTCTTCACTCTCACTTTTGATATTCATAATCCAATTAAGTTATTGTTTTGGAAATAGAAATAATATATTATTAAAGTCAATGTTTGGTAAGATATAGGAAATTTTGAAAAATTACAATATTCAGGATTATTCAATATGTTTGATTTCAAGTCAAAATTCCTATCGAATCCTAGGGTCCGTTGAGTTATCCCTTGAGATGAATCATTTGCACATGCACCTAAATGCACAGATAAGAATATATGTACAATTATGTATCAATATACGAGTACTAGTATAGTGTACAATTCATGACGTTGTCTCAAACGATAAACCAACAGCCCGGTAAGCTAGTTTAGCTGTGGTGTTGATTACTGAAGAGAAGAGAGCACTTCTGACATGAAACCAAACAAATCTAATAAGGGCCTGGATACAGCCTTTGAATTTTCATTTTGTAAATGTATATTCTCTAAATTTCCTCGTTTCTATTTGTAATTATGTTAAAATATGTTGGGTTGTCGATTGGGAAGTAATTACACCCAACCTCACCTAGGCAAACCCATTATTTTCTATTTCATTTCAAGTTTCGTTATGTACTTAAGCAAATGTCTTATTAAAGGGAAAATTTGAACACCTAAGCGTTAAGTCAACTTTCTTGTTTGTAGAAGATATCGCCCTTCTGCGCTAGATAACGTACATTAATATTTAACAAACACTAGAGTAACCGACAAAGTGGATTCATTCCTTCTGCAAACAGAAATCAAATTAAAATATTTCTTAAATATATTTCTCTCTTTTTCCTTTACAAGTAAATCAAAATCTATTATTCAGCGAATATGAGAAAGAAAACGATTCATACATGTGTGCAGTTGGATTTTAGATATGATCTAAAGAAAGTAGATTGGAAAAATATAAAAGAAGGCTTTATATTTTACTGTATAAAGAATTAATTTCAGGGCTTAGATCTGAAAGAAAGAGGCAAACAAACGTTCGGATTTGGAGCAGCGTGTGAATGTTATATTTTCTTTGGGAATAATAATCCATTATCTATATATCGACGACGCTTAACTAAATAGATCTTGCGAGAACAATGTTGGGCGTTTTTCAACTGAATACTACATTTGATAAAGTCAAACAACTGTATGAAAACGACTGAAATAGATTAAAAAGATTTAAAGGATATTGCGACCGTTGTACAAGGGCGGATCCAGGAATTTTTTATGGGGGGGGGGGGGGTGAATGTATA
>JALMQS010000849.1:46522-262775 GCA_024734495.1 Forficula auricularia | reverse complement strand
CCCCCCCCCCTGGATCCGCCCTTGCCGTTGTATTCTAAAACAATTGTTTGTAGAAATGTTTCAGCGGAAACCCACTAGACTAACGATTTTTCATGTGTATTATACTTGGAATGCACCACGAAAAGACCTAATTCTGGATTAAGTCAATATTATGAAATAACTTCGCATTCACTTAAAAATGACTTCAGGATTAGGTGTCTGAATTTTGTACTTCATAATACCTCATTGAAAATGTATAATCTAGATTTTCTACTCATAATCAATTTAACCATCACTCAAGTATCGAATCTTTTTTTTAATTGAGGCATTCGGTAGACACTATGTGAACTGTAAGCAATTCCAATATCCTTAAAGCCTAAGTAGGTAGTGAATTCGCTCGATTTTTGTTTATCTATTTATTTTATGTTACTTGTTGCCTGAATCGATCAGAAAAATCATTTTCAAACTTGATTTTTTTTTGCATGGATTCCGATACAAATAAATGAAAAAAAATTTTAAATCAAAAAATATCTAATTTATTATCTTACTAATTCTATTTTCTTTAGATTATTTAGCAGCCAAATCAAAAATATTTTATTTTTTAATATTACATATTATTATATATTATTAGGGTTGCATAGAAAAATAAAACCTGAACCTATTTTGTCACTACAATGTCTGCCACTTTGACCCTCTGTCAGAGCAAGTTAAACTTAAAATTAATATTTATTTATTATAATTTTTTGAGAGGTCAAAAATAAAATAAATATATATATATATATATATTTTTCTCTCATTGAGTGTGAAGTGCGAAGTATCCCTCCAAACATCCCATCATTAACTAGAATTTTTTTTCTTATTACTTATCTATACAGAAAATTTACAACTTGATCTTTTATTAATAGGAATTTTAACCCAAGTCCCCTAACCCAATGAAGAAAGTATAACAGTCGAAAGCACAAGAAGTTGCTTGGTACAAATCAGGTTGAAACACGTTTTTAACACTCTTTTATTAGTTTCACCTGTATGTTTGTTTGTTTGTTTGCATGTATGTAACTGACTCGTTTGGGCTCGATTTTTATGTATTTATCTATGTATAAATGTGACTTTTGTTCTGTTAAATTCCGCAAACATTTTCTATAAAAATAATTGTTTACCTACACAATTTAGATGAAATTATATAAAAATAAATACATTTCATTGTGTTAAATTCCGCAAACTTTTCTCTATAAAAATAATTAATTATAAATAATATATATTTTAAAAAAACTAAAAAACACGCTTCTAAAAAGTACAAAATAATGTAATATTTAATCAAAAAGCGTGGGGCACTTTTTCGAAACTAATTAGAAGTACATGTTTCTGCGCCCCACAATTTTTGATTAAATGTTACATTATTTTGTACTTTTTAGAAGCGTGTTTTTTAGTTTTTTTAAAATTTAATTTTTTTTTAGAATACACTATTTACAACAAATTAATATATCTCATAATTTTTTTTTTGAATAAGTTTTTTTCAAATATTAATTTATAATAATTATAATATTAATTCGTCATTTTATAGAGAGTGGGACTTTTTAATAAAATATAATAATAGTTTTAATATGAATTTGTTTTTCATATCAATGAAAATATATTAGGTAGGGAACCCTTAGTATGCGAGCCCGTCTCACATTTATGGGTCGATTCTGAAATCCGATTTACTGTACTGTTTTTTCACAGAATGTTTTGGTTGAGGTTTCTCTTTTTTTTGTAATCTATGAGGAAGCCCGTTGGTCCAAAGGGCTAGAATTTTCATTTTTGACCCCCCCCCCCCTCCATTTCGGGTGGTTAGTTTTTGCATTCCTAGCCTTCTGGGGGCCCACAGAATATGTATACAAAATTTGGTTGAGTTTGGTCCAACGGGCTAGAATTTTTATTTTTGACCCTCCCCCCATTTTGAAGGGGTATCAATCGTCTCTGGTTTATCGGCTTTGGGGATATGTCAAGCCACTTGCCTACGCCGATAAACGAGAGACGATTTAACACTTAGAACACAACATTTGGCAAATTATTGGCGAAATACGGCCGAAATTGCTGCGAAAAGTGTGAAAATTGGAATTACAGATTGCGCCATCTACGTGCCAGCCGAGGCGGCCACATGACTGAAATCATATTCAAACATGAATGGCATAACATTATCATTTCTATAAAGCCAGTTTCATTGATATTAAAAATATTTTTCTTTGTTTTATTTTAATTTAAAGTTGTGAACCTCTAAAAAAATACCTTACTTACAATTAATCTAATACACCCTTCTTTGGATCTCACTCTCTTTTATCATATTTTTAAACCAAAATTCGAAAAGCAAGAAATAAAACAATAATTGTATTTTCCTGAACACATTTCAAATTCTCCCTCTCTATTTAAATAGAAACCGAAGGGTGTCTGTTATCAAATGTTTGTTCACATTTTAATTATTCACCCCGTTGCCCATTAAATGAAAATAAAATATCAAAAAAAACTTGTTTTATTATAGATACAAATTAAAAAAAAAAAAAAAAAAACTGTTCTACATAGATAAATATAAATAATCAAATGTTCTTTTATCTTTTGATCTAAATATATAAACTCGTTTATCCTAACTCATTTGAATTGAAGTGGTTCCAAAATGTGGTTAAATATTTATATGTATTTATTCAACAAAATAAAAAATAAAAATGTCACAGAGAATGAGAAACAACAATTATAAATAAATATCGATATGTAAAATAGATAATGGATACTATTTAGCAAATTTTATATTTTTATAAATATAATGTTATTACCTTGGCATGCTAAAAGCTCTAGAAGCCATACGACGTAAATTAAGAATACAAAGGCCCGAAATATTGAGGAAAACATCGAAATTTTACAGGATATAAATAAATGTTCAATAAAAATTTAATTAAAAAAATACTCTAATAAAAAAGTAATCTGGACATCAGGGAGGTCATATCTCCTACTCCTAGGATTATATCCATACTTTACTAACCCCCGAAAAAATTTCTGGCTACTGTCCTACATAGAAGGGGACAAAAAAATATGATCATATTGTTATTGTTTTATTTCAGCACACCCAAAAAGTGCAAAATTCGCTCTTTCTATGGCCATATGAAAAATATGTGGACTGAGTCTTGAAAATATTTTTATTTTTTCCCCCATCTAGTATTTATTTTATAATTTATTTTATAATGGCTAATTAATTAAATTAATGTGGTGATTTACAACTCTCCTCAGCGACTCATGTTAATAAAAATAATTTTTTTAAGAATATCTTCTGAAATCCTAATTTTAAAAAAATAAATATGAAAATAATTCTCTCTCTTATGTAATTATACATATATTTTCGAAATATATGATCAAAAATATTATTCTTCGTTGTTGTTTTGGTAATTAATTAACAACAACATTTATGTTCAATTTCGTTAAACGTTAAAATTTACTCGGTTATTTTAGAAAACGCCTGAGGGTGTCCCATACACCTGCTAATACAAAACAATTCTCTCGGTTAATCCACCAACTGAGTTCACATCTTTTTAATTTTTAAACAAATCAGACTACATTTTGGAACATTCGTAAACAATTAGAAATTCACCTACCTCCAGATCTATGTTCTTTTTAATTTATAATTTTAATTATTTTTATTCAATATTTCAAATATGATTTTTTTTAATATATACCATACATATTACCAAGATTATCTAATTTCCTAATAATGGTAGTGAGAGAAATATTCAAGTACTAGTTGAGTTATTTTAGGGTGGTACAAAAGCAGAGGCAGACCAAAGAAAAGATGGAAAGAAAGCTACGACCCCGAAGGCTTAATCAAGTTGGAATAACAGACACGTGCTTCTAATTAGAAGATTAAAAAGATTAAGTTATTTTAAAGTAATATTAAAATAGGAAATTATTTCAAAAATAAATTTTTAAACACCCTTGGCTGATTATTCATATTTTTATTTTTTTATTTTCACTTACCTAAAATAAACATTTATATTTATGTTATGTGAGTAGTGTGATGAGCCCAAAAATTCAAATTTGAATTTACATAGAAAATACCCTAATGATATCCATATCTTGAATCCAATATTGTCATTTTCTAATCGGACAAACATATTTGTAAATACCAAGTAATTCATTTATTTCAATGACTTCTAGAGACTGGCATTACTTTCCTGCTTTTCTCTTTTTTGAATTCTACAACTTTGCATCCTATAAGACTCGAGTAACAATCAGTTACGCCGGTCTTGAATGTTCCATACTTTTCATGATGAATTTAAGGTTTGGTATAACATTATTACTATAGATGATGTATGTAACACGCTGCTTCATTTTCATGGAAAAAAGTCACTCATTCATACGTATGTTATCTTAATATTTAATAAATAAACTATAGATCTCAATTGGCTATTTCATATATGTTCTGTAGAGACTGAAAAATATTTTTACAAGCTTTATTTTGAACTCAAGTGACGTACTACTAAACAATTGTGCTAACGTCATGCCTTCTATAGTTTAATATTATCTTTATTTAGGTTTCCAAGGTGCACCGAGGGCAAAGACATCTGTTGTGAATCGTCTAAAGAAAACGCTTTTAGAAATAGACTGCAGTGATGTTAGCGAATTATCTGCAACTCAAATGAACTTCTGTATGCTAGTTGCCTATAAGCAGGGGCATGTAAGAATTAATTGCTATTAAGAAAAAAATATTACAAATTATATTATTTCTAATATTATATTGTGTATTATTTATATATTAGTTTTGGATAAGAAACACAATTTTTTTAAATACTTATAAAATAGATTTCTTTCCGAAGATGATAGTTTAGAAAGGATGAAAGAGAAAATTGATATTTTGGAGAAGGAATTGGTTCAGGTTCGAGAAGAGTTAGATACTATTAGAAATGTTATTGGCCAAGGCCAGATTAATTCGGCGGTCTGTCAAGAGAGAGATATTTTACTAGATAATTCAGGGGTTAGAGAAATTGATAATAGAGTTTTAATTCTAGGAGATAGTTTATTTAAATATTCAGCATCTTATACTGCATCCCGGGGGTTTAGTTCATGGTGTTTCCCCGGTATAAGATTTGAACAGTTGGAAAATATGGTAGAGAGGTATGTAGGGGCTAAAAAGGATTTAGTTTTTATTCATGTAGGCACGCATAATATCTATGATATTACTGCTGAGGTATTCCGATTAAAATTTGATAGATTAGTTATTTCTCTTAGAAATAAATTTCAGGGAGCAAAATTAATATTTAGTGGTATAATTTATAGAAGGGATGTAGATTTTAGAAGGATTAATTGGGCAAATCATATTTTAGAAAGTGTCTGTTTCAAGTATGGTTGTAAGTTTATAAATTCAAATAGTTATTTAGATTATAAAGATTTAGGCAAGAATGGTATTAATTTAAATAGGTCTGGTTCCTACAAGTTAGGGAAGGTGTGTATTGATAGTATACTGGAATATCAAAAAAACTAAATGGAGGGGGTAAGAGGACAATTTTCAGAAATAGAAATCAGAGATTTAAGTTGTTAATAATAAATTGTAGAAGTATCTTGAATAAAATTCTAAATTTTGGACAACATGTGGATTTAATTAATCCAGATGTTATTGTTGGTACAGAATCTTGGCTTAGGGAGGAGATTTCGAATAATGAGGTATTTCCTAAGGGTTATATAGTCTATAGAAGGGATAGGCAGTCTGTTAGAGGGGGTGGAGTCTTTATAGCAGTCAGGGATTCCCTTCCGAGTAGTTTAAATTTTTTAGATTTACAAGAGGAGATGTTAGGGGTGAATGTGAAATTTGGACGTATAAGTAGGGTGATTGTTGGGTTATATAGATCTCCTAGTCAGGACTTCAAAATTTTGGAAAACTTGGATAATTTTTTAAATTGTACATCTATGCAAAGTAAGGATATTTTAGTTTGTGGAGATTTAAATTTGCCTAATGTAAATTGGTCATCTGCGACAAATAGTAATTCTCTTGCTCAAATTTTGGTTGATGATATTTTCAAAAGTAGAAATTTTATCCAAATTGTTAGGGAGGGGACTAGGCAGAGGTCCAGTGGGCAAGCGTCTGTCCTCGATGTCTGTTTAACCAACTTTGATAGTGATAATATGAGAGTCACTATTGAAGATGGAATTAGTGATCATTATTCTGTGGTAATAGAATATTCGGGATCAGTTAGTCAGTCTCTAACCTTCGAAAAGAAGCATTGGCTGTATAGATTAGGAGATAAAATGGGATTTAATAATTTTTTGGAATCTAAATTTTTAGAATGGTCTGTAATTCGGGATGTAGATCAGCAATGGGATGGGCTTATGAATCTTTTGGAAGAAGGAAAATATAAATTTATTCCCTCTAAATTAGTTAAAGTGGGTAACGATCCTGTTTACTATGATAGAACCATTAAGAATTTAAAACGGAAATGTAGGATAGCATATTCTAATAGGAATAAGTCTTCGAATCATAAAAGAAAATTCCGAGAGCTAAATAGGCTGTTAATTGAAAAAAAGAATTTGACTAGAGTTAATTATTTGAATAATTATATAGATAGGAATTGTAGTAATAGAAATTGGTTTAATGTTTATTCGTTTCTTAAGGAATTAAATGTTTCGGCAAATGTCCCTGCGCTTTTAGGGGATGATGGTGAATTGGTTGAGGATAATGTGTTGAAGGCAAATTTATTAAATAGACAGTATTCGTCCGTTTTTGTACCTCTAGAGGAGGGTGAGTTAGTTGATGGAGGTTCTAGTGATAGTCAGATGGAGGATTTAGTCATTTTGGAATCGGATGTAGCATTAGGTATTAAGAGGTTAAAACCAGGAAAGGCCTCGGGGGAGGATGAAATTAATAGTGATCTCTTGAAATTTGTAGTGGATAGTATTTCAAAATTTTTATGTTTACTTTTTAATAGATGTTTGGATGAGGGAACTATGCCTATTGGTTGGAAAAGAGCGTTAGTTATTCCTGTTTATAAAGGGGGAGATAAGAGCTTAGCTTGTAATTATAGGCCAGTGAGTTTAACAAGTCTGGTGGGCAAAATTTTAGAGAGGTTGGTAGGCTCTCGTATCCGCTCGTATTTGGAAGGGCAAGGATGGTTCTATCATAGGCAACATGGTTTTAGAAAAAATTATTCCTGTAATTCTCAATTAGTTTCTTTTATTCAGGAATTACAGGAAGCTTTGGATAAAAGTCAGTGTGTAGATGCAGTATTTTTGGACTTTGCCAAGGCTTTCGATAAAGTCAGTCATAAAATTATTTTAGAAAAATTAAACTCGTCAGGGTTGTCTGTTAAGTTAATTAAATTTATTCGGTGTTTTCTTAGGGATAGAACTCAAATTGTAAAAGTGGGTAATGGTCTGTCTGATAGAGTAGATGTCACGTCTGGGGTGATTCAAGGTAGTGTTCTGGGTCCTCTTCTTTTTCTTATATATGTAAATGATTTGCCTTCTATCGTGCAATCATCTATTAGGCTTTTCGCGGATGATTGTGTCGTATATAGAATAATTGATAATGATTGTGATAGCCTTACTTTACAGAATGACCTGGATCAAATTGAAGGATGGTGTAGATCCAATTCAATGGAACTAAACCATTCCAAGTCAAATTTGGTTAGATTTAGTACTAGAAATCTGGTTAGTCCTCAAAATTATTACATTGGTGGAAATATTATCAATGAATCTAAATTTTATAAATATTTAGGCATACATATTCAGGCAAATTTAAAGTGGGACATGCATATTAGTTATATAGTCAATAAGGCTTATAGGAAATTGGGGATGTTTGGTAGAATTTTGAAGGGTACATCTAGAGAAGTCAAGTCAAAAGTTTATTTAACTTATGTAAGACCTAATTTAGAGTATTGTTCTGTGGTTTGGGACAAACATCCACAACGATTAGAGAGAAAAATTGATATGGTACAAAGGAGGGCGGCTAGATTTGTTTTTGGTAAATTTGATAGGTTTAGTAGTGTCACTTCAATGATTAATGAATTAGGATGGTCTAGTTTATTGGAGAGAAGGGAATGGGCTAAATTGAAAGTGATTTTCAAAGCCTATAAGGGTTTTAGGAGTTGGGAGGAAATAACGAATAGATTTCAGGAACCAAATTATTTAGGTAGAGCTGATCATAGAAAAAAGATTCGTAAGCCAAGATTCTTGAAAAATATCGGTTTACATTCATTTGTAGGATCTGGCATTGATTTGTGGAACAATCTGTCTGTTACTACTTGGGATTATAGTCCTCTGCCCCCTATGATTAAATCAATTATAAATTTTGTCAAGTCCTAATGTCCTAGAGTTGTGCAAAATTTTATTTAGTTCTCACAAGCAGAGATTAGGTGAGGTAGAGAGAGGTCATACCATCCTTGTTAAGGTTTTGACCAGGTTTCCTTAACAGCTTATGGCAAATGTCGGGATGGCTAATGCGTCGCTTGCTCCTGGTATCGGGTTTTTGCGCGGAATTTTTAAATTACTTTTTGTCTTTTGATGGAAATCTATGGTCATGTTATTTGATAATGAGCATACATTTCTATTTTTTTTTTTTTTTTTTCTTCTTTTTTTTTTTTACTTGTTTATTATTTGTTAAATTGTTGTAATTAATTTGTATTGATGTTTATTAATGTATTGTAGCTAGATTGTATTGATGTTTGGAGGACCTAGCCACCGAGGACTTGTGCCTCTAAGCAGGTCGAGAAATAAAGATTTATTTATTTATTTATTTATTTAACTACATTTTGTATCACTCGAGAATATTTAGATTCACATCATGGAACAGAACTCAATAATTAATTTTAAATTATCTAATATATGTTCAAATGGTACGATACTGGGGCATAAATAAATAAATAAATATATGATTAAAATAATAATATTAATAATTTTCGTCTCCGCCTATGTTGCAAGAGGTCCCAGGTTCTAATCCGACATGCGGCAAATCATTTTTTTTTTATTGAGATTTTCATCTATCAATAATTACTTTAATTAAGAAAAAAAAATCAATTAAGATGAATTTCTATGAGGTCCAGACATAGCCAGATCGTTTTCTCATCCTCAAAACTTGTTAATAGATTTTGTTTCATCAAAATTTTCAAAATAGAACCAAGATACAAATAAATAAATAAATAAATAAATATATATATAAATAAATAAATACATATATAAATAAATAAATATATATATAAATAAATAAATATACAATTTTTGCTCGTTTAATAAGAGTAGATATACATATATATATTTGATAAATATGTGTGTATGTTTATTTGCATCAAGCAGAGGACAACCTCTTTGAGAGCTAGAAATGGGATGGAGAGCGTCCGGAGGCGGGGGAGAAGGTCCGGAGAGGGTTGGTGTGGTGGAAAATGATTTGAGGTGGAGGAGTGGAGGGGGGTCGGGGGGCAGGGGAGGGTCCAGGGGCCCTTGGCTAGAAAGAGGTACGTCGAAGGTGGGCGTCGCAGCTAGTATATAATTCTAAATTAAAAATAATGTTTTATAATAAAAGCGGAGTATATTAATTTAAGGAAAATATCAATAGGCATTTTGTGTTAATATTCTCAAGAATAAGAATAAAGAAATTGAGCAGATTTTAAAGATAATTCATTAAACGCCTCTTAAGGAAATGAATACCTTTTTTTATGGTTTAAATGAATAAAAAAATCTATTAATTTTTTGGGGATATTAATTACTTGGAAGCTCCAGGAACTTGAAAAGGAAGGAAAGAAATGCCTGTAATGTGATATCCTCGTTTATCAAAACAAACATTAGCAAACAATACAAAACGATACATCTTTCTTTTATATATATTTATAGCGCATTATTTAATCATTTTAATTTATGAACTATAAATATTCATAAAATTTTCATTGCATTTTTGCAAAATCCACTTAATTCGGGAAAATAACAAAATTTTATTTAAAATCAAGATATTCTCTGCTGAGAATGGCTAAGCCATTGGGCATCTTAATCTTAAATAAGCATATTTCTTTTGTGGTCAAATCTGCCGCAAGTTAATCAGATTTCTATTCAGATCCAGACGTTTTTCACACCCTCGCATCTACTCATTTTCCAAAAGGCTCAAATCGGCCCCTGGCGAATATAGAGCTGTTACCTGGAAAATGGATCTCCAAGTGCAAATGTTGGAGATAGAATTAAAGATAAAATTTTTAGTGATCGAGATTTTGTTTTGGAAGAAGAAAGTAATAATTATATTTTTGAACAAAGTGAAAGAATATCGGATTCTCTATTTTTGAATCCAGTTACTATTGATGAGATTTCTGATTTATTGGGTGGTCTCAAAAAATACAATAGTTATAGCGAATTCGGAATAACTAATAGAATACTGATCAACATGAAAGATTATATTAAGATCCCGATAGTGCATATTTTTAATCTGAGTTTTCTTCATGGTAAATACCCTTCAGGATTCAAAAGTGCAATTGTTCTACCACTTTTTAAATGTGGAGACAAAAAGTCCTTAGGAAATTATAGATCTATTTCTCTTACACTATCTCTGTCAAAAATACTGGAAAAATGTATCAAGGTCCGATTGATGTCCTTTATACATAAACATGCTATAATATCCAAAAGACAATATGGGTTCCAGCCTGATATATCTACATCTCATGCTCTTTTTGATGTTTCAAAACACATCTGTCAAAGTCTTGATAGGGGGGATTATGTCTTTGGTTTGTTTTTGGATATAGAAAAAGCATTTGACTCCATTAGTCATAAATTATTAATAAAAAAGATTGAAAATTATGGTATTCGTGGAATCGCTCTTGATTTGATAAAGTCTTACATCAGTAATAGAACCCAAATTGTGAAGATTGATGAAATCAAGAGTAACCTAACAACTGTGAACACTGGTATTCCTCAGGGAACTGTATTAGGCCCTTTGCTATTCATTTTATATATAAATAATATTTTTTCTATTAAGACTAATGGATTACCCTTTTGTTTTGCAGATGACACTGCCTTTATCTTTTCGGGCGACTGTTTTAATAACTTGACAAAAACTGTTTCTGATGATTTCAGATTGGTTAAGAAATATCTTAATACCAATTTTCTTTCTATAAACATTCAAAAAACTTCATTGGTTTCCTTCTCGAATGGTGAGAGAAAGTTCTCCTCCAAGAGCACACCTCACATCACTCTCCACTCTATCAATTGTACTGTCTCTCAGGAATGTTCATGCCAAGTCTTGAAGTTTGTAAATGAATGTAAATATCTGGGAATTATTTTCGATTCCAAAATGAGCTTCAAGACACATATTTTGAAATTGACTAGCAGTATCAGAAAACTCTTTTATAAATTTAAGATTCTGAGAGGCATTCTTAGTTATGAAGTTCTAAGAATGGTCTACTTCTCCTTGTGTCAGTCTTTACTGTTGTATGGGATTTTGGTCTGGGGGAATACAAGTGAATTCATTTTAAGGGGTCTTTCTGTTGCTCAGAATATTGTTATTAAGATTATACTAAAAAAGCATCCAAGATTTGCCACGCTGGCGTTATATGATGAGTTTAGGGTACTGAATTTAAAACAATTATTCCTATTGAATGCTTGTATTCATTTATATAGAATAAATTGTACAAATTACAATTTGCATTATTACCCCACACGTATATCTAGCAGAACAAATATAATTTTGCTCAGGATTAAAACTGAATTATACTCGAGACATGCTCAAATTGTTGGCCTGAGAATGGCAATAAAGTATAGATATAATTATGATCAATTTAGAAATGTTAGACATATAAAGAGTTTTTTAATTAATTCTGGCTTTCTAAGAATGTGAATTTGTATGACGATTTTATTTTGTTTTGATTTACTTTATTTTATGTTTTACTTTTTATTTTGTCTTTGTTCTTTTATGTCTTTAATTTAAAGTAATTTATTAAATTTATGTTTTTGAATTTCTCTGTTAATTTATCTTAAAATTTAACCCTCGACTCAAGATTAATCTTACAGAGGGTTAAATTTTATTTTATTTCATTTTAATATAATACATATAGTTGTGTTCATGATTTGAATTTTGATTCAAATTTTAATTGATAAATATTGTTAAGGTTCAATATGTATTAATATATATGTAAACTGTGCATGTAAACTGAGCCAAATAAATAAATAAATAAGTATTCTCTTGCAACTCTGGATACTATTCGGAAACGAGTTATCAAACTAGAATACGAACCTCGGCCTCATCGTAAAAACTTCGACACTCTTTCCTTATCTTTCCCTACTATACCTACCTACTATCACGGTATATGTTCCTATGAGATATAATCAATAATTCCTCCTAAAGCTTTCTTTAGAGTGTAGCTGACGATTTCAAACACTCTTTCGTGTTCAAATTTGAGAAGTGCCTAGCCAGTTCATTCACTAAAATACATTTATCCCAATATTTCTAGGGACTGGAACTTTCATCTCAATGCCTCCATCTTTTTTGAGTCTTAGAATATTCAATCCTGCATAAGCACATTCGCCTCCACCCCTTGATCACTAACTTTTTTTCAATAATTCTAGTCTGACAAAAGCTGCTCCTTCTAGCATCGTTTTCATACAAAATAAAAGTAAAATGTAATGAATTTCATTAGATGCAGAATAGTTCATATCAAAATTACCATAAAGGCTGATGTTTTCTTTTAAAGGCAAATTTAACTTAGTGGAGCCGCGACCTTTTCACAGGTGCGCCCGTAGCTATGTGTGTGTGTGTGCGACTAATTTAATCATTTGAATTGAATCGCTTTGAAAGCTTATATTTTACTTTTTTACTAAAAAATTATTTCATACGTGTTTTAACCTATAACGATAGATTGCGGGTATAATTCTTTTTTATGTGTTTTTATTTTGTAATTTTTTAACATATTTCAACTCTATATAATAGACTTTAGATACAATTTTATTATTAGTATTAAAATAGTTACCTTGTGTTAGGAGAAGTAGACGCTATTGACAAAACTCGTAATATACATGATTATTAGAAAATTCTTTATTTCGTGTCTGAGCTTGTTTCAATGTCTCCAATGGATTTAGACTTGTCTCGACAAGTATCCGGGATTGTTCTAAAAGCGCCCAAGCTTATATTTCACATCCTTTTCTTTCTATACCAGGGTGAGATAATCTACCCCAATTGCATTTCAGAGAATTTATTATTTTTTTAATTTTTAATTGTTTTTAAAATATTTTCAATGAAATAAGCGAATTATTTTTTTTTATTTCGGTATATTGTTTTCATTTGCTTTTAAGGAAAGACAAAATTTATCTAATACATTTTTTCATTAAATAATTATATACAATTAATTTATTTTTATTAATTACATTTTTTAATCAAATAAACAAGAATTAACAGATATTTATTATGGGGTGTTCATTTTAGAAAATCAATTCTTTAATAAATTTAATAATTTATTTTTTCTAATAAAACAGGGAACTGTAGTCTTGCAACTAAAGCATTTGATGATAATAAAATTTCCAAATCAAAATGATTTAATTTTTTGATCTTTGTAAAAAAATTCAAATTCGATTTTTTTTCCACCTTAAATCAAAAAATTGAAAATCTCTCTCTCTCGCTCTCTCTTTCTATCTGCGTATGTGTGTGTGTGATTAAATAAAATACAAATTTTTTGCACTAGATCGAACTGAACAATTCTGCGTTCTTGACTAGTGAAAAAGTGCAATCCGGACCGACAAAAAAAATCATGACATGCGTTTTTGAATTATCGTGGATTATAGGAATCTAGACAGGTCAATATAAGATATTATTATGGGACCTGAATGAACTTTCTACAACCTTTCAATTTTCCTCTATCGTGGGTATATATAGAAATCGGAATAAACATACATGAACGAATGAACATTTCTCAGTTTCAGACATTTCTCAAACCAAAACACAAACACTAAAGAAAGCAAAATTAAAAAATTATAATAATAATAACTCCTACAGATTATTTTTATTTCAAATTGTTTATCTCCAGTAATGAATTTGTTGTAGCTTTTATTATTGTGATTAATTTTATTAAGATTTGAATTTTTAGTTAAATCACACATAAAAGGCGCCTCGACTCGGAAAAGTTTGGGAACTCCTGACACTTAGGTTATTATTTTTCTTTGATATATTCGAAAAAAATCGATTTGACACTTTTTCTCCTGTAAACAGTGATGATTCGGGAGGGTGTCGTGATCTTTTTTCGAATAAAAAGCAGGCGAGAACAATTTGAGGGGGTTGAATGCGCGCGCTCCGTAAATCATAACCACCTGTCGAGCAGCTCAGCTGGAGTTTGGGGGTGGCAGCCTGAAGGAGGGAGTCTTTGTGTCGGGTCTATACTATTAAATAAATGAGCTCCGAGAGGTGCTTACAAGACCATCTATCGAGCAGTTCAAGAGGAAACAGCAACCTCAGCAGAGATAGTGCTTTCCAGAACCCCAAAGAGATACTACCATGTATGCATTTCTCCAATAATACTATTTATTTTGCACTCTATTTCACTTAATAAAAAATGGAAAATCTTTTCCAAAGCTCGGTACTGTTTAGACAAAAAAGTGCAGCTTATTAATATGAACTTGTGTACCAAATTTCAACTAGCTAGCTACAACCGCTCAAAAGTTTCCCTAATAACAATATTTTTGTCATTTTCCGCATTTTTCAATTTAAAAGTAATGATTCAATAAAAGCCAGAAATATAATTAGTTCTTATTTTGAAAAATAAAAACATTTTCTACATCATTATTATTGTTCAGTTCAATAATCAGCAATAGATATAACAAACCAGAAGAAAAAACGAAACAATTAAACACCGTGTTAAATCATAAGACCAATCTCAATGTTTCTCTAATTTATTGTAGCTTCATCAGGCTCTATACCAAAAATAAATATAATTGAATGACTCACATTAATTAACCCAGACATTCATATATTTACCTTGATCAAATTATTTTCAAACACTTTGTCATTCAATTTTTTCTTGCAATTTAGAATACATATTTAAATTATCCCCATGACATCTAGAGACTGGAACTCTCTTCCCCCGACCGTCTTTCCAGCAACTTATGACCTTCAATCTTTCAAGACCAGCATCCACAGATACCTTAGACTTCTACCCAATCACTAAATCTCCCCTTATCTTCGCGTTACAAGGGTCCACCACGGACTACAGAGGTTGTACCTTCTTGGTGCAACTTCTTCTTGTATCAGTATCATTATAAAAAAAAAAAGAATAATTTTTAAGAAAAAAATAAAACCGACTTCAAAAAAATTAAATGCAACAAATAAAATACACTAAAAGGTATAAAATAATTATTATCTTATTTAGTTACAACTAAACGACGAAATATTAAATGAAATTACTTTTTGAAGTCGGTGCCAAACATATACCTTTTATGAATCGCACTCGACGGATCTTATTTAGTACGTTTGGCGGGTAGGCTCGCTTATAGGTATAGTTTGTTTGGCACCGACTTCAAAAAGTAATTTCATGTTAATATTTCGTCGTTTAGATGTAACTAAATAAGATAATAATTATTTTATACCTTTTAGTGTATTTTATTTGTTGCATTTAATTTTTTTGAAGTCGGTTCTATTTTTTTCTTAAACATTATTTTTATTTTTCTCTTTTTAGTGATGTTATTAATAGTGATTATATCATCAGAACTTGACCAAATTAATATGGCACCATCCCTAAGATACCCCCTTTCCAATAAACAAAGAATCATCAAAATCGGTTCATAAACAAAGAAGTTAGGCCTGAAAAACCTAACAAAAAAGGTCTAATATTAATAAAGAAAAAAATGGGACCAATCGGAAGCTAGACTGAACCCAAGGCAAATTTTTTTTTTCAAAATTGGTTCATAATTAGCGGAGATATGAGGTAACATAGACAAAAAAAAGAAATTCAGTCGAATTGAGAAACTCCTCCTTTTTTGAAGTCGGTTAAAAAGAACCGTGTTTGGTGGTCCTATTTTATTTTAATGAATTGTCCAAGGGGCCAGTTATGCGAATCGATTACGTCTGCCCAAAATAAAGTATCAAATAGAAGTTGGCTTTTATTTCAACTTTTTATTTTCCCATAACTGGCCCCTTAGCCAATTAATTAAAATAGAATACATATGTTACATAGTATAACAATCAGAATACATTTACTTATATAACACCAATATTTGTTTAGAGTAACAATGGAACCCGACAGACCAGCCCTACACTTTTAACTGATTTAAAAAAGATTTTAAAAATATAAAAAATAACCTATTACTTAATACATTACAATATGTAATCTAAACATCTAAAAATAAACATTATACATATGACTTCAGCAGAATATATCAAATTCAAATCAACATCTCATTAGGCTATTTTAAAAATCTTTTTTTTTTTATTTTTAAATGATAATCACCTTTTTCTCTCACCCCCTCCCTTCCAATCATTTTTATTGTTTTTGTGGACTTTGTATTTATTTAACAAAGGTCTGGGTTAATTTTAATGATTGTGTGTGATTCACTTGTATTTATTTTTTTTATATAGAGCCTGATGAAACTACAATAAATTAGCAAAACGTTGTGATTGGTCGTATGAATTAACACGGTGTTTAATTGTTTCCCTTTTTCCTCTCATTTGTTATATCTAATTTTCCAAGCCTTTCGCTTTTGAATTATCGTGGATATCGGAATCCAAATCGACAGCAGTCGCACTCATAAATAGAAAAAATCATACTTGCTATTTTTTTCTAATTTTTCTTCTAAAAAATCATTTGCGCTTAATGATATTTTATTGTATTTTTGCAATGATGCTTATATTCATAATAATGACATCCTCCTTAAATAAAAAAATGAAAACATATGTTTAAGATATAATTACAGATATCATCAATTTAGGAGAAGCCAAATTACAAGCATGAAAACTGATCATCTCAATCTAACCAGTCGATCCAGTTCCAGTTCAAGTTGGTATCAAATAACAGTGTGTGGTTAAAAAGAGGGATACTGAGAATCTTAAATAAGTAGGTACTACACTTATCGATCTATCTAGAATTCTAGAAGGCTTAACATTAGACCATCATTGGTGAAATTAAAAAACTAAACAAAATTGCATAGAATTTAAGTCACTAATTTTATTACCAAAGGTTCATCTACAAAATATTAATTTTAAAATTTTTTATGCATCCATGATGAAAATAAATCTTAAGAAATTGTCCATTAAAATCAATCACACTCTTTAAAACTTACTTCTAATAAACACTTTATCTCCTGTCTACAGAACTTATAATATCATTATAGTAACTTGCAGTGTGTCGCAACTACGGGGGAGGGGGGGGGGGATTAGAATTTCGAAGTTTTTTAATTTAAAGACAAGACTTTGAAATATAATATTAAATTAAATTATTTAACTTTGAAATTGTCAAAACATTATTTTTGGGATTTTACGAAAATGTTTATATAAATGGTATTATATATTATAAATGTTTGTGTGTGTGTGTATTAGCACCCCATCCCCAGGACACAAACCTGGTTCCGCCAATGGTAACTGAGTAAAATAATTTTTGCTCGAAACGCTTATATTAGTCAATTTTGATAACATATCATCTTAAGAATATAATACGTGTTAAATTCAATTCAAAATCAGCAAGACTTCTATAAAAGATGGAAGAACATGCTGACCTCAACAGAGCAAAAGACCTTAAGATCTAAAAGAAGTAAGTTTTGTGTTTTTGTTAAGGGAGAACGGTGTGGGTTCTTGGCGAAACGTTTTAAATAAAGTAATGAAAATTTTTTTAGAAACTTTTTAAAAATTTAAAATATAAAATATTTATTTATGTTAAACTTTAACTTTAAGTTTTGTGTTATTGAATCCATTTTTATCTTTTTAATTCTTCTCAGGACGTATTTTGGTAAATCAAAAATGACTTCACTGTCTCTTGAAATCAACTCCAGAACTAGGAGTAGTTTGTATTCAAATGGTAATTTCTTATCAAGAATACAAAAGACAAATAATTGATAAAGTGCATGCGAAATAAACTAAATACAATGGGCAAATATAAGTATCCCTGATAAAATGAATCAATTACGCAATTGGATGTTGATGAAAGCAGTCCACGGTGGTTGTAAAAAAATAAGACTATAGAGGTTTTATTATTTTACATTGATTAACATATTGATCATCAATTGCTTGTTACTTTATTTTCTATTCGAGATGAAAAAAATTTTTTATAATGTTTTTTTTTTTTTGGCATTGTCAAAGGAGACAGAAAGTAATTATGTTTTGAACTACTTTCATTGACTTTTTGTTTACCCTGAAGAAGGAGAGAATAAATCTCCGAAACGTCGGTTTAACAAATAAATGTAAAATAATAAAACCTCTATAGTCTTATTTTTTTACAACCACCGTGGACTGCTTTCATCAACATCCAATTGCGTAATTGATTCATTTTATCAGGGATACTTATATTTGCCCATTGTATTTAGTTTATTTCGCATGCACTTTATCAATTGCATATTTATACCAGTCCGTCTCCTAAAGAAAATCTCTATGAATCAATTACTTTTAAAGTAATATTTGAAATGTTATGATTGTTATTTTTGTTTTGTTTTTATTTGGTTGCCTTCGGATACATATTTCATTTAGCCAGTAGGTATGTAGTATGATTCTATTATCATAGGTTAGTAGTGTTGTAATAGATGAAGGAGGAGGTTAATAGTGTTAGTGAAGGAGCCAATTTTTTTTTAATTCTGCCTCGAACAAGGGCTGAACTTGTGCCCCCGCTCCAACATTGTATCGTCATTTTCAAAACAAAGCTGAAGCCATAACTCGGGGTGCGGCTACCCGACTCTCGAATGATTGTTTTAAATAGCTGAAAATTCAAAAATTGTGATTTTTTCTCTCTGAAATATTGAAATTCCCATGAATTAGAAATTAATTTACAAACAAACAGTACAGAATTCATATTACCATTGCTTTTGAAATTGATTTTAGATAATTTCGTAACCGGTCCAGGGAAAGGGGTAGAAAAACGTGTAGAAATTTGATTCACGCCGATTTTCCGATTGGATTTGTGTGAAACCACAGTAGAATAAACCGAACGAGTTTTTCTGCCGGTGGGTATCATTATAGATAAATCACTAGCAGCGGCTTTTCCCCCACTCGACCACCATTTCCGAGTCAATTCATTATCGGTAATGGATCGCTGGGTTGTCACAGCACAAACGCCACCCACTCATCCAGTGATCATAGCTCAAGTGGATTCGAAACAACCTGCGCCCTGCGTTCGAGAGTATTTGTTAGAGTAACAAACCAATGCCCACTTTATTATTCCAATTGAGCCAATCAAGCTAATTACAAAGCACCACCCCATCGGAAGCATTCACCTTGATAAGATATGCGCCTGGCCTCCCTGCTACACACATACAAACCCCTTCCTCTTCAAACACTTCATTTATTTATTACTAGCTGAATGACCAGGCACTTCACTCGAACTTTTGATCGAAAATAATAATAATAAGTAATCATATTGTATATCAATAAAAAGTAATATCATTAAAAGCACTTTTTTGAGGTCAAGTTGAAGCATCGAACCAGTTCCTTTTACATTTAACCCCAAGACTTCTAGAAAATGAACTATCTCCCAATCTCCCTCTTTCCTGAGTCATGCAATCTTCAATCCTTCATACGAGTGCACATTAACTTAGTCTCCAACTCTTCAAGACCTATTGGTACTATATCACAAAAAAATTAATGTAAAAATAACTAGAATATGTTATCTAAAATTTAATTTTTCACAATTTCAAATCTACTAATCTCAAAATGACTTTTGATTAAACTTTTCAATTTGGAGATTTAAATACTATTTCCCCTCTACCCCTCCAATTTCATATCTTCGTTGACTGCTCACAGAGCTATGTTATTTAAGTGAGGGTTTAACTTCCCTCTAAATATCAGCTTTCTTTGTTTCTTGAGTTTTAAAATTGATTAATTTTTATTTTTTTGAACCTCCCTTATTTTGGTCACTCCATGAAAAACACACTTTTAATTTTGCATAAGGCCCTACCTCTCGTACAATAGTTTCTGGAAATTTAATAATAATGATTTTTTGGACCTCTCTCCATTCCGGCCCTTCATGGAAACACTAGCATGCCTTTTTAAATAATCGTCTCTATTAAATTTTCGATCACCCATGTTTGTTGACATAGTGATTTAATAATAATTTTATTGAAAATTCCTCCTTTAGAGACCGAAAGACTCACTCGAACCAAAAAAAAGTGACTATGGGCTCCAGATAATACCTAGCTTAAGTTTAAAATTTAATTTACCATTTTTGAGATATTGGTATATTTTTTAAGTAGGCAAAGTTTAAACTTTACAAATTTAATCTATTTTACTTTTATCATAATTTAGTCGTTTTTAACTAGCAGTATACAAAATTTCACCTCTCTAGCTAAATGAAAAATGAAATTTAACTTTAGGACACATAATTTCTTTATTTTATATATACCTACATTGTTTCCCCAAAAATATTTTTTTTATTTATAGAAAATATAGATTATATAATATAAATTGATTGGCTTAAATCACCTGGCGTTGTTAGAGATTTTTTTTGTTTGAATTAAAAAAAGCAGATGAAATGAACCTCTAAGAAAAGCCTCGGATATTGGACTGATTAATCGGAAACGGACCCGGCAAAGAAAAATGGAAATGAGAATTGGAACTTGGAATACTAGAACTCTATATAAAACTGGTGCAATACAATCTGCAATAATTGAATTAGAGAGGTATCAAATCGATATATGTGCTCTACAAGAAGTAAGATGGACTAATGATGGAGAAGCTAACTTGGGCAACTCAACAATATATTACAGTGGTCATCCATCTCAACACATTTATGGAGTAGGCTTCGTGGTGAAGAACACTCTTCAAAATGCAGTACTGCTGTTTAAGCCAATAAGTGAAAGAATATGTGTATTGAGGCTGAAGGGTAAATTTTACAATACGACCATTATCAACGCATATGCACCTACAGATGGAGCGGATGAAGAAACAAAAGAAGAATTCTATGAAGAATTAGATAGAGTAATTCAAGTGGTCCCAACATATGACTCAAAAATAATCATTGGTGATATGAATGCAAAGATAGGGAGAGAATCTAGATACCGACCAGTTATTGGTAAGGATAGTTTGCATGAAGTCACAAATGATAACGGAAGTAGGCTGATTAACTTCGCTACTGCAAGTAACCTTATTATTTCCAGTACATATTTCCCGCGAAAAGATATTTATAAACAGACGTGGTATTCTCCTGATGGGCGAACCAAAAATCAGATAGATCATATATTAATTGACGAGAGACATAAAAGTAACATCAAAAATGTCAGAAGTTATAGAGGAGCGGAAATAGATAGTGACCATATATTAGTCGTTGCTAGAATAAGAAACACCATCAGAAAAACACCAAAATATCGGGAGAGTGAGAAATTCAGGGTAGATATAGAGAAATTAAATAACTTAGAATTCAAAGAAAAGTTCCAGGTGGAAGTGAAGAACAGATTTGAAATCTTTGGAAATTACGATTTAGAGACCGAAGATATGGATCAGACTTGGACGAAAGTAAAGAATAGTATAAAGACTGCTGCCCTGAATATACTTGGCAAGCCGACTAAAAGAAAGAAAAAGCCTTGGTTTGACGAGCCGTGTAAAATACAAGTGGAAAAGAAGCATAGAGCAAGACAAAGGTATTTGTCTAATCCCCAGTACAAGGAAGAGTATGAAGAAATAAGAAGACAAGCCAATCGATTCATTAAACAAACAAAAAATGAATTCTTAAAAAAGAAGATAGAAAATCTAGCGGAATCATACGACCAAGGAAGGGTAAGAAACTTCTATGCGGAAATAAGGCAAGAGAAGAACGGATTCAAACCAAGAACCAGGGCTGTCTTGGATAGGGATGGTGAAGAAATTATGGATAGATTTGATGTGGTCTGCCGTTGGAGAGAGTATTTTAATGATTTACTTAATTTTGACGAGCCGAGTAATACAATACAGGTGAATGCATTGGACCCGGGGGATAATTATGTACTGGAACCCTCGATTCAGGAGATAGAAGAAGCAATTAAAAAGTTAAAAAAGGGAAAATCAGCCGGAAAGGACGAAATAGCAGCAGAATTATTGAAGAGTGGGGGTAAAGAGCTGTGCAAGATGATACACGTATTATTATTAAAAGTCTGGAAGGAAGAGAAAATTCCGGCAGAATGGCATGACGCTATTATTGTTCCTATACACAAAAAAGGAAATATAAAAAGGTGTGAAAACTTCAGAGGAATATCAATCTTACCAACAGCTTATAAGATATTAAGTTATATCTTACTAAAACGTCTGACTCCGTTTGCTGAAGAATGCCTTGGGGATTACCAATGCGGCTTTCGTAAAGGTAGATCTACAACTGACCAAGTATTTAATATAAGACAAATAATGGAAAAACGATGGGAATTTGCGCTCGATACTTTCCACCTTTTCATCGATTTCAAGCAGGCATATGATAGCGTACATAGGGAGAGCCTGTGGAATATTATGAACGAGTTTGGATTCCCTCATAAACTAATAAAGTTGGTCAGGGCCTGTGTGGAAAACTCAAGAGCCTATATTAAGGTAGAGGATAGGTATTCGGAGCCATTTAGCATCAAAACAGGACTACGACAAGGAGATGCAATATCACCCCTGCTTTTCAACCTTATTCTGGAAAAAGTTATAAGAATTTTAGATGAAGGGAGAGAAGGAATACCACTGAATGGTCTGCATAAAGTATTTGCATATGCGGATGATATTGCGATTGTAGCGAATAGAGAAGAGGGTTTGGTGGACATGCATGATAAAATCAAATACATGGGCCTAAGAGTTGGTCTTAAGATAAATGCTGAAAAGACCAAAGCAATGAAAGTATCAAGACATAGCAACAACGACAACAATAGCTTGAGATGTGAGGATGCCAGATACGAGTATGCTGATGATTTTGCTTATTTAGGGACTCTTATAACAACAAAGAATGAAGTAGGCAAGGAAATTCAGACTCGAATAATGAAAGGAAACCGTTGTGCGGCAGCCTTAAATAGCCTGCTCAAAAATAAAAACCTCTCAAGAAAACTTAAAATTAAAATCTACAACGCCATTATTCGACCGGTGGTGCTCTATGGGTGTGAGACATGGACCATGACCCTATCTGATCAGAAAAATCTAATGTCCTTCGAAAACAAGATCTTGAAGAGAATAAGTGGAATGATTAGAGATAGTGTTACCGGCGAATGGAGGTTTAGAAGTGCAAGGGAAGTGAGAGAATTAACAGGGCAGCCTTACATCACGAGCTGTATAAGATCACGAAGGCTAGCTTGGGTGGGACATGTGGTGCGTGCTGATGAAGATCGAGCTATCAGCAGGATCTACGAAGCAAAACCGATAGGAAGAAGACCACCAGGTAGACCACGGCAAAGATGGATGGACAATATAACCAGAGATCTTGAAGAGTTGGGTGCTCAAGGAAATTGGAACTCTATAGCAAGGGATAGGACAAAATGGCGAGGCATTATAGAGGAGGCTAAAACATTGGAAATGTTGTTCGGCCACAGGAAGTAAGAAGTAAGTAAGTAAGTAAGATGAAATGAATAGGTTGGCCAATTTTCGCAATGGCCGACTGGCAAGCTCGTTCAACGACATGCCATTGCGCAATGGAAGGGTGATCAGGGAAAACATTTAATAATGAAAGGGCAAGTGGCCTTTCAAATAGGTATACTGTAACATGAAACCCTTCAACATATTTTCAAGTTTATTCAATTCAATTATTGAAATATAATTACTGGCTGTTCGTTTCTATATCTCTTAAAAGTTATTTATTAACAATTTGGGAATTTATTAATTATTATTTGTTGACGAAAATGAATTTCCATAAATAGAAACGAAAATGTAGTACCTAGGTACATGAAAAGATTTTGTTTTGCTGAGAGCAGCAGAGTTACTGATTCGTAAAGAGAAATCAATGGGATTGTTCTCTGCTTGATGCAAATAAACATATAAATATAATATAACGCATTTAGATATGTAAGTATAGTTAGATGTACCCAGAAAAATATCATTTTTGAAAAATTATTTTCCTCACATGTGAAACATTTCTAAAGAGAAATAATCAAAAAAGTGCGACCTTAACACACGGTATTATTTCAAATATTTTGATATTAATATACCTTATATTATTTCTTAGAAAATTACGTTAAAAAATACAAACAAGATTCTGGTTCGTACCTGACTTTAAAATAATGTTGTAATCTGTTATCAAATTAGGGGGCCTCCATAAATTACGCCGCACAGTAAGAGGGGAGGGGGCATCTCAGATTTGTGACAAAATGTGACAGGGGGGTCCGGGAATCTTAGATTGTGTCACATTGTGACGTCACAAAAGTCAAATTAAAAAATTAAAAAAAATTAAACTTAATATATATTAAATCCCTTTAGTTGATTTTAATTTATAAAAAAATTATTAAATTATAGAAGATAAAAGTGGTAGTGTGACGTCACAATATAGAGGGGATGATAATGCGACAGAATGTGACACAGGGGAAAGGGGAGGGGTCTAAAAATCTTGAAATTCGTGTGACGTAATTTATGGACGGCCCTTTGTAGATTTGAAAAGTATCTAAAAATGATCAAAATATCAAAATTTATTTTTTTGATTTTTTATTCACAAAAAGGCAAGAATTTCAATGAGTTTCATTTTGTTTGAATCATTAAGATTCATTCGAGACATGAAGAATTAAGAACCCACAGGTGAGAATTTTATTCATTTACTCGTGAAAAAGTAATTATCCCTCTTGAGATTTAATTACGTTGCTCATCATTTTTAAATTAAATATTAATAAAAGATAGAAAATCATATTAGAAAATCTTAACATTTAAAGTCGAAAGAAATAATAATAGATATGTGGAGCCCCTGAGAGAGGGCTTTGAAACTCGCCGACGGTGAACCAGTTGAAATCTAGGCTGTTATTTCTAATAAATTATTAACCTCCATATATTATACAGCCTTTCAAAACAAAATTAAATTAGGAAAAGAAAGTGAATTATATAGATTTTTTGAGCGTTGGATGCCTCTGGGCGTTAGGCGGCAACTTATATATTAATTAATGCTTCGCACCCTCCCTCTTAAACTCGCTAATAATATAAACAAAGGTGTCTAATTAAGGGTGATCAACTAAATGCTCCAACATATCATTAATTTCCAAAGCTAAATTCCTCTATTATTATGTGAAAATTATAAAAAATATTCTCTATCCAGTGGGGCAAAAATTCGAAAATGATATATTTGATGATGATTAGTATATATTCGTTAAGCTAATCTAAATTTTAAAATAATTAAGTGAGTTATAAAAATTTATAGAAAATCCAATAACTTTATTAATAAATTTTCATTCTAGGAATTAAAATAAATAAATAAATAAATAAAACACCTAAGCCAAGTGATAACCAAATAATCGATTATTTTGTTGAGTTAGAATTTGGAAAGTTGTTTCAGGTTAAACCATCCAGGGCATAAAAATAAATTGAACTCAGCTTATTCTATATTTTAATATCGAGAAGCTATGAGAAGTGAGAATTGAGAAATTGCTTATGAAATTATTTCTTAATGCTTCATTAGACTCCAGAATGGCATGTTAATACAGTGTACACCGTACTAACAGAGCGGCAAAAAAATGGGTAGAATGAGCAACTTAAAACTTCTTTAAAATAAGTAATTATATCAGATTATAGAAATAATAAGACATTTATAAATTATAACATTATTATTTTATTATTGTTGTTGATAATAAAAGCCGTTTTGTATCTTACAAATGGCATGATATGGTACAGCTTTTGCGTTTTTATCTCACACCCAGATCAGTTGAAGAGCTAGCTACTAGCATAGTACATTCTGAATTTTTGTTCTAAATGAATATTTATGCTTGTAAATTCTAAAATTTAAATATTGCCTGTCCGAAACGTTTGATATTTTAATAAACGTTTGAAGATTGATTTTTATAAAAAATTTGTATTTATTTATATAGATATATATTTATTTGCATCAAGCAGATGACAACCTCAATCTTTTCTATAAAATTCAAAAAATTTTAATTGTAATATTCACCTTGAATAATTGCAACGGCCCATTCTGAAGACTTTGAAGCCATCTCTCTGTTCTTGACGGTTGTCTCTAGAAACATCTCGAAAACAGATTAGCATCCCTGACATTGGCATGGCGTATCCCTCCCACCCTCCTACACCTATTGCTAATATCTATCCATCTTTTTGAGTTTATAATGAATCTTAAAAATTATATCATGCAATCATTTATAGTGGCTTTGTAGCGGATCCCACGGTGGGAGAGGCGATGATCCTGGAATCCCTAACGACTAATAAATCAACAATCGATAATCTTAGACCCAGAAATCTACAAATTCTAAGGAAACTGTCTTACTGTTTGAAGAAAAATCCACTCTCTGAAGATCCATCTCCTTCCTCCTTTGTTCTTTTGGACCTTTTGATCCATCCAATAAAAGTTGTACGGAATGCTATAAATCTATCATTTGCTATCATATCAGAATTTAATTTCTAATAAAAATCTCAATTTAAAAAATAGTCCAAAAAATTATGAATTGATGAACAGGCCAAAATGAACACCAGAAATTTCGAATAAAACAATTTATTAGGATGCCATTTTAATCCTTCTTAAAAATTACTAATTTAATAATTTAATCATTTTAAATTTTAATTACGATATGCATTGAAAAAAGAAAAAAATTGAATAATTTTTACTATGAATTTATTAAATGAAAATGAAAAATTTATTCTAAAAATTTATGAAAAGCAATTTAAAAATTTAAATTTAATTTTATTTATTTTGTTTTTATTAATAAAATATCTCATCTAAAATTAAATTTGTATAGGGTGAAAACTGAAAGAATATAGATAGGTACATCTTATTGTAAAAATCCCTAATTTTTTTAAATATTTGTTCTCTATATAATAATTAAACGCCATGCTTGTAAAATAATATTTTGTACTTATATTGAATGCGAAGCTATGAAGTGACGAGTAGATTGAAGCCGAGAGGAGAAGAAGAAGAAGACATGAAGAAGGCATGGACGAACCACAATAGAAAATAAAACAGAAAAATATTTCTATTAAAAATTGAAAAATTACGTACAATTTTCAAACTAGATTAATATTTATTTAATAAATATAGTATGTTTTTCTATATAAGTAAAAGAAAAATAAAGATTAATTCTTTTAAATTTATATATAAATTATAAAATGTGATCTCATGACTATCATACACCTGCCCTCTCATCCTGGTCATTGTAGGAAGTTGATTTTTGCATTTTAGTTCCCTAAGGTCTTAAAAGTTGACTGAGCAAAATTTGATCCAAATCAAACAAAAGATTCAGATTAAAAAAAAAAACTCCCTCCCCCGTCAATTTTTGATACTATTTTTACCAAAATCTCGTCACTTAATCACATTGGAAATACAAATATCTTAGCACAAGAACGAACTTTCTACGACTTTTCGTTCTTAAGTTAACATGGGTATTTGAATACAAACAGACACTGTTTCTTTAGTAAAAAATAATAAAAAAAATCGAACAGTGTGTTTTGAATAAACTTTTAATATATTAATTAATTCAAGGAAACTACAACCATGTTTCCAAGTCTTGAAAAAGTTTAATTTTTTTCTACAATTTGATTTATATTTGGTCAAATATTCGAAAAAGTTGATTTTTGCCTATTTTAAAGGCCTATTGATTCAGAAAAGTAATAGTTGAAATCAAAATATTTACCTTTATTTATTGAAGAAAAAAACTTCGTCGATCCAATTTAACACGTGTTTTTATCTCAATCAGAATTTGATTTTTAATTATAATAATAATAATAATAAAAACTCTAACTACATTTTATGTTTTTTCTCATTCAAAAAAATATAGTTTTACTTTGTTTGTTTTTATTATAAATCAAATTTACATTGACCTAAAAACTGGCGTTATAGTGTGATTGAACGATGAAGCTTGTATAAATTAATAAAAGTAAATATTTTGATTTCATGTATTGCTGTTCTGAATCAATACGCCTTTAATATAGGCAAACCCGTATTTTTAAGAGATTTGATTAAATGTATTTTAAAAACTAGAGCTGATAGCGTCTTTTCAATGCAATTTTCAAAACCAGCACTCCAAAAGCCTTAAGAAATAATATTTTTATAAAGATCTTTTTCCACCCTGAAAAGGGTAAACAGGTATTTGCGTGCAAGTATGGTTCAAGATAGACTTAATGTTCTCGCATTATTGTCTATCGAGGCTAAATTAGTGCAAGAAATTGATTACGGAGATATAATCGACGTTTTCGCGCGATTCAAAACTAAGAAGAAGAAAATGATCCATAAGTTAATTAAAAAAATGTATTGACTATTTATTACGGAAAATTATATTTGAAATTATTTTTGAAAAATTTATGTAAACCAATAAACAGTTATATTTAAAATAATATTTGATTGTTTGAATATTTGATAATTAGCCATATAATTTTGACAATCACTTTTACTTAGAAAAAAGGACGGCACATTGGACAGGGCCTAGGGCGGCATCGAACCTAAATTTGCCCCTGACTATATGTCAGAGGGCTACGCACCTCACAGGATAGCCAAATGCTCCGGATTGCTGTTACTGGCACTCGGGTTCATTTAAGGAGGTTCTTTCGCGACAATTCACACAAAAAGTTTTAGCCTCGTAACCACTCTATAAATACGAAGGGAACTAAAATTTTAGGGTATTTTTTTTAACGTGACTGTACACTCACACTACGAAATCTCTATATAGATACACTCATACTTGCCGGTCGTTTCCAAGCCATTGTTCTAATATCACCTCCACTAAAAATAATCGCCCAAATAGTTTTTTTTTGTTTTTTATCAAAACTACGTGATAAATAATTTCAATTTTTTTAAGTTACCCGGAATATATTATTCTAACAAATATTAGTTTTTCATCAAGATGGTGAAAGTCCTTCAATGAAAAAATAAATAAAATAATGATCATATACCGACCCTTTCCCTATCTACCCTATGTAAAAAATCTCATTTTTAATTGCAATTATTTCATGTTTGGTGTGGTAAATCGTCTTCAAATTTTAACAATATGTGTATTATGCTTTTAATGACTTATATTTCAAGTTTCAAAAACTTCTTGAATTTTTGCATTTGTGAAAGTACTACCTTAACTTCATCACATCTACTACCAATGTATAGTCACTAAAACACTTTATGACTTGATTGAAATTCTCAGATCGTCTAAATGTCTAAAACAATTTATTAATTAGTAGTAAGCAGAAGTAAACAGCCGACCCTACTTCTAAATGTAAATTAAAGTGATTAGTTTTCTCTCTTCGCTTTAAAAGCAAAAGCATCGATATCAATTAAATATTGACCCTGATCAAACAAAGTCAATTTGTATGAAATTGAAACTAACCCTATTTAGGTATTAATTGGGACAGGTTATCTTTTTAAATTTACATAAATGAAATAAAAATACCTATTATATTATATGACAAAATGGAAATTAATCTCAACCATATTTCATGTCATTTTAAACGAGGGTAAAAATTTTTAATTTAATTTATCTCAATTTGAAATAGAATAAATATATATATAAAAAAAAATTCAATGTAGTGTAAAAGAATTTTGATAGGCTTAGGTTGTCGCTTCTTGGCCCATTTACATGAGGGTTTATAACATTTTTTATTTTATGTGTTAAAAGCCAGCAGCCAAGGTGGTTCTGTTTACAAAGCCAGGTCCAGCGGACACAATGGCCGACGTCCGTCTTGCGACTATTGTCCCAACACCATAATTCATTTCACACCCCCGTGCCACATTATTATATGACCGCCTACCGCCAGGAAGACCACCATCAGATTTTGGAACCCAACCTCCACTAATGGACTGCTTCATCAATGGCGGCCAACCTTCTCGACTAAATCAAGCTACTTTATCTGGATTTTTTTTTTATCTTTTGATATCACAATGCATGGAATCTTGAGTGGGTGTATTAGAGGGCATCTGAGGTTTTGGGGTTAGATTTATTAGCACTTGTCGGTTTCCCTTGTCCCTACTTTCCACCTGCGAAAGAACCATCGAGAACGCAAAGCAAATAACCTTCCTCGGTCTTTATTTAAACCACTCGTCCCGAATATTTACAAGTTGAGAAATTGGATCCTCAGCACTGGCCGACGACGTGTCTCTGGGTAAATATACGAAATACTCTCACGCCTTTACCCACCCAAGGAGAACTGCTATGGGTCTTTTTAAACAGCTTGTCAGTCAAGAGACTGATATCTCGAAGAAAAAACGATGTCACCAACAGATAAAAATAAAACAATTGACTAATTTGTTTGAAATAAAATACGAGACAAATCTTTCACGCTCGAGCCTGAATTTTATCCGAAAACCAATTCCGGCTTTCCTTTTATATACTATTTTATTAGTCGTTACAAAGATCGATGGATTCATTCCTGAAATACCAATTAAGAGAAAAAGAAACGAATTCTAGACGATCTATCTATATTATATATATATATATAGGAAGGAATTCCTTTACAATTTCAATTCCAAAATGTGGTTCCGGGTCGGTTTTTTGCTTTTTTGTTAATTTTACATAGCCGTATTTTGAAAACGTGGACATATTGAGTTCAAAATTGGTATTTTTCTTAGTCTATATGGAGGGTAGCTATGTACCAAATTTCATTAAAATCTGAGATGATGAGGTCAAAAAAGTTGTGTGGAGTTGGTGTGGAATGACTCGAATGTGTTTGTTTGAAAATTATGTTTGTGAAGAAATCAAATCTCACATTCCGATTAGCTAGAGGTCATGAAATTGTATATATATAACAGCGGCGGTTGGTGTCTTTTCAACCAGGAGATGCTGTCCAAAAAATACCCTTCATTTTTTTGAAATTTTATTTTAATCTTCGCTTTAGTAATGGATTAGTCCAAAGATTCTCGAATCATCTTTATTTATTCCTTTTTTGTATTATTACTATTTTAATAGTTCCTCAGCGAGTACAATTTTTATTCGACTAAAACTCGTCTGGACTTGCCTTTGAGATGCTTGAACTGGAAGTTATATCTACCAGGCAGGGAGTTCAAACCTTCTATCGGCACCCTTTTCGAAAAATCATTCATTTTATTTGCTCCTTGAAACTATGCAACAATTTTATTTCATTTCGAGAACCAATATACTTTTCAAAACAAAAAAATGGTTTTTATAGAAATATTTGAAATAGCCGATAAAAATTTGAAAATTTAAAGATCCTCTTGAAATTTCGAAGTCGATCTTATACATATATTTATGAAAATACTCTAAATGTTTGAAATTTTAGGGATGCTCCGCATCCAGAGCATCTGATATATATTTTATGGTATATTAGTAATAAAGCTGTTGAAGCTTTTATTTTTGTGATTAATTTGATTAAAATTGGTAATGACTTAAATTGAAAGTTTCTTTTTGCCAAGAGTAGCAGATATTTTATAATTTAAAGGAGACAAAAAAAGAGTGTGTCTTCTGCTGGAAAAATAAATTTTTGTTTATAATTCCTGTGAATCATTTGTAATAGACTGATGAAGAAGTCAAATCCATCGAACCTATACTCTGTTTATAAATAAATAAACCAATTTTATTTTCCAGCAGAAGACATACTCTTTTATTATCTCCTTTAATTTACTGGTAATGACGTTTAGCTTAAAGAAAAATTTGAAAATTCTATAGTCTTAGGAGTCAAAATTACTGTGTGGACCTCGCATTTTTATAACAAGAGAATTATTTAACATCTACAATTTGAAAAAATGTAATTTTAGATAAAATGCGGTAATTTCGATGTTACTTTATTATTCTTTTTGATAACAGAACACCCCGGCGAAGCCCCAAGTCATTTCGAATAAAATATCAAATTTTCTACTTTGAATAAAAATACTTTTTAATTAAAAAATATATAAATTCAAAGCTTTTTTTTGTTTCTATATTTGATTTAGATGTTATGTTTATTCGAAAAAAATATTATTTTGACGAAACCAAGCAATATCAAATATAAATTGAATTCATAAATTCGATTGAGTTGGTTTGATATTCACTTTTCCTCGAATTTTGAAGAATTTTCTTCTTGAAAGATTTTTGTTTGATAATAATACCTTCAGAAAGAACTAAAATGCCAATGTTGGATTTTTAAAATAATATCATTTATTCATCAGAACGGAAAATGCTTTCTCGTAAAAGCAATCTTCGATTTTTTTTTTATCTTTACCTTCCTTATGAATAAATCTTGACTTTTGTTTTATGATCAGCATCCAGAGAGTAGTACAAATAAAATATTAAGCAACAGTTAGTGTTCATATTAAACAAAATTCACATAATATTTCAAAAAAAAAAAACATTTGATTGGACTTTTATTTAAAGAGACTGAAATTAATTATTTAAATTTTCCCAGAATTTTGTAAACTCATTTCCATTAAAACCTGTAGAACAATTTTTTGAAACCGACTTTTCGGAGGATCTTCCCTCTTTCTTCAGAGTTCAAAAGGGTCAATGAAAGGACCGAAACGTCGGTTTCAATTTTTTTTTTTTTTTATGATAATGATGAGAGAAGGAGTTACACCAAAAGGGTACAATCCCTAAAGGCCTGGGTTGGCCCCTCCATCGTGAAAAGAAGAAGAAAGAATTTTATGGGTTGGGCGGGGGTCGAAGGTATCTGTGGTCTTAAAAAATTGGAAAGAGGGAACTTACAATAAATACTCTTTTATTGGAAATAATATTTTTATTTATTCCTGGACTGTCTTTCATTCAACCCTCAGTTATACTCGTAAATCTACCAGTCCATCTCCAAAGACAAACTTCTAACGTATTTAGACATATTTTTTCAATTATCATTATTTTTCTTAGAGTTATTAGTATTATATAGAGAAGACCACCGAACTGATATCAAGAGCTGATCAAAAGATCATTTGAACTTCAAAATTTGTTTTTTGTTCTCTTACTTAAGAAATAATTTTAAAAAGCAAAACTTTTAGTAAATTAATAAAATAAATAAATGTCTTTATGTGAGGATTGATATTTACATCTTTCAACCCTTCCTTTTCTCTTGAAAGGGTTTTTAAAAGTGTGAGCCCTTCACTTTTTCTTAACCCAAATTTTTCCTAAATAGCATATTAATAATTTCTTCTTAGTAAGTACATTTTTAGGAAACTTATAAAAACAAAAGATTTCCACTCTTTTCTTCATAAGGATTTATAAAATTTTCTGAAACTATTTCCCCCCTAAAAACTCCCTATATTAATGTTTGAATCTTTCAAATAAAATAAAAAATTGTCTCAAATAAAATAAAAACTTATTTCTAAATAATATTAAATGATCCAATTAGAACTTAGCGAACTCAATAACGATAGGGCTGCCCTATCATTTGTTAACAGAATGTTAAGTACAAGTTGTGATTGATCTCAGAAAGTTGGAGAGATTCGTGACAAACTTAACCAAGCTCGGATCATTACTTTAAGTTTTATCCATACCTTGGCTTGAATCCGCCATCTGCAGTTCTCCAAATCATCTATTGAGAGACGTAAGTTTCTTCAACCCTGAATGGATTAGAGCTCGGCGGACCAGAAATCTGCATTAGCCTGACGCTTGGGGTGCAGACATGATGGATCCCACTGTGTCTTCGATCTAACTAACCATGAGAGACACCATCTAACAGGTTTAGTTGCCTCCATCAACAATACGCAGAATGACCCACGGCTCTGCTAAAGATGGAAATTCCAAAGGGGAGACTCTTGGCAAATAAAAGTTTGCTTTTAGGGTTGATTGCTCACCCCAGACCCAAGGCCATCTTGACTTGGAAATTCAACAGTCTGAGTAAATATAAGCCTAATAGAAAATCTTTTCGAGGTAGTACTATTTGCTCAAAAAATAAATATTCATATATCTTATTGTTCTTTTGTTAATTAGTATATAATTGGAGAATTTTAATTATTTCAAGGGATATAGATGAAATATAAATTAGATATTATTTTTACGAGTTAAATACTCAGAATAGACGGAAATTTGGCATAAATTAAGAAAGAAAGCGAATAGCTGCATGAAACCAGTCGTAGGACTCTCTACCCGAGGGGTGAACTGCGACCTAAAATCATGTACATCTACTTCCACTTCCACTTTTATTTCCAAGTAGAAGACAATAGATGACAATAAATTATCTAATTAATTCCAAAGTAATTCCAAATAATTCCAAAGACGGCGTACACCTAATTCCAATCTCGGTACCCTATAATGATAATAAACATCCTCAGACCTTGCTATTACCCACTACAATAATTTAAAATACACTTAGTGTAATATATTTTTATGTTGAGACAAAAATTAATAATCATTTTTGCGTTTCTTGTTTTTTTTTTATTTTTTATTTTTTTTTTTATTTACTCGTATTTTTATAGAAAAAATGAGGGATTGCTTAAACAAATTATCAAACTATCTGGTTCTATTTAAGTCTAGATATCTATAATATGGTGGGCCATCTAACGTTTGGAATTTGAATCGGCTATAAAAAAAAGTTTATTAGAAAGATTGGACATTTTCATTTAAGAATGAAACACATCATTCAAATGACTGCTACGGCTAGCTTGACAAAGTACCCCATCCGATCAACCCAATTTTTCAGTACATTTTCGATTGGGTTGATCGGATGGGGTACTGTCAAGCCAGCCGGTGGCAGACTTTTGAATGATGTTGTGTTTTATTCTTAAGTGAAAATGTCCAATCTTTCTAATAAACTCATCAAGTTTGAAAAAATATCCGTTAATTTTTTTTTTATAGCCGATTCAAATCCCAAACGTTAGATGGCCCACCCTATATTTTGTAAATTTACCACCAACTAATGCTAAATCATACAAATGAAGTGCTCATCTTGAATCTGAAATTTAATTAGCCTACCAGTTTCGGTCCCCGAATCCTCGATATCCTTCTTTGATGTACCTAATAATAATCGTTCCACGATATTCCCTTTCTGCTTCTGTAACTGTAACAGATACGCTTTGCCACTCATTTCCATATATTTTGTCCGTTATCGGATTATATTCATTTTTTGATCAATGTTTGCTAGCTATAAAATTTTTCCACATAACGCCGATAAAAATCGTGTTTATTCGATATTCTGATTACTACTACCCTGATATTTTATGACCTTAAAAATGAATGGTCGTGAATTTATTTTACAGATTACCATAAAGGGCATATTTTTCAAAAAAAGGGTGAAATTATATTTCCTAATTTATTTGTTACCTGTAATATAAATAGACCAATTCAATGTGAGATCTCAATTTACTCAAAAGTATATATTTTGGAGAAATGGTTTTGAGCTAGAATTATTTCTACAAATAAATTTCGTTTTTAATACTTTTATATAATCGATATTTTATTATGTTAGGAATAATACGCTTTCTCTAGAAGATGTTTTATTCAGCTTTTAAGATGTCTTTAGGATGTATAGAAGACATCTAGAATCTAGAGCAAAGATTTACAAACTTTTTAAGGGGGGGGGGCGGGGGGGCCTCCCCCATTATAACAGTTTTCCATGTTCAAGCTTTTTGATATTTTAAATAATAATTAAATGGATCTGCTTGTTTCCTATTAATAAAAAATCAAAGAGGACTTAAAGTATCTTCAACTTTTTTCAAATTTTATCTGTATTTTGATTTTATAATACAAAAAATTGACATTTCACAAATCATTGGAATTAATGTGAGAGATATTTCGAATTCACTATACTTTAATTTTTTCTTCGGCATATTATAATTTTTTTCCGTGGCATTGTTAACCTGTGTTTTACCACCGCAAAATTCAGTTACTCTACTCAAAGTCGCGACCCATAGTTTAAGAAGCACTGTTCCAGAGAAATCTGGGCTAGTGATGTTACATCATTTTGGATCGTTTCATCATTGAAAAAGTAAATTTACTATAAATGTTTTTTATCCAGAGATTGAAACGTTTTTTTTTAAGTTACTTCAAATATACATTATATTTAAAAATAATAGATTATCATGGGGGCTACAACTCCCTTTTCAGAAATATCTTACCCTATATATTATTGATTTTATACTAAATTTAAAATATATTATAAAAAGAGAAATATTTAAATTTATTCTATAAATGAAAACTACTTTCCTTTTTATCTAGGTATGCATTTTTTCTTTAATTAGATATGAAGTTGGAAGATGACAGGACCTCCCTAAAACGAGAAACATCCCTAAAAAAAATTTTGAGGTAGGATTGAGGTCGAAATAGTATTTCGGGGAAGTTCATTATTTAGTTTGCATCAATATAAATTAATAAATATCTTCAATTCTTTCGTCAAAACTCTAGATATGCTACCATAAATCTTAAATCAAATTGCCAGATTTTAGTCATCTATATCTCTAATATTTAATACCAAAAACCCCCCACCTTTCCTGACTGACCTTCATTGAACTTTTGACGTCTCGGTAATCCCAGATTCTCCAACCCGAAATGCAAACAGTGGCAAGGAAAATACTAGGGTAAAAAAGAGCTATGTAAATAGACATATATATAAAGTTCCAGACAGCGATCCCAGCTGGGTAAAAAAGATCAGCAAGAGGTCTGACAGCAAAAACCCGTTTTTAGACCTTAAAGATGATGCTACTCCATCCTTAATTCAACACCGATGAATTCGGAATGCTGTGGTGTTTAATAAGCATCTCGATTAGAAAAAAAATCATTTCTAATAACTGTTATTATTCTAATTTACGATCTGCCTATTTATCATATCATCCTTGATTTGATTTAATGGAGTTTGAAACAGTTTCCATCAAACTTTTACATATTAGAGTATCTAGAAAATTGGATAATTTTTATAAAGATTTTATCCACTTAATTTATTCTATTTTGAAAGCTGTTTATGATGTAAAACATAATGATTTTTGCCTTAAAGACTTGAGTAAAATTACTCTCGTGATTTATTTTTAAAATTCGTCTACTATTGTTTGGTTGTTGTTGTAGGATGGAGTAATGAGTCTCGTTTGCAGGGGCGTAGTCATGGGGAGGGGGGTCAGAACCCCCACCCCCCAAGGGCAAGGCTCACGGGAGGAACAACGGCAACGACAAACCGTTTCTTATGGCAAACAAACTGTAATTAAATATATTTCATATGTGTAATCAACAATTATGTTGTCTTTTAATTTCTTGAAGTACCTATTTGTTTTAATAAAAAAAAAATTCTCACTAAATATTTTCCTTTGTGGATTGACCCCCCATCCCAAGAAAATTATCTGGCTCGTTTGGTTGTTGTAAAGTTTTCCTATTTATCTCATATCATCGTTCATTTTTGTTTTCACGATTTTTTTTTAATGTACCTACTGTAAATTCCTACTGGCAACCTCCTCGTGGAGGGGGGTGGGCAATGGACTCGACCGGGTCTAGCTAACTCCAGGGGTACCCAAGATGGCCCAGCCAGCCAACGTGGGATTTCTTCGAGGCTACAACCAAGAAACAAATCTGCCTTAGTCCCCCGCAGCCCCTCCCTACCCCATACGGTAGCGTGGGATCTAATCTCGGGGTTTCAGGCTACAAATTACGACGACCAAGCAAACAACAAGGTACACGCATTTGACTTTGGCTACATATAACGCTCGCTCCTTATGCTCGGACGATCAATTATTGCTATTGCTGGATGAGGCAGGAAAAATCAAATTTGACATTCTCGGAATCTCCGAAACAAAAAGAGAACAACCGCTAACAGCATATGCCAATAACGGATTTAACATTTATTTAGGTGCACGAAAAGCGGGCTCCACTTCGGGAGGGGTAGGCTTCTTGGTGGCTCCTCACATCGTCCCAAAAGTTAGAAAGGCCACTATTATAAACCACAGGCTAGCTACTCTAGAGTTGGAACACTCACAAAATAGGTCTATCACCATCATACAAGTTTATGCACCTACATTAGATAGCGACGACTCAGATCATGAGGAATTCTATAACCAACTATTAGATCTACTTCAAGAAAGTAAATCATTTTATAAAATAATAATGGGTGACTTCAACTCGAGAGTGGGAAAAAGAAAGGGATCAGAAAAGTTTATAGGCCCGCACTCGGAGGACACAGGCAATGAGGCAGGGGATCGGCTTGCAACTTTCTGCGAGGTAAATCGGTTATTTATTGGCAACTCGTTCTTCCAAAAACCAGCTAAACGAAGATAGACACATATCTCACCAAATGCAATTCACAAGCAAGAACTTGATTACATTCTATGCAACAGACGATCTATAACCGATGTATCAGTTGTTCCATCCTGCAACACGGGTAGTGATCACCGTCTTCTAAAAGCAAAATTCCATTTTGATAGAGCTTCTGCTAGGATCACTATTAGAAAAGGAAGAAAACCTAGACCAACAATCATAAATGTCGATAGAGTAAAAGATATTGCGGAGGCCACCACATTTTCCGAACTGCAAGATCTAAATGACGATTATGAAAATCTTATAAAAACATTAGGGAAAATAAAAAAGGAGGCGCAAGTCGCAGCGCCGAACCACTCATCACTACGAATTACACCTGAAACAAGAAAGCTCCTGAAAGAGAGAAAAACAATGAAAAGGGATCCCGCGCATCTTATAAAAATGTGCGCCTTAAACAAACTCTGTCGAATGAAGGTCAAAGAAGATATCGACTCCTTCAAGAGAAAACGACTGCTCGAGGCGGCTGAGTCAAAACTCAGCATAAAAAGAACAGCACGATCGATCTTGGACTATAGACACAAGATTCCATGTCTAAAGGGGAGAGATGGAAAAAGAACAACTGGAAAAGATGAAATGGAAGAAACGATCAGACACTTTTATACAGACCTCTATAAATCATCTCAACATCAATCTTCTCGTGACAAAACACCTACTTCAGTTCCCTGCTTCCTTACCTCGGAAATAAGGAGAACGATCGAGAATCTACCAAACGGTAAAACTCCAGGAGAAGACGGGATAACATCAGAGATCTTAAAAGCATGTGGCTATCCCATTTATCGTGCCTTGGCCTCCAGATTTACTCGTTATTTAAACAAAAAAAGGGTTCCAAACTCATGGAAAACATCCACCGCGTTCATTTTATATAAAAAGGGAGGCAGAGAAGATTTAAATAACTACCGACCCATCACTTTACTGCCGACAATATACAAGATTTTTACATCTTGCCTGTATTCTAGAATCCGTTCAACACTAGATTTCTACCAACCAATCGAACAATCTGGTTTTAGGAAAGGCTTTAGTACATTGGATAACATCAATACATGTACAAGACTCATCGAGGTCTGTCGGGAATACCAGTTACATCTCGTTCTGACCTTCATCGATTACAAGAAAGCTTTTGATTCCGTGGAGCCCAAATATATTTGGAGCGCCCTGGAAGAACAGGGAGTGGAAGGCGACTATATCGACATTTTATCAGAGTGCTACACTGGATGCTCAACGAAATTTAAACCATTTCTCAAAGAAGTAGCGGTGCAGGTGGAAAAAGGAGTTCGGCAGGGAGACCCGATATCCCCAAGTTTATTCTCTGCATGTTTGGAATCGGTGATGAGGCGATGCTCTTGGGAAAACTACGGCATAAACGTCAATGGGCGGAAATTGAATCATTTAATATTTGCCGATGACATTGTTCTCATAACAGATTCACCAGGGGATGCAACTGAAATGCTAAACCAACTAAACCAAGAAGGAAAAAATGCCGGTCTTGTCATCAATATCGCCAAGACAAAGTTTATGATAAACTTATTATCATCTAATGAGCCGGTATACCTGGAAAACCATCCTCTGGAAGAAGTCGAGGAATATATATATTTGGGGAGACTTTTAAACATGAAGAACGACTTTGCACCCGAACTTCAAAGAAGACGGAAAGCTGGCTTGGCCGCATATGGTACAATTCGCACCGTGTTTGAGGCGTCCAAAGATAAAAAACTTAAAGCTGATCTATTCAATTCAACAGTGTTGCCTGCCCTTAGTTATGGTTGTGAAGCGTGGACCTTAACGAAGGCGCACGAAAACTAAATAAATGTCATCCAGGAGGCAATCGAAAGAAGATTGGTCGGCTTAAGCCTCCGCTGTCAACGCATGCTTGGGCTGCACAATCGGGATTACGCGAAATGTCGGGGGTAAGAGATATGCTACAATATTCTCTCAGGCGAAACCACGATTGGTCAGGTCATCTTGCCAGGAGAGAGGATGAAAGATGGAGCCTGGCAGTGCAGCTATGGATACCCCGTGAAAAGATAAGACCCCTCGGGAGACCGCCAATCCGCTGGGCCGACTCCCTGAATAGGAGCATTTCCATTAGAGATAGGAATCGGATTTTGAAAACAAAAAACCATTCTCAGAGTCATACTAGATTTTATTTCCAGTGGTGGGGAGATTTAAGAGACATATACACCCAAGGGAAGGCAACGGGAAACTACCCCTGTGAAAAATTTCCCCAGGAAAATTACAATGGAGTGTATCCGAACGAAGGTGAAATTTTTTTGAAAAAGGGGCCGAAAATTTTAGAAATTTAATATTTCATTTATTTAAAAATTGATTGTGAAAAATTTCTAAAATTGTAATAAATAAAATATCAAATTAAAAAAGAATCTATTCCCGAAGATGGGGAACAAACAACAATCTTCTATTTATGTACCAGTTCCTACGCTACAGGTTACACATGTATGATTACAGGTAGAACCACTCCAACTTAACAAGTGCATTTACATCAACAAAAATATTCACGACATATTGTAGTTTTCCTTTTCATTTCTAACTACATGTACTTGGTGTTAATAGATATGTATTTTGACTGAAATTTGGAGATGATCTCCAATAAATTTTTGCTAAAATGGTTAAATTAATAATAAACTATGTCATGAAAAGTCTCCAGAAGGACCTAGTTATTGCTCGTCTAAGCCCCGACTGGCAGCTTGTAAATTATTAACGTCAATATGGTCCTGTGAAAATAATTGCCAGTAAATTTGGCTCACTAAAGATAATGGCTATTAAAAGTTTGAAAAAAAGTTATTGACCCTTGTACTAAAACATATTTCGCTCTGCCTTAACGGGGTGTACGAATGTGCTAGTACTTTTATGTCCCTAAGAAGTTGTTCCGGGTCAGATAACAAGGAATCCCAAATAAAAAAAAAATAGAAGTCCAATATTTAGAAATAAATATATGTTTTAAAACACCCAACCGTGACTTATTGAGCTACAAGTATATATTAACGTATATCATTAGAATATATGTTGTCAGTTATTTTTCTTATTTATGTTTAAATGCAGTTAATTTTGGATTGCGGAGAATTGTGACATATTAATAAACGCTATTATAACAAAAAAAGTGTCGAGTTAAACTTCTTTCCTTAATAAATGAATTTAACTTTTAAGGACCAATCATAGATTTTAGAGAAAATATTTTTACATTGCAGAGAGGTTCGTCCCCTTAGGAATCGAACCCAAGCGCTAACTAATCTTGCCGGGCCGTTAGCCAAACCTTTAAGACCAACGGCTAACGGCCCGGCAAGCTTAGTTAGCCCTTTGGTTCGATTCCTAAGGGGACGAACCTTTCTGATATGCAATGTAAAAATATTTTCTCTAAAATCTATGATTGGTCCTTAAAAGTTAAATTCATTTATTATTATTATAGGTCTGGGTTTTTAAATAATTTCCATCTTTTTTCAAAAAAAGACACTCAAAAATATACTGAACGTATCTAACCACGAAAAAATTTGTTTTTCCTCCAATTAAGTTCATTATTACATAACCTAACATTAATTAATATTTAAGTAAATTTTTATATAATTTACCAGCTGAGTCTTTATTTTTTTTTAATATTCTGATTTTTTTTAAACAAAGACATCTCTCCTAGAAAAAATTTAAGTTTTTAATGATTTCGGAAATTTCATGAATTCCATTCAAAAGAGATGAGTATCATTAACTGTTTTAGTAAATTAGTTCATATTTATATTAGTTTGGAGTTGGTGGTGCTGTTTCACAATGAGGTATGAAACACCAACTCCAACCTAATATAATTTTTAAAATGTTTCACTATAAACCCAGACCGCGTTCCTTAAGTTTTATTAGCTCATATTTGTTAAAATTGCCTAATATTATGCATTTCATGAAAGTTCTCTTATGAGAAGTCTCATTAGGATCATAATATTTAAACTTATTTAATATACATTAGTGGAATAACCTTTTTAATACGAGTAGTAATTACATTTAATCCCTTGAAGTAAGCATTTTACATACAAAGTGTTGTGGATAAAATCCTCCTTCCAACTTGGGTATCTATCAACTAAGAAAAGCTTTACTTTTCCAAATAAAAAAAACATCTCAGATATAGGGAAATTACTTTTCTTCGAAAAAACGAAGTATAAAAACCAAGCATTGTATGGTAAAGTAAAAAAAAAAAAAAAAAACTGAATATTTTTAAACATAATTTTTTAAATATCAAGAAGAGTCAGCTTTTAATATATATAAAAATCAATTTTGATTTTTTATTATATTGAACTCCTTAAGGACGTTCCCTAATAAATCGATTTTCTTGAAATCCTTTTAAAACTTTGAATACACATTTTATAAGTGTCCTTTATACGTAGAAATTTTTTTCAATAGTCCTTGCGGCACTAAATTTGTAAATATTGACCATTGAAATTTGCATATTTAACACATGAATCTTATCCCGATTGATGTTAAAGGGACTGTTTCATTAAATAACAATCGTAATTTTCTTGAAATTATTTTGAAAAACTGAGAATCATTATGTGAAGATATAACAAATATTTTTCTGTTAAAATAATTCTATCAAGCGGTATTTGTTTTGTATGAAAAATGTTAAAAGTTAGGTACTTTTGATGGTTTTCATTTTTTCTCATTCATATATATATATATATATATATATATAAATATAAAGTAAAACTTCATCAATAACCCTTTTATAACTTTAATTAAAACCCCTCTTATCCATTTTTATTTTTAATATAACTCGAAGTCATTATCAAATCGCTATGGATTTCTCGTGAAATGTTCCCAAGAATCCATTACATGTGGCATTGGAATAATTATTCTCTTTTACTTTTTTTTTTAAGAAGAAGCCAACGGAGGTCTTATTTTCTTTATATTATTCTCTCTTATTATCTTTCAGTTCTATTTTTTTCGTGTGTTGTTTGAAGCATTCCCAACACTTAGTTTAGGATTTTAATCATTTGTAATATAAATAAAACTAATGAGCCATGATCTTTTTTTCTCTCTTCAAAGTCGCTTTCAGATCCAAACAGACTGAAAAAGGTTGAAGGGTTGAAGGTTGAGATGCTATGGCGGCTGTCATCAATGAGCCAGAGACGGTTATTTTGGTAAACTGGGGTGATCTGAAACTCATCCAGACAACTAAGCTCACTTACTATTCATGCATTCCACATCATGCATTCATCTAAAGGGAAATATTTTTTTCATTAAAAGACTTTTTAATTATTAAAGGTCATTGTGTTTATTTAAAATTTGAAGTAAATTACAATAATTAATTTAATAAGAAAAATTGGAAAAAGTTAACTTCATCTACGACTCATTTCGCTGTATGCATAAATTTCAGATATTTTAACAGAAAATTTATAGTGTCGTTTTTTTCATTTAATTTTTTCTCTGGCTAAAAAATAACATTTATTGACATAATTATTCCACTTAAAGATAGGTTGTATAGATAGATGTCCCAGGTAAGTAACGGCTTGTTTTGAATTAAAAAAAAAAAAAAGTTTAATCTAAACATGTGAGTAGTATAAAAGAGCTCACCATATATATACAATGGGAAATTAAAAAAAAAATGAAATCTCTAGAATAGAACAAAATAGTTGTTATTCGGAGATCCTTTGAAGGAAACTTTGCTCATAGGTCCATCTTATTAGGTAGTACAATGTTTTAAGTCGAATTTTCGTTTATTAGAAAACACTTTCAACAACTCCCTTATTAAAGATTACCTATATTTTTTTTAATAATTTTCAGCATTTTTTTATCGTGAAATACTAAAGATAGTGAGTTTAAAAATTGGTTTATTTTTCTAATCAAAATTAAAAAATTTCATACTAAATTTGTCTCAAGTATATTGCACACTTGGATTGACAGACGCAGGCATAAACAGATCCCGAAAATGTAAATATGTGAATATGAGTGTTTTCAAGTTTCAAGTATAAATAAGCAAATGAAAATTTTTAATTTATTACTGACTGTAAAGATTTAAGCATTTTTTTGGATTTATTTTTTTGAAAAAAGATTTTTCAAAAATCAACCCTGGTAAATTAACCACAATTATTTTAAAAATAATTTATTTAATTTAGGGACGAATCTAAGATTTTTGTAGAAATATTTTTATAACGCATATTAGAGGGTTGCGTCCCCTCAGGAATCGAACCCAAGCGCTAACTTGATTGTCAGACAGTTAGCCAAACCCTTAAAACAAATCTCTCTCCGATATGCAAAATAAAAAATGGGAGATTTGTCTTAAGGGTTTGGCTAACTGCCCGGCACGCAAGTTAGCGCTTGGGTTCGATTCCTGAGGGGACGAAACCCTCTGATATGCAATGTAAAAATATGTATACTAAAATCTTAGATTCGTCCCTAAATTAAATAAATTATTTTTAATATAATTTTAAATTGAAAGTTTCTTTTTTGCCGAGAGTAGCAGAATTTTTATAAATTGAAGGAGACATAAAAGAGAAACTATAGTCTCGTTATAAATAAATTAAAAATTTATTTTTCCAACAGAAGACACACTCTTTTATTGTCTCCTTCAATATAATTTTAATTTAATTTTTTTTCATTTTGAAGTGAATTAAACTGCCGGAAGCTGCTTGACCTGTATTAAAGATTTTGATTATGAAATCATAATTTTAATGTCCAGAAACTTGTCGCCTTTTTCCCCCTCATATAATATAATATAAATTATTTACAACCCCATTGGATATTACGTCTGGGCATCTTTAACGAGGATTTTTTCTATCTTATTGTTCCGAGAAACCAGACGTCGAAAATCAACGATAAAATCGAACTTAATGACCAATTCTTCGAAAAAATGATACGCCCTAATAATTCGAATAATGACCGGATTTCAGCCCGTATTTCTCTTCCTCTATACCTAAGTAGCATTTTTTGGGCATTTATTTTTTTGCTTGTTTTAACGGTTTTTATTTTATGAAATATTTATATTTTTACAGTGAATTCAACTTAGAATGAAAGAAAGCAGGAAGTTAGAGACATGCAATTTACAAATACAAAGTCTCTGAACTCATGTTAACAACAACAACTTTAACCATAGGTATTGTTCACAATCACAGAATATTTCCATACCCTTACACTCTTTCGGAGAACTTGCCAAGGGCAATCAATCCGTTTATAATGGCCGTTGACCTAATTCTAATTGTATCCTTTCTCTTGAGTCTTTATCATAAATTTAAATTGAATAGAGATGAAGAAAAGAACTTATCCTTAAAATTAAACTTAATTTAATAGGCTAACTACCCGGATAGGCTAACTACCCGGTTCGACTCCTGAGGGGGCGAAATCTTCGGACATATAATATATACATAATAATCTACTAAGATCTTTGATAAAATTGTCCTTTAATAAATAAATTCTAATATTATTAATTAAATTAAATTAATATCTAGCTAATTATTAATTTAATGTTTTATCATTCGTATCCATAGTAAATTTGTAATAGGAATAGTAGGGAATTGAATAAAATTAAAAACACAGAGATTCCCTACTATTCCTGTTACATTATTAATTTAATTTGAATTAAAAATTTAATAAAAAAATCTTAAGTAATGGACATTAAAGGAGAATATTTATACAAAACGAAAATTTTTGCTGGATGCTTCTTCTAGGGCCCTAGAAACGGGATGGTTGACAACTCTAGCAAAAGGAGAAGAAGAGGATACAATATATTTATTAATTTACTTTCCCAAAACATACACTTAATGGTGGATTCTTATTCTTGAGCTGATATTAATAATATTTTTAAGGGATTCAACTTTAAAGGATTTCAATCAACAAGCAGAATTTAATATTCTCCCAATTTCTTGATCCTTGTTTACTTAGAAATCCAGGCGTTTTTCAATATTTTGATTTTTGGAGGGTAACGGTAACCTAATTTATGACGCTACTGATCCCAAATATCTTAATTCTGAGTTATTAAGTGTTCGAGGAGGCCATTCTTTGCTCCGCTTGGCTCAATTCCACTTAGCCATAATTCATTCGATAGCTTATTCGCTCATTAACTTGCTCGTTTCTTTTTTCCTAGTTTAATCGCTCGTTCGTTTCGCTTATTTGCTCGCTTTACTTTAACGGTTAGGCACTTTAGGGTCCGTGTGCAACCTTTCAACAATCAACCATAAACAGCCTCAATCCAATTAGTATTTAGGACATCCTAATTATATTCTTAATATTCGGAGAGGATTTTTCCAAAATATTTCAGATTCACATATTATATAATAAGACGAAATCTTTACTTCTTTTCATTTGGTCCTCTCAGCCTCTTGTTAAAAAGCACTTCTACACTACAAGATAAACTTATATTAATAATATAAATTTATTCATTTTATCTTTTTATTTGTCTATTTTTATTTGAATTGCTTCAAAATTAAAATTTACATCAATGATCTAATTATCTACCTACATTTGATTGATAGTCTTAAGGACGGATCTCCTCTTGAATCGAATCCTTGACTTTACTTTTAGAAGAACTTGCCATCACATACTATAAGACCTGCTAAAAAATGTTTGTCAAAGATTAGCAAATTGCTCGGCCATCATTTTTGGTTCTTGGGTATAATTACTCAAAGGGCGATAGTAAACAATTAAACTTATTCAAAAAGATCCATGATAACAATCTTTGTAAATTCTCATTTTTAAATTGATTTTATTCTGTGGTGCTCGATTAGTTTCGAGATAAATTTTGAAAACATGCAATCAATTTTAAAAACTCACATATTTCTATTCAGTCCTGTGTTGAAGAAAAAAATATTTAAAAACTACCCTTTTTAATTAGAAATGTTCAGTTCATGCTTTCGATTATATAGATATTCTCTAACAAATAAATTATATGTTTATTTGCATCAAACAGACGACCAATTCATTCTTTTCTCCTTATGAATCAACAAATTCGGCTCTCGGCGTTCTAACGTGGGGCCCGCGGTCTTGTATGACGTACGAATTGTTGATGTTTTTTTTTTTCAAATCGCATTAAATTAATTAAAAGAAATAGCGTTCCTTATAAATGCCCCAGGAATAACATAGAAAATAATAATAAGTACCTGGAGCCACCGAGCGATGCACGGTAAGCCCCCCCGCCCCCAAGCCACGCAACCCGCCCCCATCAAGGGACCGCAACCCCCCCCCCCCCGCACGCCCAACCCGCCCCCGGATCCCCTACAACTGCACCCCACCTCCTGCACCTCCCACATCCACCCCATCCCACCCCTGCATTTCTAGCTTTCTAATGGTCTACATATTATGTGTATATTTCTTTACTCGTACACCAATTTGCCCTCATTCGTTCATATTGATAAACATTATAAAAAATAAATATGAAAATAATGGCATAGGATCTGAAATAAAAACATAAAATTAAATAAGATTTGTTTTCAAGTTATATAAAAAAAGCCACTTCAACCACTTTATTTGTAAACACACCTTTAATGTTATGATTTAGACACATGATAATTAAAAACAAACAAATTTTTTTTTTTTTTTTTTTTTTTTTTTTGGCTTTTCGGCCATGGTAGCCATAAGCCATTTACGATACTATTTATTTTTATTTTTAAATTTGTCTCTACCTCGGGGGTCAGATTTTAGCCGGATGCCTCGAGCCGGATTCGAACTCGGGTCCTCTTGGTTAGCTGGCTGACATGCTACCGCCTAGCCTACCCAACCCCCCAAACAAATTTTTATTTTTTTATAAATTTTATTAAACCAATTGTTTTACATGAATTTATGCATACATTGTTTTTGAGCTTCGATTCCGAAGATTACTTCTCCACCATCGACTGTCCTTAATCATCTTTTAGTACTTGTTTTTAATCATCATCATCAGCCTGTCGATATCGACAATCCACTGCTGAATATAGGCCTCTTCCATCAAATTGAAGGGGGTTGGAATTAAGTCACCACGCTTGCCAGACGGATTGGTGACTAGGAATCAGATTATAGCCGGTCAAATATCAATGCAGAGACTCGGACTCAAACCCGGGACTCCTGCTTAGAAGGCTAGTGTCTTTAAGCTCTCGGCTAATCCGATTCCCTTGTTTTTAATAAGAGGAAAAAACTAATTAAATAAAAAAACATCTTTTCCGATAATTATTTCAATTCCATCCCAATCAATCACCAAACAAATAATAATAATAAATTTTATTGAACCAATTATTTTACATGCATTAGCGTATACATTTTATTTAAGATTCGACTTAGGAGATTACATCCCCACCATCGACTGTTCTTGATCTTCTCGTGCTTGCGATAATGTTTTTAGTCCGTGTTTGTAGTAAGAGGAAAAATTTACGAAATAAAAAACCTCTTTGCCGTTATTTATAAAAGAAAGGAAAGAATCAGAGGAAAATGATGATGCTATGATGAAAGATGAGCGTTAGGTCCTGTAGAGTTTCAGTATTAGGGGGTTTAGACTAGTTTGGGTCTTTTCACCATATCACCAAACAAAAAATTCCTAATTTTAATATAATATATTAAAATTTCCTATAACCTATTAGTGGGTTTTAAAATTAAAAAACCAATTAAAAATAAAAGATAATTGAAAAAAATGTAAACAAAATTTTTATTGAAATTTGCATCTATCAATAATTACTTTAATTAAGAAAAGATCAATTAAGATTAAATTTGTCGAGGTCCAGACCTAGCCAGATCGCTTTCTCATCCTCAAAACTTGTTAATAGAATTTGTTTCATCAAAATCGGTAGAGCCGTTTTCAAAATAGAACCAAGATACAAATATATATATATACAAACAATTTTTGCTCGTTTAAGAAGAGTAGATAAACTTCAACAAGAGAAATTGATTTAAAAATAGGCGAAATGAAATGCAAAAATCACGCTGAAAGAAATAGCCATTGATATTTGGTATTTTAAAATAAGACTCGAAATATTCTTCAGTGTAAGTGACTTGACTAATAATTTTGATAGTTAAACCTATTAAGATAGAACTTTTCCTGTGTGTTCTAGGTTATGCATTCGATTCGAACGCTCTGAATTGCAGGTTGCATCATTAGGCGTTAAATATTAAAACCTTATGTTTTTGAATATCACTAAAATAAAAAATAAAAATAATAATAATAATTTTGATAGTTAAAATTATTTTTAATTATGGTTATTATCATACAAATACGTACATTTTGTTGTTGAGTCATTCAATGCATGCATTCATTTCCTATCTCCTTGTAATATTGTTTTTTTTTCACATTTACACTGATTGAACACTTTCAGCGTACCTTTGCATTCACTTTCAACTAAAATCACTAAATACGAAATCCGTTGAAAAGCCAGATCTCGAAAAAATATTAAAAAAAAATTAAAATTATTCTTATTTGTGTGTGACCCTTGGAAATTTTTAGGTCGTCTTTGCGGCCCGTGGTGCGATTTAGGTTGACCAGGCCTGCTGTAAAGGGTACATCCGCTCGAATCGAACTAGGCTGGCCGGATATTGTATAGAATGGAGTATTTTTTCCAGATCATCAAAGAAATGGTGGACTTTTAGAGAATTGAAACACTTAGTGTGAGATATAGCTGAGTGAAAGCGAGTGGTTGCGTCAAACCAATCTTAGGGGAGTATTTTCTATAATGCAGGATGATGATGATTAAATATATAATGTAAGAATAATAATAGTCATAATTCATAAGTTACAATAGCTGGATAACAATTTTGTTCCACATATAATAATTCCCCCATGGATTCCTGTTCTTTATTATAGTTATTTTAAATTTTGGTTAATAATAAAGAGCTCACATTAACTTAATTATAATTTATAAATAATTAAAATCAGTTGTACCTTTAGATATATTACCATTTTAGCCAAATCAATTTATTTTCTCCTAGCGATTTTTTTTTTTATTTTCCTTTCCAGGGATGTGATTATCAAAATAAATAACATTGGACTTGATAAAAAGTTTCGTTTAATAATATTTCCAAAATGAATTTGACATATTAATAATTTTTTCATAAAATAAATGAAAAATAAATGTTGAAAATTATATTTTTACTTCAGATAAATCATTAGAGCTCGGGAGCGAGAGAGAAAAATAAAATTGAATTTAAAATAAAAATATAAATTCAGCTAAAGTTAACAATCTGTTTTATTTTTCAAGTAAATGTTTAATTAAAAAAAATATAGTACCTATATATAATAAATAAATCTAATACTGCCCACTCAAATTTGCGGTTGTGGCAAAGTGGATTTGAATGTAAAATTAATATATTCCACGATGCGCTACCTATTTTCATTTCAACTACACATACCTAACCCTTCGTTTACATATAAATAAATTAAAATAACAGTCGAAAGAGAAGTGTAGGGAAAATTATTCCAGAAGGATTTAACAGCCCTCTTGAAAATCAATAGGGACAGGCAAATAAAGGTAGTAACTAGAAGGATGGGATTTATTTAGGCCTCTTTTTGAATTAAAAAAAATATATATTATACTTATAACTAGATATCTAACTTAGTACTTCTTTTTTTATAGTTATTCATAATTAAAGCTTTTGTTTCGAAAGCTGTTGAAAACAAACATTTTTATAAATTCAGGCTATCATATTACCTACTAATTTATATAATAATTAATCAAATAATATTTTCTTCTTCCCATTCAAAGAAACTTTATGTTCCATAAAATTAAAATTAAAGTGATTGTGATTGACATTTTACTTTAAACCACGTCATTTAATTTCCAATGGTAGGTATAAATTAATAAACAATCTGTGAATGGGAAGGCTTTGATAAACAAGGTATAGTTTTCCAGGAGGCCTCTGTCGTAAGAATTATTCTTTCTATATCTGAGTAAATTCTGAGATATATTAGATCGTCTACTTGTCCTGAACAGTCCAAGAACATTAGATTCTAAATTATAAAATTTCATATATATAATTTTAAATCATTTGAAAATTTCCGAATATATTTAATTTAAATGCTACCATTAAATATATTTTTATCTTCCCCATATTCTTCACTGATAACGAAGTTAACTTTAGCAAACCTAGCACGGATTTACATTTTAGATATATAGTGTCCATTTGGGTGGTCCTTTATTATGGTTATTTTCGAATTTTTATGTTAACAGAGGTTCATATGGTTCGAATAAATAAAAAAAAAATATCCCTAAGTTCCAAGTCTCTATCTCAATTTGAACCTGTGCCGCACAGCGATGCAAGTTTCCCAACTATATAACATGGGGTTTTTAGCATTGAACGATGAATTTTTTATTCCGGCCTAAGTAATGGTTGAAAAATTTGAAACTCTGTAGACTTTATCCTTATAATAGTAGCTATCCTTCAGAATTTTTACAGATTTTTACCTACTATAATTTTGGAATTACAGCTAGATAAATTACTGCTTTGTTAGTAATTAATAAATTCCAAAATTATAATAGATAAAAATCTGTAAATATTTTTTGGGATATAGCCACTATTATAAGAATAAATTCTACAGAGTTTCAAATTTTTTGAACCATTACTTTGGCCGGAATAAAAAATTGATCGTTCAATGTCAAAAACATCATTTGTTATGATGGGAAATTTGCATCGCTGTGCGGGACAGGTTAAAATTGAGATAAACTTGAAATTTGGGGGATATTTTTTTTTTTAATTTATTTTGAACCATGTGAGCTTCTGTCAGCGTAAAAATTTGAAAATACCCAAAATAAGACCACCCTAGAGTCCTATACAATGTATCCATAAGAAAAAAAATTGATACGTCATTTGAAACTATAAATATTTTTATCAAAAAAATTTCTTAAATGTGGTTTAAAAAACATATAAATGAAGTAACCATAGTTATATTTTCACCTTCCCTCGTTCTTAAAAAGTTTGTTTGAATGTTTTGTCGCTTGTTTCCCTCTCTGAAATACCAAGAAAACCATATTTTCATTTTCATTCCCTGACTATATAAATCAACAAAAATAAATCACAATTCTTTAACTTATTTATTTCTTTTGTTGCAGGTGAGTGTTGGGCAATCCATGAATTTTGAATAAACGCTCATAAATTGGCTTCCCTGTAAGTATCTTTCTGCTGTTTTACACGACGATAACATGTTCTTCATTTTTTGATAAACATAAATCCGCAAAAAAATGAATAAATTTATCTTTATAATAGCGCATTTAAATATGCATTTATTATATTTAACCGGGAGCATTGTAAAAAAAATCCACTCTTAATAAATTTATTTCTACTCTTAATAAAAAAATGTTAATTCTTCTAATGAGTACTTAATATTCTTAAAAAGAATAGGCAAACAAAACGTTGAAGTCATTTAAGTGAAAGTCTCTTCATTTTGGGGAGAAAAACCAACCACTTCACAAATTACAATTTTCTCACCTTTCCTTGAAAATTTCTTTTATAAACATAAAGTGTGTTAATTGAATTATTTTGGTTTTTTTAACAATAAAAAGAATAGAAAGAACACTTCTATCCTCCAGTAACTTCGCTAAGCAAGGCAATAAATAAACGAACATTAAAAATTCAAATCTAATATAATTCAAACTTTTAAATATAATCGTTCGGGCTACATATCTCAAACTTCCGCACAAAAGAATCATGTCGGATTGGCAAAATAACCCGATATCTGACATAGCTAATCAATTCCAATGGCATGCGCGCAACACATCGAGAAGACTATATTAATCCAACAAAGTACAGTGTTTTTAGAAAAACATGTTGCATTATTTTGCTGATCCTTGGTGGATGCAGTGAAAATCGTTAGTTTTCATACACGATCAAACAATTGGAGACCACTATTTTGCTTTACCACTTGAAACTCCAACCCGATGCTCAGAGAAGAACCAATCCACTAGAGAGTAGAAATTTAATTAAATGTATTCCAAATTGTTGACAACATTTATTATTATTTTTCTTTGATCCAACTAAAATAAAATAAAACCTTGTAATAATTATAGATATACCTACGCCGTTTTTTACATCTTCCAATTGTGTTATTTTACATTCGTTATGCTTCAGATCGATTGTATAAAAAAAAATCCCTCTATAAACCCACAAATTTTACTCACTCTAATTATAATTGCAAACTCAATGCCGTAATTATCTATGGAAATAATTAATTTAACACGCAACAAAAATGGCAGACTAACTCTGTCGTCACCACTGTACCCTTTCTGGCCAAATCCTTCTAGTTAGACTGAATTAAATAGAAAAAGAATTTACATTTTAGAAACAATGTGATCTTAGTAAAAAATTATCTTAATGATAATTATGTATATATTGCATGTTAGAGGGTTTCATCCCTTGGGATCGAACCCAAGCGCTAAAGTTGCTATCCGGGTTGTTAGCTCTTCGATCCCAAGGGGATGAAACCCTCTAACATGTAATATATACATAATTATCTTTGAGATAATTTTTCACTAAGATCACATTGTCTCTAAAATGTAAATTCTTTTTTTAATTAAAATACTTGCTTTAGCCAAGAGTTGTCTTTTTGAAAAACATTCCATCTAATATTCAAAAAATTACATACTCAAATTCTTTGAGTTAAATAGCCCAAAATGTATAATTTCCTATCAAAAATATAAATATGTAAATTTACTCATTAATTTTTTTTATATATAATGATATTCATACAAGAAGAAGTTGCACCAAAAAGGTATAACCTCTGTAGTCCGCGGTGGACCCTTGAATCGTGATAATAATAAGAGATTTCAGGGATTGGGTCGAAGTTGAATGTATCTGTCGATTCGGGTCTTGAAAGACTGAAGGTTATATGTAGCTGGGAAGACGGTCAGGGCAAGAGCGTTGTTCAGTTAGTATCCAATTTAAGGGCCTATGGGTCTTGAATCTTAGAAAATTGTGTATTACGCACAAATAAAGCTTATGAAGAGAATATTGATTTTATCTCGTCAGAACAAACTATAAAAAAGGGAAACGGCGGAAACTGATCTATATTACAATGGGCTAGGGCAGTGTTCCGCAAAGTGTGCCGCGGCACACTGGTGTACCGTGGTCATTAGTTGGTGTGCCGAGGAAAAATGTCAAGTTTTGTGAAGATAGATGAGAGCAGAGTTATCAACGATTGCTCCAAATTTTGATCGCCCTGTGCTCAATTAAGCAGGTTCGCATTTCTCATTAAACATCTTTTCATATTATATTGATTTTAATAATAAATAAATATTAAATAAACATTGTTTTTTTCTTTGGTGTACCTTTAAAATCTCTTGATTTGGTAGGTGTTCCTTGAACACAAAAAGTTTGCGGAACACTAGGGCTAGGGAGTCGAGACTGTCAGTTAATGCTGGATTAGCCTATTAGTCTGATAGCTCGCCTTTTAATTGCATCCAAGGAAATGCTTGGAGGCTGCTCTCCACAGATACGATCAATATTCGAGACAGGGGCGGATTTGAGTTTTGTACAAGGTAAGAAGTTGAATACCCCCTTTCATTACCCCGAGCCGTTTTGAATCACAAGATTTTATTCGGACTTAAAATCTAACAATTTTAAAAGCTCTATAATTAAAGTAATGAATTTTTTTTTTTTTTTTCATTTAAGATTATATTCCAGAAAAACAATGTCTAGAATTTATGAAGTGATAAAATAATAAAAATAATAAAAATAATATAATTTTGTGTGGAAAATACAATTAAGTTTTATCATTTTCTAATTAATGAACGATATAGTAGGTAATTAAGTTAGTCGAGTAGTTGAGATTTAGGTTTTCGTAATAATCCTTTTGTTGGACTTAGATTTATAACTGACAACTTTGGAAACAAAGACCTCGACAATGAACATGTCAAATGGAACAAATAGGATGCTTAAGGCTCCTATTCGCACTGTAACTTGTTTTACCATTAATTTTCTAAGATGAGCCGCCCGTTCTTTGCTGAAAAATATCCCGACTAACGAGCACATTTATTTCAAAGGGAAAAATCAACATTCATTTTTTTTCTGGTTTTCGAAATAATACGAAGTGGAGCATCAAAAAAGATACGGCCACATTAGTTTGTTTGCTTTCATTCTATTTATTTTTATTTTATTTTCTGATTGCTGTCATTTCATGTCCCTCACCGGGTGGTCATATTTAATTTGCTATTCAAAGCAGACCAATTAATACATAATTCTTTCAATAACATTTTAATGGTTGCAAAAATAACAAAAAATAATATAATATATAATTATGAGTTAATACCTATCTGTAAAAGAGACATCACTAGGAAAAAAAATATTTTGCTTTCGTTCTCTTTTGATCGTCAAAGAAATAATTAACTAATATTAATGAAAATGAACGTATTTTAATATTACCATTATCAATTTCACAGATAATTTCTACTGATCCTTTTGCAAATTTTAATCAATTAAACAAGGTCATCTTGTGGAGGCCTTAAACGCAGGGCTGTCCAACCCGGGGCAATACCCCGACATAAAATTATAAACTTCCTTGAAACATTAAGATTTTTATGTACTTATTGGAAACAATCTGATATTATTTTTTCTAAAATAAGAAGAAATGGAAAAGCATCGCCAAAGTTTTCGATGAATTAATGGGCAGATTTTCAATTATTAATGTGAAAAAAATATATAAAGATTTCGGAAAAAATAATTGCAATTGTGGCATATTTTGACTCCATATTTACACAATACTTATCACTTTTTGGAAAATGATTTTATATATAGTAGGTACCGAATGCTATTCAAGAATAAAATTCACTAAAAGCAGAGTTATACGTTCAGCTTTCAGGTAAAATATATATATATATATATATATAAGTTTCTAATACGAATATTTAAAAACCATTCTTCATCTCATATTTACATTTTCTAAAATATTTATTATTTCAGTAATTAAACTTTTGAAGTGCTAAATGATTTAAAAAACAATATTCTGAAGGAAAAGAACTCATAGATTATTGTGCTATGACATTTTCGCTTCTGTTATGGTGAATTACATTATTCTACATTATAACATAACAATTCTTTTTTATTGAGAAATATCAATAGAATTAGTATATTTTATATGAGGCCCGAAGCATTTGTTTTTTCATCAAATGCGGCCAGTGTAACCCAAAAGATTGGACACCCCTGCTTTCGTAGTTGAGTTGTTTATCGAAAGAGAAGTTCAAGCTCAAACCATCTAGATTGCAGATTTTTATAGAGAAAATCTCATCAAAATGGACGACGTTTCGACATATACTATTTCTCAAATTTGGGTGACATCTTATAAAGGTGAAGACTGGTTTACAATACGAGTTATTAAATGTTAATTTTAGTATTTGAAAAAGTAGTAGAAATCGAAATATTAATTTTATGAACATGTTTTGGTCATTATCAAAGATATTAATAGATAAGTTTATATTGCATGTAATATTAATATTGAGATAATTTATCTTTTTAAATAAAGAATGGGTAGTATAAAGAAAATTCAAAAAAGAATGGAAAAAAATCTCACCTGGAAGACGCGTGAGAGCGCGCAGAATCTCTTGTGAGTCCTCAATGGAAAGCGTTGATTTTGGCCTGACGGGGTTTATAATTCACGTCGCATGGAGTCATGGTGGGGAGTGAACTTTGGACCCTGCAATAGAGAGTAGTAGTTATTGTACAATCACCTAATATGTAGTTAAAAGGGAAATACTAGAAGTATCGAATTGAAAAATTTCCCAAATAGAGTAAACAGGTCGGAACTTGTTTACGAACAAGTCTCAGCGTGTGTTCGAACCTATCTCCACATAAAATTAAATCTATTCTAATTCCTATATTATAAACTCTAACTAAATACGTGTATTAAAAGAAATTCTCTTTTAAGATATATTTTTTTATATAATATGACTAGCTGCAAGGCCCGCCTTCGGCGGCCTTCTTGCTAGCCAGGGGCCACGTCCCCTGGACCCCCAACCCACGAACCCCGCCCGCATACCTCACTCCCACCCACCACACCCCCCGAACCCCACCCAGAACCTCCCACCCCCGCACCATGCACCCGTAGCCAACCCCCATCTGGGGTCAAAATATCAAAACGTTATATAACTAAAAACGTAAGTTAGAAGACATCTGATGTAAATATGATATTTTCATAATAATCCCTTCAGCCGTTTTTACGTGAATCGTGAGCAACTTTTCGCGGAAACCACTGAAACAGACAGACAGACACATAGACAGGAATTTTGTTAAGGGTGTTTTCGTTCATAACTTTGCTTGAAACGTGTGCAACCAAAATTTGGCGTGATTTGGAGCAATGTACAGACAAAACCTTAATTTTATATATATATAGGTTGTTTTCTCTTTTTATTCTAATCAAGCATTGTAAAATGTATACGAATAAATGCAATTTAAATCTTAAAATAAAAACTAATTTGAATAAAAATCAATATAATTATTTAAAAAAATATAATTTTTCTAAGATGTGGGCGAATGTAAAAAAGTATATTATTGATCAGAATTTAATAATTTAGGTTATTTAAACCATAAAACAAGCTAAAAATACTAGTGTGTTTATTTTAAAAATTTTAACTAATAAAAAAAATTAAAAAATATCGTGATTTTTGCAATTTTTCTTAAGTTTCAAGTTCGATATGGGAGGAGAAGATGTTAACCGATTGTAATTTTTTTTTATGCCGTTTTTCTTCTTATTACAATAGGCAACTTTTCCGCATTAAAGCGTTTTCGGAAAAATAAATTCAGCTTTTTCGACCCACCCTAATCTCCAATTCACTGGTTTGAACTAAAATCTTTTTGTACTACTTCTAGGGGATACTTTGCACTAGTTTCATATTTCTTTGCTCTACAATTTACTACTACTGAGATTAAAGAGGTACGCATGTACTCATGCGAGCCAATTGATTTTCCGACACATTTGTGCTCTAAAAAATGTTCTATCCAAATTAACATTCTAGAGTTGTTTCCCATTCCCTTCTATTTGATGAGAGGCTTGTATTGTAATGATGGAAATTCGCAACCGAAGCGGAATCCCGTCCCGAATTCTAGCACTTAGTAATCAAACATAATCTGAATATTAATATACCTAGGTATAAGCAAGGTCTTCAAAATTATCTTCTCAATAAATAAAAAACAGCATTTAAATTAAGCACTAGATACATTCTTAACTGTATTCTTCCAACTTGGCACTACAATTTCAATATCCAAATTAAGAAAAAAACGAGTTCTAGAATTTTAACTTGTCAAATAAAATGATACTTTAAACTTGAGAAAAGAAAAACGTTTATTTGAAGATCATCACACTTTCTAATATATTCTTGCCATAAATCAAATTATCCAATAAAAATGACCCTTAAATTTTACAATTAACGAATACTTTTTAAAGAAAACACTCCCATAATAACCTAGTGAAAGTTATATCAATAAATAACTAATGATATGTGATAAATAATAATATTAATAATAAAACTCATTCATGTTTTCAATCCGTATGGAAATCAATTCAAATAAAGTTTAATTGAATATCTTGATTTACTTATTTAAAAATTGATGACAATTCAGTGATGGGTTTCCCTCTTAAGTTCTGCTTCATAATTTCTAATCTTGATTATTGCTTCATAATTTGCTATTTTTTGACAAGTGTTTCTATCGTTCCTGACAAAAAAATAAAAATAAAACAAGATAAAAAGCCTCCTACGCAAAAAAAATAATGGAAGTTTCTTAGAAAAAAATTGAAATTGATTTTTTTTTAATTTTCTAAGATTCAAACTTCCCTGAATCCAAAAATGTGTGGCTTTTATTAAATGCCTGTTTGTGGGCAAGTTTTTTTTCAAATAGACCAGTGACCCTGGGGTTCCCCATAAAATACCTACAAGGTTTTCCCGTGACATAAAAAATTAATAATTATAAGTAAGTACTTAATATGTTCACATTTTACTCTCTCACTGTCTCACTTTACGATCAACCACACATTAAAATGAATTGACATTTCCAAACGCTTTTAACGTTAAAGAATTTGACTTTTTTTTAGCGAGGGCACCTGTAAAGAATCAACACATTTTTAGTCTCGAGATACACCTATACCATAAATTATATGTTACGGTATATGTGCGTTTAGGTGAAAATATCCAATTTATTTAATTTCAAATACTTATACTATACTTAATAACAAACATGGAATAAATATAAAAGGCTTGGAATTAAACGGGATTAGCTAAAGACAGAAAACCACTAGAAACTGTTCATTAGGTCAAATAGAAAGGATCTATTTTAGAGAATATGAGTTAGAAAAATTAACTAGATTGGAATCGTTTCAGTGCCGAATTGATCGTTGTTATAAGTCTGTCATTGTGTTTGAAGCCAAGCGAGCACGATCAAAAACAACCAAATAGTAAAGATTGCTTAAAAATCACCAATTAAATTTGGGTACATCAGAAAACCATGGGAAATAGATAAAAAAGTGCATTTAATGTAAATAAGCCTTAAACAGTTTTTTTTTATTTAACCATGACGTCTAAAGACCCAGAAAAGGCGGCGTCCCAGGCCCAGAAAACCACGAAGAACAGCTCAGGACTTTGAAAACTTTTTAAATAATAGGCGAAATAGCAAACCTACCGTTCGAAGTTAACTGTTGTTGGTCATTTGGTCAAATAGATAGGATCAATTTTATAGAATATGAGTTCGAAAAATTAAATAAATTGGAATCGTTTCAGTGCCGTTTTGATCGCTGTTATAAGTCTGTCATCGTGTCTGTAGCCAAGCGAGCACGATCATAAACAACCGAATAGTTAAGATTGCTTTGAAAATCACCAATTACAATTTGGGTACATGTGTCAGACGTGACTATAATTCCTCTCTCCCCCTCGAGATCGTATCTCAGTCGAGTGCGAACGTATATTTTCATTTCTCACCAGATTGTCTCAAGATTTAGGTGAAGATGTCCAATTTATTTAATCCGAAAAAATACTTCATGATACAATAAGCCGCTTAACGGGATCGACAATTTACGGCTGTTTAAATTTTTGCAAATCGTATTCGATGACATCTCGGATGGTTGAGAGTGGTCGGCGCGTGCCAGAGGGATCTCCTATGCGTCATCCACGGCCTCTTCAGCCGCCCAGGCGCCTTAAGACCACACAGGCCGAGGCCTTCTAAACATAGGGCCTAGCCAATCCACTTTTTAATGCCTATCCAACCCAATTACCTGTGCCACTAAACAAAACACAAGTAGCTTAAATATTATCTGATCAATCCAATAGGCATGATTAAAATATCTTATCTATTTACCATACCTATATAATACAAAATATATGGTATTCTTCTCTGTGTGTGTGTCCATGGATTTAACTATCTTCTTGATCAGCTAACAAGCTAAAGCATTGCATAGCCATATGTATATTTTATATTTATTGTAATTTTGCTTAAAATTCTCAATGAGAAGACCCGAGCTAGTGTACTTAATTAATTATAATTTTTTTAAACAATGCATTTTAAAGAACTATTTGTTAAATTATTTTAAAAAATCACTCAGTATATATATTTAAAAATCTTTGAAAATGTAAACGAAACTTGATCAAACTTTTTTAAACAATCTTAACAATTATTTCGTATTCGATTTGAATGCAAAAGGTGTGTAAATAATATTTGCAATCTTAAAAAGTATACATTAAAAAAACTGAAAAGAAACTTCGGGATTCGCTGTGACATTGCTCAAGAAGAATGAATAAATTGCCAATAAACTTAATATAATATATGGGTTCACAGCAAAATCCCGACAGCCAAAATCCCGACAAGCCAAAATCCCGGCAAGCCAAAATCCCGACAAGCCAAAATTAAACTAATTAATTTATAAATTAAGGTAGTGTTTTTACATTTAAATTAATTAACAATATAAAAAATCACATTGGACTAATGAATCAGTAAAAATTGTTTCTGTTAATAGACGTTTAGACCTATTCCACCTCTCGGTTCGGTTAGGATATATTCAGTTCGGCCCGGTTCGGTTCGTATACCTCCATTTCAGGCTGGTTTTTAGACGGATCGGTTGGCGTTCGGGATTTTGGGTGCCACCCATAATATATGTGCAAATTTTGCCACATTTCCAGATTCAATAATCTTGCAACAGGTGTAGAAATTTTCAAAAAAAATTTCCGAAAAAGAAAAGTTGAAGTTGACTGAGTAGGTCCAACGTCCAATAGTATTAATTTTAGAATAAATTTTTCTAATTTTTCTAACTAATATAACAAAGAATAATTGACATATCAATGAGAATTGTTTTGACCGCGCTTATTTGAAAAATATATTTTATCACGAGACTACTGCGGATTATGCTATTGAAGTCTGTGGAGTCTTAAGTCTGGACCAAGAGAGAAAACAAGATTTGATCCACTTAGCTACAATCCAACGTCATTTCGCGCATAGCCCGCTAAACATTCGGATGGATCACCAAGTGAACTTGAGATCTCAGATGTTATATATTTAACCTACCAGTACAGAGCGCTCGGTCTATTAGCATGTATGTTAGATGCTTGCTATAAATTAACCGAATGTTTTCTACATTTGATTCAATCACGAATCAACTGTAGGGAATTTTTGTCAAATATTGATTGAAAATAATAAAATAAAATAAACAATTCTCATCGATATGTCAATTATTCTTTGTTATATTAGTTAGAAAAATTATAAAAATTTATTTAAGATCATTATTTCAAGTTAGAAATATATAAGTTCAAATATTATTATCAGTCAATATTTGACAAAAATTCCCTACCGTTGATTCGTGATTGAATCAAATGTAGAAAACATTCGGTTAATTTTACAAGAAAATAAATATTTTTAAATAAAAAGTCAATGAATTTTCGTAATTTATTTCCATATAAAAATTATATATTAAAACGAAACTAATTGTAAATGCATATTCTTAAGAGAAAGTTAATAATTTTCTCTTAAGATAGTCTAGAATCTGGAAATCCTTTAGTCTCAGCCTCTGAGCAACCAAGAATGGTCCTAATGCTAGTGTTTTGCTTGTCCATCTCCATTATATTATTAGAAAATGTAAAGATATATCGAAATTTAAGAATCAGACTAATGATGATAAATCGGGTGTTAGGCTCAAGTTGTTAGGAATTTTAAGCGTATTAGAGTCGTTTTTTTTCTTGTTATCATTTTTTTCGCTGTCCTCTTCATATTTCAAAAAGATGAACGCATCGTGCCAAGAACGTCATTAATAATTTCACACGAAAAGAATTAGACTAAAACTAACTATAGCTATATTTTATTTTTAAATACCTATGAACTATTATTATTTCATCACTTTATTTTTAGTAACATCTGGAATTGAATGTTTCATATATAATTCCTGCTCTTCCCGAATATAACCATTTTCACAATTGAGTTGGTTCTGAATAATACAATAATTTGCTTGAAATAAAAACTTTTTCTGTATCTGGGGACACCAAATTTAAACAGGATGGGATAAATTTTTTTCAACTGAATCTAGGCGGGTTTAAAGAGTAAAAAATACAGGAATATACTTGCTTAAAAATTCAAATTCAAATTATTATAACATTAAGTATGATATTTATAACTAATAAATAAAAATTGTGTCTTAAGTTACGTACACAATGGACGATTATCTGTCAATTCGTACATTTTGTTCTATTATTTTTATTCGGCGGACGGCTCTAATCAACCGATATTCGTCCAATGTGTACGTAGCTTTTTATTTTAGAATTTTTTCGGCATATTCGAATTCGGCCGTGTGCTCAATTGCCATTTCTTCTTTTTTCAAAATAATAAAATAATATCTAGATAAGTATAATTAGCTATCTGAATTATTTAATAAAATTATTTGACTTATTTATATAAATATGCTCGATTCATTTACTTACACATTCTATCTTATAGTTAAAATAAAAATTTCATTTATTTGAGATTCGTTTGAAGGGCTTTCTTTCTTAACCATTATCTACCTATAACATAAATTATTTTTTCCAAATTTATTTAGACACCTTGCTTTCATTTTTAGTCTTGTGGAGAAAATGATTTTTTTTGTTTCTCTCTCTGGATTTCGATACTCATGATAACTCAAAACCGAAATTTTCCATGCCAAATTGTTTCTATTTCTATGACCGATTTCGGCCTTACTAGCTTCAGAACTTCAAGTTGAAAAGTTCAGAAAATCAGAAAAAATTAGAATTATCATATAACGTTTATACTCAAAGAAGATACACATTTGTAATGATAAATTATACCTGCCAAATTTCAACTTTTGCTAGAACAAATCATTTGCTCAGAAAAATTGACAAATGGTCCGTTTATTTTGAAAGTGGAGTAAGTTAAATTTTGAAAAAAAAAATCAAATAATGTTAGTTTTAGTTAGACACATAAATGTCTTATTTTCATATTAATTTATAATATCCCAGTCAATGAATTACAATATCCTCATGATTTCGTCAAAATAAAAATATCGAAATATAAGTATATAAATTTTATAAAAATATAAATACAAATATCTCGAAATAACAAAAAAATGGACTTACCCCACTTTCAAAATAAACGGTCCAAATCATTAATAATTATAGAAGTGAATCAAACCTTGGAAGTTTTCATTTTTTCCACCACTTAACTATTAATTTAAAAAACGATTTTTTAATTATGTTACGGGCTTGTTAAATAAAGTTTACTTAAATTATTCTATTACATGATTTCGTGTGTTTAAACAAACACATTTTGGTTCTTCTGACCGACCTAATATATATACATATGTATATATAGAATATGCGCCTAAAATGTATGTGTAATTGTAATCATCCTTCAAGCTCATGTCTATAAAATCAATGTGTCATGGGTGGAATCCATCAAGTGATTAGAGCCAGTATTTATTACCTTAACTTAAACAACGACCTGGATTTGCTGAAACTAACCCTGTATCAATACCAATATAGATATTTAGTCCTACAATTATTTCATCTGATAAACGTTTTTAATTCTAATTTTATTATATCAAAATGACTATTCAAATTCAAATTAAATGAAGAGAGTCTGAACGTCTCTTCCATTTGCTAGTCATCTTCAAACAGGTTTTCAAATGATGGATTATAAATCTCTTTCAACATCACTATAGAATCAAAATCTAAATTTCTATTATAAGCAGATTGTTGATATAAAAATATTATAAATCATCGATTATGGCTACTGGATTACTGCCAGAGGGATAACCAGCTAGCTCTTAAAATAAAAACATTTTTATCAGAACTATATCATTGAAATTTTCGCATTAATTTAATCAAAAATAGCTTGATTAAAATTATATTTGGTTCTTTAATCAAGAATTATTATGTTTTCATTATAACAACATTGAAAAATTAATCTAAAATTTATATTAAAAGAAAAAAAGAAATTAAAAGGCCAGTATCAAAGATGTTTCAATTAGATGTCAGAAGGATTCACCTCTTTTTATCCTTCTGACATCTAAATTAAATATTTCTTAAAACATCTTTGATACTGGCCTTTTAATTTCTTTTTAAATTAAATTAATTTGAGGAATACCCACTTACAGAAGGCTGAATTTTGAAAAATTTTATATTTTTCAAGATTCAAAAACACTCACTAAATTTTAATCTTACTAAAATCTACACATAATTCAAAATAGCTTTTTGTAAGGGTAAAGACAGTGGGTGAATTTAAGAATTAAAGTCCTCAAAGATGTTAAAAACAAATGAAATATATGCTAGCTCTAGAATCGGTCATACTCTACTGTATATATTTGAGTGCCAACTAAAGCAGATAACCGTCAGATATATTATGTGTAACTACCTAAATTTAGAGCCACAAATCACCGCAATTTTGACAGCTATTTTGGCTGTGAGACTAAGTTTACATTCAGACAAGTTTAACAATTCGAAGTGGACAAATTGAATATGTAAGTCATTTAAACGACGATACAATTAATTAAAAGTATTCTCCTAAATATGTCGTCGTTAATATCTTAGTTGGAGAGCAAAGATATAATATTATTCAAACTAATGAATATTTTTTAGATTGAAAATTTATTTTTGCCGAGAGTAGCAGAATTTTTATAAATTAAAAGAGACAATAAAAGAGTATGTCTTCTGCTGGAAAAATAAATTTTTAATTAAAAAATTTATTAAATATTTTTTGTTCGATAAATCGTTTTGCAAACCCTTAATCTTAAAAAAGTATAATTTTATTAGAAATACCCCAAAGGTTCACAAATAGTAGTGAGTAGAATGACGAGTTCCTGTTACAGTCAATAGAATCATCATTCTATTACAAACCACATCAAAAATTGAAGTGCATCACACACCACGGTGTAAAAATATAAGGTAAATCAAACATCTGGGCGTATACCTCAAATATGAAGGTTACAAGCTCTTTTCTTTTTGGTATTGAATAAAATGTACAAATATGTTTTTCTTCTTCTTCATCTTCTTCTTATGTTTTTATTTAAATTATAATATTGCTTCTACTCTTAATAGAAACTTTCTTCTTCTTTATTATCTTGTCACTATATATCTGCCAGAATGATTTATTGATGAGGAGACATAAAGTCTATAATTAATAATAATAATGAACTAAAGCCATGCCACTTTTATTATAAATTGACATTTTATTTTAAAAAGTATTTAAAATAATTAATTTCTGTATCTAGTCTTGAATTTTTGTTGGAATTAGGTACTCCATAGATTCCCAATTGAATGTATTTAAAACTAATAAAATGGGCTTTGATGATTGAAAATATTAGGGTTCCTAATTAATAATAATACAAAAATGTATCCACAGCATTCACCTTTCAACCTTCCATTTATCACCGTGCATTTTATTTTGATAATTCTAAAAAATAATTAACGAAGCATATCAGTATTCTTAGTAAGTGTAATTTTAAAATAATTACTCCCAGAGTTACACATCTGGTGGTATTAAATGAATGTGTATAGTAAATAAATGACGAGCATACGTCAGAGTAAGATTGCTCCTCTTCAACACATTTCATATTACAGACTTTTTATAATCCACTGTGTCAGCAGTTTAAATTTCTTTTAAAAATCATAATAAAGTTGTCAGCTCCTTGTGTGGTCAACAGGTCATTATTTCATTTCAATTGGAATTAATTTTTTTGTTTGGCAAAATTAATTAAAAGTCTCTTTCAGAAAGTAATTCATAATTTACAAAAAAAAAAAATACTGATAAGTGAATTTCAAAAAAAAAAAAAAAAAAAAAAAGACCATCGAGTAAATTTTGATATTGAAATCACTTGGAGTTACTAACTTTATCTCGCTTCCTACGCTAGCCCCTTTCCCTCTCCGCTCTAATAAAGTAATTTTTGGTTGAAACTCAATTAGAAAATGTTTTTTTTACCATTCATTTTATGACACCGAGTTTCACTTCTAGAAAATGATGAGTGGCCTCCCAACTTCTTTATTATCAAATCGTATTTAAATTACCACCCACCCTCCTGGAAAACAATTCCATATTAAACTGCTTAATTATGCAATTAGGAAGTTATTTAGAAGTTGTCCCTTTTGCTTTAGTGAGCGTGGGGTGCGCCCCTCCGATGTTCACCCAATAAGCTATTTATTAATTAAATCTCTTTTAGGATTGCCAGGGTGAGACAATAACGAGTTTGATGATAATCGTCAAAGGGTGCATTCGACACAAATCCAATGAAGAAGACGATTTTCGGTAAATGACTTAACGATTAAGGAACACGTTGAATGGGAAGTTATTAATTCACCTCTAACAATTTTAGAAATGAGAGGGATAGAAACCTATATGATTTGCATGGTAATTTCATATAATGTCACTTTGCTGTGATAGAAGAAATATCAATGAAGAATGAAGAAAATAATTTTCTTATTAATTATTATACAGACAAGTTCGAGCAATGATAGGGTACAACCTAATCACATAAACTCTAGTACCTAAGAGAGTTTAATCTAAATTGTAATCCAATGAGTTTTAAGATTTAGAATTATTGAGGCACCGGTAGCATAGTGGCTACGAAAATTGTATGAGCACGGGCTCGAATCTCGCTGCAAACAGGAATCGTTGATAATAACATTTTATTGCAGGGTCCTCTTATTTTTTAAATTAAATTAATGCAAAAATGTGCAAAATATCTTAAAGTCTCGATACCTTAAATCTTAAAAGAGAGAATAATCATTAGTTGGAATGGAGGCAGTTGGAGCAGAGATTTTCGCAAGCTTGGGTTTTGAAGGAATGACGGTTGTAAGGAAGGCATCGAATAATTATTTCAGATCAAGCGGGGAATTAATCAGACTAGGTTTTGAAAGATTTTCATCTTCGAGTGCCATACTTGATGCCGATTACTAACCATACTCTCCGTGGTAATTATTCCTGGGGCAATTGTTCACAGGGATTGTTTCCAGTAACCTTTTTCTGGATTTGTTAATATAGATATATAATTTTATAAATCTCGACAAAGAGAAAATAGTATCTAGGAGTCAGGAACAAAGAAGTCGATAAATGACTTGGTTCTTCTTGTTTACAATTTGGGCACATAAGGATGTTGAGTTTGCAAATCACCGAGCACCAGAGTGAAGGATTTCTCAGGAAATGTTGAGAATCGAAAATCTACTTTGTATTATATTATACGTAAGTACAAGTTTAACACCAAAAATCAGTCACTATAATACACTGTTGTTAGGCTCGCTCAGTAAAAAGAACTCTAAGAAATATACCTCGCCTCTGAGGTCCTCTTCAATATATTATTCATCAATTTATAAATAGACTCTTGATGCTTAATCACCCGTATAGCACAGAGACCAAAATAAAACGCAAATGCAAATTTTTTGATTAGTTGAATTATAGTCTTTATATAGTTTTAATTATGTTAAATTACGGTTTCTAAACGGTAGTTATGTCTCGTTTTTTCCGTTTTGCAACTGTTGTATTATCGTTAAATTATAGTCGCAAAGATTATAATGCAAGCGTTCCAAACAGGTTGTGGCCATCATTTTTGGCACCGATTTGCAACTGTTTAATTATAATTAAACATTTCTTTGATTTGATTAATATAATGAATAATTACACAATTATTTAATAAAAAACAATAATCAACATTATATATAATGTTAAATCGTAATTATATATAATGTTGATTATTGTTTTTTATTAAAGAATTGTGTAATTATTCATTTGATTAATATAATGAATAATTACACAATTATTTAATAAAAAACAATAATCAACATTATATATAATTACGATTTAACATTATATATAATGTTGATTATTATTTTTTATTAAATAATTGTGTAATTATTCATTATATTAATCAAATCAAAGAAATATTTAATTATAAATAAACAGTTGCAAATCGGTGCCAAAAATGATGGCGACAACCTGTTTGGAACGCTTGCATTATAATCTTTGCGACTATAATTTAACGATAATACAACAGTTGCAAAACGGAAAAAAACGAGACATAACTACCGTTTAGAAACCGTAATTCAACATAATTAAAACTATATAAAGACTATAATTCAACTAATCAAAAATGTTGCATTTGGGTTTTAATTTGGTCTCTGTGTTATACGGGCAGTAATTTCATTTGCTAATCTGGTGAGAAATTATTCACACTCTAGATATCTATGGTAGATCTAGATAATTTACATTTTTTTTTTTTTTTTAATAATTTGTTAAGTTACATTGACAGTTCAAATGAGTATTCTCTCTACACTAATGTCCTGATGAAATTGTTCACCAAGGTGGTTTCTCAGTGCCTCTTATTGAATTTGATGAAGCGCATTTTATTTAAAATAATTATTGGAAATTACTGATTTGATCTTAAACCTTTTAAAACCTTTTAAACGCTTTCAAGAATGAAGAGCAAAAGCTTTATTTTGCTTTTACTTATGGCTCCCCACCTAGTTTATTGTGTGCTAAAAAATTGGCTTCTAATAGCGTACTTTTTAGTTAACTATTGTTTTAATGCACCCTAATGAATGTGCATTCGTTTCCTTAACTCTCACTTTCTAAATCCTCCTTTAGAATTTGCAACGACTCGTTATCAATGCAGAGCAGAAAGACCGGCTCAGGGCAGAGCGAATTGGTTGGTTGGTCTTTGAGCTGGAGCAGAGATATTCTGACCAGACGTATCCCTCGGGACTCTGTTGGCCAAGTGACAATGAATATGCAGCAGCAGGGGCAAGAGTCATTAATGCCCTTCAAGCTCAATATGGTTTTAGTGAAATTGAAATAAATACACCCTATTATTTAATATACACTTCATATATCTCCTCTGATACCCTGGCATAAAAGTCCAAATGGATTTTAGAAAAACCTGGATGACTCTCGAGGAAAGAACGAGTGAGAGAGAATATGGCGAACGGGGCACGAGGAAGAAGAAAAAGGTCGTGACATCTGTCGAGATTGCACCCCTGAGGGAAGAATCCATAAACCACGCATTAAAATTAGCTCTACTTACATCCACTTTATTGAATTTTCAAAACTGAATGTCTCTTTTTAATTTCGTTATTTTTATTATATTAAAAAAAAGCTCACCCTAATAATAACGAACATATTTCATATATTTATTAAAAAAAGAGAGTGGTAAAAAATAAAAGCAGGGATAATATATACATAAGATATTTTCTTGGAAACTTTTCTCGATGATAAAAAGTTTATTTTTGATGATAGGTTCGAAAGACTTGAAAATTTTATGCTGATACATTCACCGAGGAGCCCCTCTGGGAGGAGATTTTTTCGGAATCCGCAGTAACTCGATAGACTCTGATTGTAGCAATGAGATAAATGGAGACTAAAGAAAACAAACGGGGAGGGTTTTTTTACGATAAAAGGCGGTTCGAAGGAATCCCAAAAGGGACGTTCCTCACTCAATGGAAACCGCAAAACGAACATCAACTGTCGCCTGGGAAGTCATTCAAATACCAGCCGATTAAGCACCGAGCTTAACTTTATTGCAGCATGTCTTCCTTCTTGACCCCACAAACCAGACAAATTCATTAGGATAATCCACGGCGCTTTGTTTGTATAAGAAAGTGTTCAGATGAGAGAGACCCGTCGTCTCGGGAAGAAAACATTTATGATTCAAGCGACCAATTTATTGATCCCGATTAATTGCTCTCCCTCGGCTTCTCCAAGGGAATGACAGCTTGCTTTTAAATATGAACATTCCTCTTCGAGTCTATTGACATACACTTAGACAAAACTATTTAGTTATTTAGAAAAGATTCGAAGTTCATTTCGAAAGAAAAAAAACGGATTTTAAAATAAAATTTATTTAATTGAAAAGATTTTGCAGACTTGTTGATATCGATCATAAAGAGAAATAAATGAAGTTGTTTTCTGTTTGATTCAAATAAACATATATCAGTGGCGTGCGGTGCATGGATGCTATGGATGCCTAAAATTTCATAAATGTATAAGTTCGACTTCAAAATTTCAGGAGGATCTTTAAATTTTCTTTTATTTCAAATATTTCTATAAAAAACATGTTTTGTTTTGAAAAGTATATTGGCTCTCGAAATGAAATTAAAGTATAATAATAAAACTTGAGCAAGATGCGAGGTAGGTTTCACAAAAAAAGAAAGGTGAAACCTACCTCGCATCTTGCTCAAATTTTATTATTATATTAAAATGTTTCACCTAGAACCAACACCTAACTCCTTAAAAGTTAATGAAATTAAAGTGTTGCAAAGTTTCAAGGGGCAATTAAAATGAATGATTTTTCCGAAAAGGGTGTAAATAGATGGTTTTAACTCCCTACCTGGTAGATAGATCTTCCAGTTCAAGCATGACAAAGACAAAACCACACGAGTTTTAGTCGAATAAAAATTGTTCTCGTTAAGAAACTATTAAAATAGTAATAATACAAAAAAGGAATAAATAAAGATGATTCTTTGGACTGATCCATTTCTATGAACTATCCGTATTGTGGCCGTATTCGATGAAATTTGCAAAAAAAAAAAGGCGAAGATTAAAATAAAAATTTCAAAAAATGAAGGGTACCTACTTTTTTGGACATCATCCCCTGGATGAAAAGTATTTGTTGAGACTATAGTTTGGTAGGTTGGACCTTGATCATCAGTCATTTTAATTATAAATATTTTTTCTATTTTAAATTTATTTTTTCTATTATTTATAAAGGGTTCAAATAGCCGATCGGAAAGAGAAACATTGAAATTAAGAACTATAATAATTAACTAGTTTGTTGATATATTAACCAAAAGATTTGCCTTTTAATTTTTATTTAACTATTTTCGATAAAAAATGAAGTTTTCGTGTTGAGAGTTGGCTGTTTTGAGTATAATATGATGTCGTAATATTAACTTACACTAATATGACTTACACTAATTAATGTATTAATGATGTATCAAAATTAATTAGAGTTTAGTTTATTTGCTCTTACCTTAGAAGAATGGCTGGCGCGTCTGCTCTGGTCGATTTCCGCCTCACGAATGAATAAAATGCCATTTTTAATTCCGATTATCTGGAATGAACACTAGGTGAACTCGATTCTCTAAAACAGAAAATATAAAAATAATATTTTTTATTTAAAAAAAAGGAAAATTATCAGTTTAAGATAAATGAAAATAAATTTAACATTAACTTTTAGATATCAATTGTTTTATCTAATTATTATTACTTAGGATTGGACCCAAAAAATATTCTTTTTAAATAATCATATTTAATTAATAGATCACCTCTCATGGGGACAATTACCCGATTGGATATTGAAAATTCGTTTTGTTCTCATAGCAAACTAGCCATACAAACAATTGGATTGGACTATACGAAAAAAAAAAAAAAAATTAAAACCTACTTGTTCCTCATTTTCCTCCAATACTTTTTCTCAAATTTCTTTTAACCAAAGTTCATATTTCGTATTTTTAAAAAGCATTGGAATAAATAACTATTATATTCATTTTTAAGAAATTAAAAATATGTATTTTTGAAAATCAAACAAATTTTATTCATTCTCAAAATTGGTCTAAGATATGTGGTTGGATCCACAGATAAAAAAAAATCAAATTTAAAACAGTTCTTTAATTTTTTGAAAATGATAAACCACCATGAGTTTCGATGGGAACGCCTGCAAGTTATGCAACCTATTGTACAAGTTCAATTCATTCTAGCTATGCGATGATTGATGAAACAAGTTTTATTTTTTGTTTTTTATTTAAACAACCATATAGTGGTCACTTTATACATCGGCTATCTCTCCAAAGATATCTTTTCGTTGCGTTTACTTCCAGTATCCATTTTTTACCACTAGATTATAAATAGTTCCGTTTTTTGTTAATTTTCAAAATATTATCACTAAATCCAAAATAAAAAATGAATAAGAGATCTTTAACTTTCGCTCATTTTATATACTATTATACATTCTACTAATTATATATATATATATATATAAATTGAAAGTTTTTGTGCTGAGGGTAGCAGAATTTTTATATTTGAAGGAGACAATAAATTTATTATATAAATAAATAAAATTTATAATTTATAATTCCAGCAGAAGACACACTCTTTTATTGTCTCCTTCAATATATATATATATATATATATATATATATATATATAATTAGTAGAATGTATATTAAAATTAAACCCCTTTACCGTTTAGGACAATTATTCTTCGTGATCTCGAGAAAATATTGAGGCAAAATCAGCTATCTAAAATGAGTAAGGTTTGGAGGATATTAAAATTCAAAGCCTTTTGTTTGATTTATATAGACGGAATTTTACACAGTTACTCTTTAGGCGGGGGTAAAAATATTAAAATTTAAACCCTCTGTTCGATTAAGACGAAATTTTAGACAGTCACTCTGTACTACTTTACGAAACTAAACTATTGGAGCATACATTAACTACCTATATTATATATTACCTACGAAACTGTCATAATTCTTAATAAATACTTTCTAACTCGTTCTTCTTCCCTCAAATGTGGTGGAAGCCAAGTTATTATCCAAAAAATATTTTAAACGATAGGGGGCCTTAACTATAAAAATGTATCTTTTTTATTGATAATTTCAATATGGATATAAATAAAATTTAATTTAATTTTTTTTTTCTCTTAGCTATAATATTTTTTTTTATTTTTTTATTTCTTAATTAAATTTATTGCCATGAGATATGATCCCAATCGATTCCCTCTCTCATATACCCTGAAAGAGAGTGATAAAGTTTTGGCAAGATCGTTACCTCATAATCATAACGTAGTCCTCTTCGTACTCTAAATTTTTAATATAAATTACATATATTAATAATTCAGAATAAAGTTATTTCTAAATAATTTAAAATATAACTTTTAAGGAGTTAGGTGTTGGTTCTAGGTGAAACATTTTAATGTAATAATAAAACTTGAGCAAGATGCGAGGTAGGTTTCACATTTTTTAATGTTAGCTCAGTCGGCTAACGCACTGGCCCCGCTTCGCCATCGATCGATTATGACGATGCTGGAGTGGAAGGCTGGGGTTCGATCCTGGCTGGCAAATACAAATTTCTACCGGCTAAAAACTCGGCTCCCTCACTAACCCTACTAACACTTTACTTATGTACTGTCTAAATATGGGCTTTGTTCCCGGTGACATTAAATAAATAAATATACTCCCTTATGCTCTTACGAAATAAGAAATTAAAAGATGAGAATTAATCAAGTTCTTAAGTGATCCCAATGTTTTGACCTACTATATAAAACGGAATAAGTTATTGTTACAATAATTGGATATACATGTGTATTACACCCTTTACGATGGTTCTAACCCTTCAGAAGACAACGGGCATTATCTCTTGTTGAAAAAAAAAACGGTGAAACTTCTGAATTCATTTTGCTAATGTATTCTATTTCTATTATAAAACAGTCCTAAAATAAATAATCTACCCTCATAAAGTATTTAGACATTTATTTTTTTATTTCTGTATTTGGAATATAAAAAAGACAAGTAAAAAAAAAAAAAAAAAAAAACAGCATCTCATTTAGAATTGAAAAAAATTCCATTATTATATATTTCATTGAGAAAATAAACCACTCAGCAAAAATATCTTTTATTTAAATGGAAAATTGTATACAAGCTTGTAATGGAGTCGTATGTTGAGTGTCTCCCAGTTTAGCTCCCGCCCCCGCACTCCCTCGCTCTCTGCTCCCCATAAAATAAGAAGCAGCAGCTGCCGCACCGCCCCGTGCAGCGCCCACATGTGTTAATACAGTTTATATTAGATGGAAAAGGATGATTGAGTTGAGAAAACGAAAGGAGAAAGGGAGGATGAGAAAACATCTCTTAACGTTTTTAAATCGGATTAAAACCAGTCGAATAATTATTTTAAGGATTTGAAAGGAATCTACTTCGAGTATTTACTTTAATCCGCAAAAGCATTTATTATATTAAAGTATATATACGTATATTGAAATAACTTTTTAAAAAACACACTTTTATTTCAAAGTGCAGTTAAAAGTAAAAAATAAAATTGAATTAGTTTTTGGGGACGGATTGATAAGTGAATTGAGTGGATTTTGATGAGGCAGTCCAAAATTCAAAAAAGGGAGATAATTTGAAATATCTTTTTTATTCAAAAACCGACGTTTCGGAGGTTTATTACCTCCTTCTTCAGGGTTTTGAAAGGTCCGTGAAGGAACATTGGATTTTTTTAGTTTTGGAGGACGGATTGATAAGTGAATTGAGTGGATTTTGATGAGGCAGTCCAAAATTCAAAAAAGAGAGATAATTTGAAATATCTTTTTTATTCAAAAACCGACGTTTCGGAAGTTTATTCCCTCCTTCTTCAGGGTTTTGAAAGGAACATTGGATTTTCTTAGTTTTTGGGGGCGGATTGATAAGTGAATTGAGTGGATTTTGATGAGGCAGTCCGAAATTCAAAAAAAAGAGATAATTTGAAATATATTTTTTATTCAAAAACCGACGTTTCGGGGGTTTATTTCCTCCTTCTTCAGGGTTTTGAAAGGTCAGTGAAGGAACATTGGATTTTCTTCACCGACCTTTCAAAACTCTGAAGAAGGAGGGAATAAACCTCGGAAACGTCGGTTTTTTAATAAGAATGATAGTTTAAATTATCTCTCATTTTTTGAATTTTGTACTCCCTCATCAAATTCACTCATATAAAAAATAAATTTTTCTTCAACCTACCCGAAAAATTTTATTGCGTTAGCTTTCTGCCTTGCTTAGGTGAAGTGGGTCAAAACTAGATAACACGATTGTCGTTAGGTGAAAAACCAATTAGTAGAAAATAAATCTTGTAAGAGGTGACATTTTCTGTTCATCAAGAGAAATCAAAAATGTTGTTCTCTGCGCTTGATGCAAATAAAGATAATTATATAGACCATATATCGAGTATAAATATTATTTGGTAGAGACTATAGTTTCAAAGGTTTATCCTTCATTATCATTATTTTTAATTAGAAATATTTTATCTCTTATTTTTGATAGGTTCAAATAGCCAATAGGATGTAGATAATAGGTATGGGATTCGTTTCTTAAATGGCCTACTTGCTATTCCGACAAAGCGAATTTACCTACATCTAATCGGGTATTTTAACCCAAGAGAAATAACAGATATATTTTTTCTATTTAAAAAAACTGATGATGATGAAGGTCAAACCTTCGAAGCTATAATCTCAAACAAATAAATTATATATATATATGTCTCTGTGCATCAAGCATAGAACAACCTCTTTGATTTCTATTTATGAATCAACAACTCTTCTTCTCTCGGCAAAACACAATCTTTCCAATTAAATATCTTCTCTTTTTAAATTTAAAATATATATATCTCTATTAATTCCTAAAATGATCAAATAATGTATTATCATCGGAAATACGTATGGCAAAGTACAAGCGATTTAGATTATACTCGTAAAAACACTCTACCTTTGAAATCAATTCATGTCATTATTAAGCTCCAATGTTCATTTGTTTGATTTTAACCAATGAATGAATCAGGTTTTATCGAAAGGTATAAAAAAATCACTCTTTTTTTAAATTAAATGTCAGTCATTTAAACCACCTAAAGAGCTAACTTTCACTTATCCAATTCTAACCTATACTTTCTTTAATCCCTTATTTATTTGTTTTCATGATTAGGTATATAAGTATAATCAATGACCAAATTCATTAGTGGGACGATGTTCTTTTCAAGCCACCCTAAGAGCATCAGTTTGTCCACTTAAATCTGATTTATATAGTATATACTTTAAGTCTTAAGCTCTTTTCTGTGTTAAATTTGTAGATATTCTGGCCAGGTTGTTGGATTTTTTAAAATTATAATTATAACAACATGAATTAATTAAATTCGCTTAATATCTCAATTTATCATCTAATCTTTATCCCCCTCGAGTGTTCAGAAGACTATCATAACATCGTAAGGCTGTGATTGTTCTAGAAAACCCCAATTCTTTGTTTATTTTTTAAAAGGGACTGACTATACATTATCTATTGACACGTAATAACATGCAAAGATCTAAAAAACAAATCCTGACAAGTTTTAGTCTAGGAGAGAAATCATCAATTAATTGTGGTTGTGCTAGAAAAACCCAATTCCTCGTAGAATTATATAACTATAGACTTGGTTAGTGTTGTAGCATATAAATTACTGAAATAATAAATAGTGCCTGGAGTACCGAGCGATGACGACTAATAACTCATGACACTTGATAAGTACATCAGCTTTAACAAAAATCGTTAGTGCCGTTTTTGAGAAAAAAAACGAAAAATCTTTCATGTAAATGTCCACTTCCGGTGTTCCAATTTCAAGCAAAAGCTTTCTCTACCCCTTCTAGCCTATATCGAGCTTAAGTTTCGAATTTCGTAGCTCTGAGATTGATGGTTGAGAAACGCAGGGGGGTACATTCTTACGTACGTAAACATCAACTTCCGGTACTTCTATATTAGCCAAAATCTTGTGGTACTTCTTGTAGCTCCTAGATAGATTATGTTTCAAATTTCAACGCTTTGAAACTTACCGAAGACGAGATATGAACGATTAAAATATTTATTTTGCGACATGGCTAATTTACACCCCCTTCCTTTATTTCAATCGGATTAAAAATTTGACACAACTAATAACTCACGAAACTTGATAAGAACACTAATTTTTAGCGAAATCTTTAGAGCCGTTTTCGAGAATTCGATATATATACAAGAATTGCTCATTTAATAATATAAGGTAAGATAAGATAAGAAAAGATTTTAGAAAATGAAAATATGAAAAGAAGAAGAATTTTTAAATATTCGAAACCATTATTTTTTTTATCTTATATAGTTAAGCTTATAATTTTGATTTTAGTGAATTTTATTCTTGAAAAAATCTTCACGTATTATACAAATGTACATTCATATTTCGAAAAAGGGAATAAATATATCTCTACATATAAATCTCAATGTTTTTAGGAAGTTTATGATTTCATTTTGAGCCACACTCATTGCAATGATGGACAGCCCTGATCTAGACAAAAAATATTTTTACTGGGGATATCATATTTATAATATATTTTATTATATTATAAAAAATTAATTAAAGATTGTATCTTTTGTTTAATACAAATATAACTAGTTCCAACTGACTGAATTACTACCATTTGCACAAAAGTATTTTTTTTCTTCCTTATTCCTTATTTGTGTTTAGAGATTTCTAAAACATGAAGAAAAATAATTTTTAAGCATAATTTTTTTGAAGAGAAACTCTTTTTAACTGTCTGTCTGGATTCAGATATCGATGTTAACTCAAGAACAGAAAGTTGTAGAAAATTATTTTTCGTACTAAAATGTGTGTATTTCTAATACCAATAAAATTGATTAAATTTTAAACTTGTTTCAAAATTTCTGAATGAAAAATCACCTCACCAATTAAGTAGTGTTTTAAACATTGGTTATTTTCTTTATATGTAGGTATATTGGTAATCAAAATTATAATTCAGTGATTGTTTTTCAAAAATAAATTTCTCGAAAAGCTGCATATTTTAACTCGTTTCTAATATGAATACTCATTTTAGCGATAAAAAATATCAAAAAAAATATCGAATTTTAAAAAATTCGAACATAGCTAGTAATGAGAAAATAATAAAATAATATTCGTATACTTAAAGAATTTTTAATTTCCCCGCTAATCAACGTTTTCTACTTAATTATTTTCAAAGAATTTATTTTATTTTACAAAAATGTTTAAATTAATTTTTTTTTCTGCGCGACTTTGATGATCGGCGAAATTCTTTCGGGTCGAACCTCTACATGGTGAAATAATTACAAAATTAATAAAAAAATTTTAAAATTCAAAGAATTTCCCAGATTATAAAATATTGTTTTCTAATAAAAGGGTAAGTGAATGTCATTGGAAACTTCTGGTTATCTTTTCCTATATGGAAATTATTTTTGTAACGTTGAGTTATGATGAATAGATACCTATCGAGGGGATCCCTTAAAGAAACCAACTTGAATCATTATTGGATTAAACATTCCAATCGAGAAAGAAACCCATAAATTCCTCCGCCCCTAGGAACAAGTAGATTGGGGAGGGGTTGGGAGGGATTTACCTATATATATATATATATATAAAGAAAACTGTTTTAAAATTCTCTCGACAAGAATAAATTAAATTTCAATCCCGATTAAAAAACGTAAGGAGGTTTAGAAGGGCTCTATGAATGTCGATGTGTGTGTGTTTCGGAGAGTCAATGTGGGAGAGTGGGGGTATGTCGATGTGTGTAGAAAAGCTAGGATGTGGGCTAAAGCCGTTTGCTCAGCCGCTTCCCTTCATCTGCGGATTGGGAGGCTGAAGGAGAAAACTCGCAACGCTTAAGTCAACATGCCACTTGCTCTCCCACGAAAGAGTAATTTAACATTTACTAACAGAATTTAATTCAAATCAAGCCATACCGTCGAAAACCGCCGCGGCCCATATTTGCAACTGGCATATAGGTGGCTATTTATCCAGCAAACCCTGCTCAATTTCCATGGCTTAATCCCGACATATCAAGTCCATTAGTTATTGTTCAGGTGGAGTGTCTTTCTCTATAAAGCAGCACTCAGAGAGGAAGTAGTTTAAAAGCAGGGGATAGGGGGTGGAGGGTTAACCGAGAGAGAGGAAGTAAGGGGGTTGACAACCTTAAGAAGAGAATTCAAAATTTATTGCGTTGATTTTGTTATTTTTCTCCCGGATGCTCTTTCTACCACTTGAATATTCTCTTCAAGCCTCCGGTGAAATTTATTCCTTAACATATCATATTAACGTTGATTTATACTCATTTTTTATAGTTTTATAAGAATAAGGTATTCTGTGGTGTTTAGTGCACATCTCAAGACTTTAACTACTCCGCATTAAAAACATATCAACATTAAAATAAAATAATTAAAAGTTATTCTAAAGTTAAGTTAGTTATTTTCTGTATCTCCTGATGATGGGTTGACTCCCGATATATATATTGAGAAAACACTCTCTCTTTTATTTCTTACACGTGAAACAAGTGACCTTGTTAATAACTCATAGTAAATAATAATTTTCCAAAATAATATTTTTACTTTTATTAAAATATGTTTCACCTCGCACCAACTCTCTAAAAATTATTAAAAGTTATTCAATGATGAATTGATTTAATAAAGTCCAACAATGCAACAATGTTGCGGCGGGGATGGTAAAAGGTATAGGGAATACGTAACTTTAATTTTACTTACGTCTCGACGCGGTCGCGATCCGAATTTCCTACACTCTTTTTGAGTTAGGAATTTTTGATTCATTCCTAGAATAAACATCTCCTTTCTATATTTTCAACTTTTACCATCGTTCCCTATAAAAGTGAACTAAGTGAATTATTCTCAAGTGAATTACTTAATGTGAATGAACAATTCTAACTCAAAAAGAGTGTAGGAAATTTGGACCGCGACCGCGTCGAGACGTAAGTAAAATTAAACTTGCGTATTTCCTATACCTTTTATCATCCCCGCCGCAACAGATAATGAAAATTAAAAATTACGAATAAATTAATTTATAGAAACGTCATTTTCATTCTTTTAAAAGTCGGCGTTTTGGATGATTTTTCTTTTTTTGTTCATGAATTAATTAAATGGTCAACAAAGGTTGTTTGTAACCAGGGATATATACGTTCCGGGACTTTTTTCCAAAACGAGATGTGTTCCATTTCTCTTCTGAATCTTGGAGCTTTTTTTGAACCTGGAAGGAATACCTATAATAGAAAAAAAAAATCAAAAAGGAAAGTATTAAAAAATAAACATTAATTAATTTGAAAAATTTCACGAAAAAAATTGTGGGGGTACAACAAATTAATCGTTCCGCCACTTCTTTTTTTACCACTACATCCATGATTGTAATCAACTCCTTTAAAGAAGTCTTTTAAAAGGATAAAAATGACAACTATATTTAGATTAATTTATTGGGAATTTGTAGTTTTCATTATACTTGGGCTGCCTTTTCATCAATTCATCATTGAATTCTATCAGTCCGTCTCCAAAAGAAAATACTAATAATAAGTATATTAAAATTTTTAAAAGCGCTAATGGCCCTGGCAGTCGATGCGCCCTTAAAAAAAAAAAAAAAAAAAATTTTTTACTCTATTTAAATATGTTTCACCAAGAACTTAAACCATTCTCCATTAACAAAATCAATATTAAAAGATATATTAGCTAATTAATTTAAAAATAAATTTACTCAATTGCATTCCGTTCTTGAAGGAGAAAGATTATAAAATAAAATGTTTTATCTGAATTTTGAACTTATGACTTTTAGTTTCTAAATTTTTTCAAAAATATAACTTTTCTCGGATAAATATTGAAAATTAAAAAAAAAACTTTTTTTAGAAAAAGCAGTTAGATATAAACCAAAGCCTTGTTATGATATATCGAATTTATAACTATTTAAATTTTGCTTCTTCGATAACTTTTAAGGAGTTAGGTGTTGGTTCTAGGTGAAACATTTTAATATAATAATAAAACTTGAGCAAGATGCGAGGTAGGTTTCACAAAAAAAGAAATAAAACAAAATTGAGTTTTGAATTCGATATATTTCGGGGGTGAGCCCATCATCAGAGTAAAATTATTTTTCCAATGTATAATCAGTTTTCTTTGACTCCTGATGATGGGCTCACCCCCGAAATATATCCAATTCAAAACTCAATTTTGTTTTATTTCTTTTTTTGTGAAACCTACCTCGCATCTTGCTCAAGTTTTATTATTATATTGTTTCTTCGAGATTTATTGTTTTTGAGTTATCGTGTTTACATGTTGATTAATGGGACGATTTATTTGAAACAATAATTTATAATATTCTGAGGAATAATTAGAAGACGATCAATAAAAAGATTGAAAAGTTTTTACTGAAAAATTGAAAGTTTTTATTTAAACATTAGGGGCTTAAAAAATCAAGCAAGAGTCACCAAATAAATCAATATGTTTTATGATGGCAACGGCTGTTCGTAAAAGCCTCTGTGTACCTATTGATATTATTAGACTTTGTGTAGTTTCACAAAAACAAAAACATGTTTTTATATATATCTTCATTATGAATGATGGATATTTCAACAGACATATCACACATATCGTAAATTATAAGTATAGAAAATATTGTAAATCTAAATATTTGTTTAGATTCAATATATTAAAATAATTAAAAAATAGTGTTAAATTTAAGAAACGCTTAATAATGACGGGTTATATGTGATGGTGTCAGGGAAATGGGTCCTATTTTTACCTACCTGTTTTTTCAGGAATGGCAAAAATTTGGGTATAATTTTTGATTACATATTTGAATTCAGCAGCAAATTTTCATTCGGAATAAAATAATAGCGAGGGTAAAAATGGAAGAAATGCCATATTTTTGTCTGCTTAAAAATTGATAAAATTTAAACGCCAATAACTCAAAACTTTTTGGGCGGGACAAAAAACATTTTGATCATTTGATTTTATAGAAACAGATGCCATTAGTTCGATTTTGACCAGGGTAGAAGATAAGGCCCATTTTTCCTTCACCATCTCATATTATGATGTAAAATACTTATTAAACAAAACTATTCTATTAATATTTGATATTAGAAAGAAAAAACTTATGATACATAATCCGGTGTCAGGATTTTGTCATGGTGAACAATGAGAAAAAAGAGTTCTAATATTTTAAATTGTTATCTATCAATATTTATTAATAATTTCATTTGAACCCAAAAACAATTAATTAACATATTTTTCAAGCCATGGGCTATAAAAGCTTCTCCATACCATTATTAAATAAACTACAATAAAACTTATTATGCTTACTAGTTTTCTTTTTAAATGCTTTTACTTTATCCCATGCGAAGTAGATATAAACTATTGGATTCGGTCTCGCGGCAACCACGACTTCATAGGGTCACAAATTGTAGTATTCATTTACGTTGAATTTTAGTACGTCACGGTTTTGCTGAAAATTTCATGGGACCTTGTCCAGAGGCCAAAAAGTGCGATTTATTCATTTAGTCTGTGCGGATGTACCTATATATTTAATATTCTATTTAAGGACATTGAGGACCATAAAAAAGTTTATATAAAGTTGATAACTAACAACCTGGAGAAGCTTATTTTAATTTATAGTCACCTTTGGAAATAACACCACAGATCTCTCAACTCCTGGATGAAAGAAAATTTATTAATCCAGAATTTTTAATTTTCTTTTTTGATTAAGGATGTTCCTTAATAAATCGATTTTCTTGCAATCCTTTTAAAACTTTGAATACACATATATATAAGTCTCCTTTATACGTAAAATTTTTTTCAATAGTCCTTGCGGCACTAAATTTATAAATATTGACAATTGAATTTGTGGATATATTTAACACGCCAACCCTATCCCGATTGATGTTAAAGGGACTGTTTCATTAAATAACAATCGTAATTTTCTTGATATTATCTTAAAAAACTGAGAATCATTAACTGAAGATATAACAAATATTTTTCTGTTAAAATAATTCTATCCTCGGTATTCGTTTTGTATGAAAAATGTTAAAAGTTAGGTACTTTTGATGATTTTCATTTTTTCTCTCATGACATGGCAAGTGAGATATGGCGACTTGGCAACGTCACACTAAAATCACTCAATTTTTCCATATCTAAAAAACTTCTGCAGCTGGTGCATTTGAGATTTTTTGCTAATTCTCTCAAGCTAATTATACTGTTCTCATCTGGAATTTCGCATTGAGCTGTTTCATGAAGGTTTTTTTTATTCTTTGTATTTTAGAGTTGGTAAGAATGCAATGTTGCCAGATTCAAGAAACTACGCAGTCAAAATATTTTTTCCTTTCTGCGCATGTGAGAGTAGGGGAAAGAGCGAACTGAATCTGAGCTATATTAGGGAACGTCCTTAATCGTTTTTAGAAATGACCTAATTGTGACAAAAAATATTTTCCAGTATGATTTTTCTGTCTAACTGAATTCCGATTCCCAGAAAGAAGCAAAAACGAATTTTTATAGTAAGTTCGCTCTAGTGCACAAATGTTTTTTTTTTTTTAATACGAATAACTGGTTAGATTTTGGGTTTCTTAACTTGAAAAGTCCTGGATTAAAAAAAAAAAAAAGCAGAAAAAACGAATCGTTATACTAACTGAAATTTGTCATAAACGTTAGTATCAATCAATAAGCTATACCTCTGTGTCAAAATTTCTATCGCTGAGGAAAATAAATCATCAACTCGTACCGAGTTTTGAAATCATTTTAACTTTTTTTGCTATGAACATAAACAATGTCCTACAAAATTTTTGTAATGCTTATATCTTTATTAATCATAAATATTTTTCCCACATGACGTGGCAATTAACTTTGTAACTATGTCTTCTCCTTGTTAATCACATGTATAAATACAATTAATCACAGGCCCATTACATCAGTCGCAGTCCATGTTCATTTATCTATATTTCTCTCCCAAGCAAATAGATGTCCATCATTCATTTGACGTAATTCGTTGACTTAAATCGCCTGGGACGGACAGACACTCCTTCCCATTAGGCTCGCAGTCTCTTCTTTCGAAAGTATTACATGCTGTACATTTTTCCATCTTGTTTTTTACACACCAACATATTGCTATTCATAATTTCCGCGAGCTATAGGAAGTTGAATATATTTGCCTGTAGTCTAATTAAACATGTTGTAAATTTCGTAAGTCAATAAAATGCTTTCCGAGTCAGAGACAATAGAGGAAATGAAATGGTTGGTAAGTAAATAACGAATTTCTACAGCAAGGCTTTGAATTCAAGTTAAATGGAGGTAAGTTGTCCCGAGTGCTCATTTCTTAATTGGACCTTTTCTACCCGCCTACCTATACCACTCTATTCTACTCCATTTCACTTCCAAGCAACTATAATTCATATTTTATATTCAAATAATAACGAGGAAATTTTCCCAGTTGGACATTACGAAAAGGAACAAACACATTTCGGGTGAATTATGACTCGCTGCTTGATTCTTGTCCAGCTGTCTCGGATTGTGCAAGAGTTAGAAAGTCATCTCAAAAGATGAAAATGTCGTCGCTTGTTCAGAGGAGATTTTGGTCAGGTGCATTTCATTCTCAAGCTCGCTTTTGGATTCTTTTATATTATAATACTTCACCAATCAATTTATATATAGTATCATTGAGAATGGGTTTTCTTCCATAAACATAATTATGTTGTCTTTTGCAATAAATAAATAACAGTTAGTCAGTTCTTAATACTCTGTCAATGTTCTAGTAGATGATGTTTCATAAATATTAATATTGTCTTCCCTTGCTTTGAAAATATGGTTTTGATCACTACGCAAAAAACAATTTAGACCATCCCTTAATACCACGGTTCCTAACCTTTGGGTATAAAATAGCTACTTGAAGGGGACTAATTAATATAGTTTAATATTTTCATATTTACCAGTATTTAGCAGTAATTATACCATCAAAGTTCTACAAATTGAAACTTAAAGAACATTTAGAATTTTTTGTAGAAAAACAAATTTGAAATCAATATAACTTCTTAGTTTTACTTTCTATATTCTATATTTTTTTTAAACAAGGCGTAAAGAAAGACACATGGCTTGGTCATAGGGGTAACGAAACTGATAATGTTATGAACCACTGCCTTAATAGATGCGGAACCAAATTTGATTACTGCACTTCAACAAATACTGTCTTTTTTTTCAAAACTCTTTTTGGCAACTGAATCTAGGCAATTGTAGTCCTTGATTAGAGCAATAAATTTATTAAGTATTTTTTTAATTCTGTTAATATTAAAAATTAATAAATTTTAATATGATAAATATATTATTAATAAAAATATATATTATAAATTTTTATACATAAATATCTACTTACACATAATTATTTCAAAATGATTTAAAGTACGTTATGTGATATTTTCTAATATTTTATATGTAATTATTTATTCCCATAGGTTTTTTAGTTTAATCCTTACTGTTTTGATAAATGGGGTGTATTGTGAGGATTTATTCATCAAGGGATTTCTTGTTAGATATATCAATATACAAATAAGGCGACTGAGTGGACATTCCCGATTGGTTATCTACGTAGTAGGAATTTAGTAACTGGGAAATTAATGAAAAAGTATGTAATTTTAAACAAAAATATAAATATTAATGGAACGTGTCTTATTTTGGGTCGCTCACTGGAAAATGAAAGCAAAACGGAAAGTACAGTTTTGCGAAGTCATAGGGATAAAGGAAGTTATAAACACATCAACAAATGCTCTACTTAATGGTTCTGAACCTTTTTATAGATGCATACCACTATTAAAAGCAAATTCGAAAATTTAAATACTTACCTTCATCATTTTCGCATATTTTCCTCTAGCCACTTTGCATTTAGAAAGTAGAATGATTCTATTAGTCAAACCAACTCGAAGAAAAAAAACACCAACCAGTAAGACAAGATTTCATAACAATAAAACTACAATAATTAAGAAGAATGAAACATGTTTCGAAGAACCAGCAAATTTCGTCGATCATCAAAAAATTTGTTTTTCTAAATCACGCATAAAAATAAATTGTTGCTCATTGTGCTTTAAAATGTCTGAAACGAGGAGAAAAATATTTTTCAACTATGATTTTTTTTCTCTTTAAGAACAGAAAGTCAAAAAGTTCGTTTGTATCAATACATAGTACTGATTAGATTTTATAATATCTGGTTCAAAAGGAAGAAAATATTTTTTGAATTATTCTATTGACATTTGAAGAGGATGTTATATTTAGTACCTATATTCATTAATGAACAATTTATATTTAAATTTATTAATAATTACTAGGGCAGCTCTAGTGTACCGAGTCTTAAAAAAAAGTTCACTTTTTTATTTATTAAATATTTAATGTGCTGGGGAGCAATTCTTTCATTAGAATCTGATCGATGAAAATAGCTAGAAAGACCGCGGATAGAATCATCTCTTTTTCTCTAGAGCTTAAATCTATTCCAAGGAGGCAAAATACAAGTCCTAGGCCTGTTTCAGACTATTAGAGATTAATTTCTTAATTTCTATTATTCTAGGAATGGCCTTTTGCACTCGGACCAAAACGATACTCTATATACCATATAGAGAGAGAATATTCAATTGGACTCCATTAAAGCAATTACTTTTGCCCAAACATCTTCAAGTTCATCTTTCACGATTAATTTTTTTTAATTCGATTCATAGATTTTAAATGAAAGTCATGGGTCGAGTCCATATAAATTAATTCACTTTTTAATCTCATAAAATCAAAGTATTTTCCACAAGATAGCTGAAGTGATTAAAATAGAAAATCTGGAATAAATTTGCTAACGTTAAAAAACTCGGTAAATTTTAAATTTTATATATCTTTAAATGAATTAGTTGTATAGTATTTATTGAAAGATTTTTTTAAAATTTTACAAATTTTCAAATATAACACGGATGAAATTACTCTTGATATTTTGGAATTTGAGGGAGGTGCCGCATCCACATGGATGACCATGGACCCCATCTTACTGATATACGTATATATATAAATTTACTACAATGCCCATCTGTCTGATTCTTTGGGGAATCGAAACAGATGAATTTTGTTCAGATATTCAATAATAAATTTTATTTAGAATGTTTATATGTTATAGTTAGATGAACGCGAAAGTTAAAACTTTTTTATCAGGTCACTGCCCTATTTTGGTGCAATTGGGACCAGACTCGTTTTGATACTGAACCAAGAGTTGAAAAAAGATATGGACCTTGTCGGGTACGATCCGACATCTTTTGCGTTAAGCCCGCAGATGGCTTTTCCATTGCGATGGGTCCCCAAACTACTCGTAAGTCATATAATCAAATTTTATATATATTCAACTCTTTAGTTCAGCCTTCTTCCCATTTTCTAATAGTATGGTTCTTATAAAAATACTACAATTTTTTAAATATAATAATTTAATCATAATCATTTAAATATAATAATAGTATGGTTCTTATAAATTTACTACAATGCCCATCTGTCTGATTCTTTGGGAATCGAAACAGATGAATTTTTATCAGATATTGAATAATAAATTTTATTTGGAATGTTTATATATATATTTATATTCATAATTTTGCTGCCTTAGGTCCTTCAAGAATTAATTACATGAACAAGGATGGAAATTAGAGTTATGAATAGCAATTAGATTTGTTCATTAGATTGTTATCTTGAAATATCATGTTTTCTTTAAAGAAATTCAAATTCATTTAGGTGAAGAAATGTCATTATAGAAAAATGAAAATAATCATTTTCAATCAAATTGCGTGCTCAAAAATTTCATTGGTTAAAACCATTTACCATTTCAACAATGACTATGAAATATATGATTTATTTTTCTTTATTACAATTCAAAATGGAATCGCTTTTCCATTGTGAACTGTAATCCCTAGGATTAAAAAATAAGAAGAAAAAAACGTTAAGAACTTGAGAATCAATTTCCCTCTTATAGTTTTTTTTTTTTTTTTCAAATGTTATACAAATAAACATCCATCTTAAACTGCATGTCATCAAGGGATTTAACGTTGGCAATTTCAAGTCATTCTTTTCAGAAAGAGCATAGAGCATTCTTTTGTGGATTCAATCGATTTGAATACTTTCCTCTTGTTTGCTCGTTTCGTGACTCGTTATTTCCCAGATAACGAGTTGCTACCGCACTGTCAGGTTGATATTTCGCTATTCAAAAGAACGTTTGACGTATTTGGATTCTATCTCGAAACGTGTAGGGTATTTTGTTTTTATTGTAGTGCTTCAATGGAATTACTTAAAGCTCTTTTACCTTGTTTTATGAACAATTTATCAAGGGCGCAAAAAATAGTATATCGTATGTAATATATTGTCTCCTTTAAAATTTGAATTACTTATTTAATAAACAAAAATATAGTTTTTTATTAACAATTGAATAACAATAGTTATAGGCCGTTCAACCTACTGTATATTCATTATATGTATTTAGGTAAATGTATATTTGCATCAAGCAGAGGATAACCGCATTGATTTCCTCTTATTTGTCATCAAAAGTCTGCTACTCACGGCAAACTATTTTTTTAAAATTAAAAATACATTTATTAATTAAGACGAATCCCACGGTGCTCATCGATGTCCACTGAAAGATGTCCTATCTGTTTAGCCCCCCCAATTTTCTTAAATTCTAGATCGGTTTTTTTTATATCTATCTATATTTCTGTCTATATTTCCTGAAGTCAATCGATGTCTGTTATGACCTGTAAACCTGTATTTATAAACTAATTATAATATTTGTACTCAAAATCTCACTGAATGAATGAAGAATATATTCAAAAATGTTAATATTTTTATTCGAATTCAATTACTTTTGACTAACTGGTTCGCCTAAATCAAACAATTATCGAAATGAAATTAATATGAAATTAAAATTACTAAGTGTTTAATATATTTAAAAAAATTAAATAGCAAAATATGAATAGTATGGTCAATTATTGTAAGCATAAATATTTTTTTTCGAAATATCTCTAAATCGTTTAAAACTATTATGATAAGCAAAAATTGAGCAAATTCCCAGTGTTAGGTCTACAAAAAATCCATACCTATACCTATTGTGAACATCGAAAAATGACATATTATTAAAATGTCTATGGTTGAGCGAGTTATCAAATATTATGCTCTAATTTATGTAAATACCAATAAGAATATCAAAAGAAATTTCACATCTGATTGTCTTATATAAAAACTTATTTGATAAGCCCGGCTACTCTTAACATTTCTTTAAAAAATTATTAATATCGCTCAATGGTAAACTATTTTGTAGGCATGGCACTGTAATTTTGCTCATTTGTATTTATCATTAATAAAGTATTTATCATTAATAAAGTTTTTGAAAAACCTGTGAAAAAAACATCATTTTTTTTTAAATAATTAAAATCTTTAAAAATATTATTTTCACCATGTCTACATATTATCCAAGGCTTATTTGTAGAGCTTAACATCATAATTTTGCTTAATTCAAAACAAAAATCTAAACAAAAGCACATTTTATTTTGTTTTTGTTTTTTCTACAGGAATAAAATTATATTATATCCATTTGCTAGAATAGAATAGCTCAGATAGGGCTTTAAGTTAAGACACGGAATATTGCTATGAGTGAAGTGGGAAAAAAATCTGAAGAGATTGGAGTATTATCCCAGGTAATGAAAAATGTGTGACTTTTAGAGAAGTGAAAGAATTGGCATGGGGTAGAGTTTAGTGGAGGTGGGTGGTTGCGTCAAACCAGTCTTTGGACTACTAGTATGTACTCGATGATCATCATCATTTGCTATTATTTATGTTTTAATTAAATATTTAAAAAAATTTATAAAATAGATTCGAATATAAATATTATTTTTTTCTTAAAATTTAATATACAATGGGTGTTTGGATAAAGTCATGTGAATAACCACATCTCATATCGAATTTCTGCTTTATTATTTGAAAAATTAATAAAATGTTGATTATTAAGGGAGTTTTTTATAGCAGTAGTAATTTATTTGTTTAGGTTTAATATAAGAGACGTGCAGCTTCAATTTTTTCTTTTTTATTTATCAACTAACGTTTCGGCCATTGGTTATGGCCATCTTCAGAAGCTAAACAATAGAACAATATTAATAACAACAACTTGAAGCCATTTTGCAATCGACATTTCGTCTTGAAGGAAAAAAGACAATTATAGTCTTGAGAACATTATATCTTTCGGCCTTCTGGCGAACACCCTGTAAAAAGTTTTGTATATATCCTATTTATGTTTCTTGTATATAATTTTAACTAATGACAAGTGTATCAAAAATTTTTTTTATATAAATATTGACTAATTCCCGTTAAGCAGAAAAATAAAATTTTAATTGATTATGTGCTTGGGCGAGACTGATTTGTTGTTATTAATATTGTTCTATTGTTAAGCTCTGAAGATGGCCATAACCAATGGCCGAAACGTTAGTGGGAATTGATAAATAAAAAGAAAAAAATTGAAGCTGCACGTCTCTTATTTTAAACCTACTCTCTAAAACTGAATCAGTGGATATCCACTGAATAACAGTGACTATTCACTTATCCAAACAGTCACAATCATACCACGGCTAATCAGTGGATAGTCACTGAATGTATTAGTGGATTTTTAAAATTCACTAATTCATTAGTGGCTAAGCCGTCAGACAACCTCTGTTTGAATCAGTGAAAATTAAAAACCCTGTTGAATCTGTTGAAATTAATACAAATGTTTGATTTTTCAGTGACGTATATGATCGCTGGAGAAATCAGCTGAAATTCCACTGATTCATTTTAAGAGAGTAAACAAAAAAAAATGTTGATTAGTAATTATAGAGGTGAAGAAAAGTTAATATCATCTCCATTTCAAGTAAATTAAAAATGTTCCAATCTAAAGGATTAAAGAACTTTCAAATATATTCAACACTTGGAGATGAAAACATTAGTATGAATAAATCGAAGCATTTATTTAAAATATTAAAATGATAATTTAATGAAGAATTGGTGACAAAAGGAATGATTAGAATGCATGATATTAAAAGAGAAAGTAGCTTGAAGAGATTATTACCTGGAGTACGAGGCTTGGCGTGGTCACCCGATCACTTAACGGTAAAGACTGACTCGAGTCGAAGCCCGACCGCCTGCTCAGGCGCTTATCGTTTTCCAAGAAATGTATTTTTCTTTTGTTTTGCAAATTTTGATTAATCGTATCATAAGAAATTATAAAAAAGATTCTCGTTTGTCTTTTTATTTCGCTATAGGAAATAGAAAAATCTTGGGTTGTGTTGACTATTAATAAAAATTAATTTAAACAGGTTAGCGATGAAAAAGTTGTTTGAATAATTTTAAGCAATTCTTATAGATTTTCGGCTGCTAAATTCGTAAATAAATCTTTTCATAAAGTAAGAAATAATTGTGGGGATTCGGGTAGCTCAGTCAGCTAACGCACTGGCTTCGCTTCGGCATCGATCGATTATGACGATGTTGGAGTGGAGGTCCGGGGTTCGATCCTAGCTGGCAAATAAAAATTTCTACAGGCTGAAAACTCGGCTCCCTCACTAACCCTACTAACACTCTACTTATGTGCTGTCTAAATGGTCTTTGTTCCCAGTGACATTAAATAAAAAAAAAAAATAATTGTCGTTTGAGATATATAAGTGTAAAATGATTCTATAATTTTTTAGTCACATCTAGGGTTGATTTTTAAAATATCAGATTGTCGATATATCCATATTTTCAAATAAATCAACATCGGATTTCGATACATCGGCTCTATTTAAAAAAAATATATAGTTCAGTAAAAAATTAATTTTATAAGTTTTTAATTAAGTTTTAAAGCTTATTTGTTAAATCATACAATTAACAGAATTAAAAAAAACTTTATGCAAGTGTTCTTTTAGAAGAGGGATGAGAGATGGAGAGATTGAATGACCAATCGACTTGATTGGGGAATAATGGAATTGAAATAATTATCGGAAAAGAGGTTTTTTTATCTAATTAGATTTTTCCTCTTATTAAAAACAAGGACTAAAGATGAATAAGGACACTCGATGGTGGAGAAGTTATCTCCGGAATCGAAGCAAAAAATACAATGTATACATTAATTAATGTAAAATAATTGGTTTAATAAAATTTATATAAAAAAATGTGTTCTTTTAGTAATTAATAACTAATTAATAGAGATTGTGGTGTTAGTCCAAGGTGAAACATCTTTAATAAAGATAAAATTAAAAGTTAAAATTCTGTACTTTCTTGAAGATGGGCTTACAGCCCGAAATATATATATTGAAAAAATTTACCTCATTTTTTTATTTTTTTAATTTACCTCTTTTATTTTTTTAATTTTAAAGTGAAACAAGTGACCTAGAAATCTTAACTCATAGTAAATGAATATTTCATATAATATTTATTTACTTACTTTTATCTTTAATTAATAACTAATAAGAAATGTATACCAATATTTAACCCCAACAGTTTTTAAAAATACTTAAGAATACATACCTAAATGAAAAAAGAAGCGGAAAAAAGAAAATATAATTTAAATCTTAAAAAAAAAAAAAAAAAATGGAAAATAAAAACTTATTTAAAAAAAATCTACTGCGATACTAACAGATGTTAAAATCGAATTATCGAATATATCTTTCCGAAAATATTATTCCTATATTTCGATATTTTTAAAAAATAATATCGATATTTTATCAAATAACAACCCTAACTAATCACATCCACTTATTGGCACAGAGAATATAAAACAAATGAAAATCTTAATTTTTTAAAAAAGTCACACACGAGTAGAAGTGTATATTCTATTTTAGCATGTAAAAATACTTCTTACTGTCTTTTATTTTAGTTTTTTTAATCTTATCTACTTTTTTCGGTCCATTGAAAAGAAAAATAATGAAAACATTAAATTCTTAATTGTTGGTTAATTTATCGGGGTTTTAAGAGTGAGAAAAATTCAAAATTTCAAAATATACCAACAAATTATTATGGGAAAGAATTTTTTTAGATACCAATTTCTATTTCATTTGAGTGAATGAATCAGAATATTACTCAACAACAGCTTTTCAAAAATTAAACTCTCTGTCATTTGTTAACGCCTGCAGGGTAGGCTTTACGCAGTTCTAAGCAGAGCGAGGAATCTCATGTCTATTTTTCTTAAGGCTTATTTATATAAATATATTTGTTATACCTCTAATATATATTATATCATATTTTTTTATTTAAACAATGAAAAAAAATATTTTTAGGAGATTTAATTATTTTTGAGAAAAATGACAAAAATAAAGTCCAAGGGATCCAATTTCAATCAAAATCTATTCAGCTCTTAATATAAAATTGAAACAAAAACTGAACACTTTCTCCGAAAATTTTGATACTTTAGGCAAAGGGTTAAACTGTCAAAGGCACAATGGGGTGGTAGAGTAAACCTTGTACTAATCAATTTTGAACTATAATAAACTATTCAAAATCTATGTCTAAAAACATGTTTGTTTATGCATTTCCCATACAAATGCATGTAAATATCAATAAAAATTATATAATTAACAAAATAATAACGATAAATGTGACATCTATTCAAGAATTTAGGATTAATAATTCAATGTAAATTCACAACATAACATCTATTGGCAACCGCTTGGGGCGTTCGATGACAGGGATTAATACAATAAACAAAAATATTCCTATAGGAAAAAAATATTGTTGATCCCCGCTAACGTTTGCTTATTTTCGCCAATAATAATCAGAGAGATCACGCCGTCGCGTCGTCGCCGTCGTAAGCCGATTATTATTAAGTATATATTTGTTGTAGTGTTCAATAAATAGTTATAATTATGTTTGATTTCAATAAAAATATAACCTTCAATAAATTCAATGACAAAAATATAGCTTAAAGTACATTTCTAAATATACAGGGTTTTTAAAAATAGAGGTCACGGAATTAAAGTTGGATAATACATCTCAAAACAATAAAAAAGTGCATATAAATATATGTCTGGGAATGCCTAGTTTCAGACCTATAGCAATTTTAATATTTTATTTCTGTCATAGTACAAATCATACTTTTAACATTTCAATAGAGTCACAGTGGCCGTGTACGATGGAAAACAATTAATCAAACGTATTCGTCAGTCCATGAGACGAAGATTATAGAATGTTGTAATTAAGTTTAAAGTAGACATTTTGAACATTTTTTATAATTTATAATTGACTGTTTTCCATTGTACACGCGGCCACTATGATTTTATTGTAATGTTAAAAGTATGAGTTGTACTATGACAGAAATAAAATATTTAAATCGCTATAGGTCTGAAACTAGGCATTCCCGGACATATGTTTATATAAACTTTTTTTTATTGTTTTGAGATGTATTATCCACCTTTAAATCATTGTCCTCTTTTTTTGAACACCCTGTATATTACAACTTCGCATTTTTAAACCGGAAATCTTGAAGCTAAAGATCTAATTAGTTCTTCGCATTTCAATCATTTCGACATCAGGACGAACTTTCTACGACTCTCCTTTCTTAAGTTTTATGGTTGTCGGAATTTAAATGCACATATTTCTTAAATTGTACTTTAACATTATATTATATTTAAAATGTTAATAATTAATAGGGTCCTTATATCGGGGTCTCCTACTTGGCGGAACTACTTACCTCCATTAAGATCAAGAGCCCTGGTATGTAATGACATCAGACTGCCCTCAGTCATTTGAGATCACAGCCCCACCACTGTGGAACTCAATGCCTTCTCTCCTAAGACAACCATCCTCTGCTGCCCGCTTTTTGCGTGGACTCACTGTAGCTAGGTATATCATGCTATTACTATAGTCTCTAATTTCTATTTTATATTTTGTAATCTATATTTTGTATTTTTATTTTGTATTCTATATTTTGTATTTTTTCTTATGTATTTTGTATTTTTATATCTATTTGTATTTTATATTTCTATATATTGTTAATTTCTGTTTGTCAGTTTTTTTCTTCTCTTGAATGTACATTATAAGGGTCTACACTGACCTATGTACATAACATCATTAATAAATAAAATGAATAATAGGAAAATTAATAGGAAAATCACATTCTGCCGTTACTACATAATTTTAAACTTATCCACCCCTCTCTGTTTACCCCAATTATTTTGATATGTTTATCTTTTCAAAAAGCTTAGGGGGTTGCACATATGTACATTGACACTTAGGTGATTTACCAGTCAGTCCAAGATAAATCCAGTTATATCTAGTGAAGGTTATTTTCCTATATTGCTAGATATTTATAAAATAATACATTTCTCTTGTCAACCCCAAATGTTTTCTAAAATTCGCGAACTTTTTAATTATTTTTTATGGTAACGGATTATACTTTTAATTATATTATTTCCATAAAATGTTCGGGTGTTTTCTTTAGGTATATCCGTCGTAAAGCAAGATCATTACATTCCAAGTAAAAATAAACAATGAGGGAGAGGCCGAATAAGTAGTGTTTCCGGATTCTCCGGTGTGCTGGGTTTTAGAGCCTAAAGCACCTGGATCACTTTAATGAGATTTCCTGTATATTTTTCCTCAAGACATTTCTCCAACTTGGTCTGCCGACGCACTCGGCTCATTTGCTTGCTTCTTGAATAGGACACGTCTTAAAGGTTCCCATTTAGTAGACATTTGACTGGAGGGGAAGGCAGAATGATAACATTAACAAAGGGGATGAAGATGCTTTTAATAAAATCAGAGTGGGCCTAAGGGGGAGGGGGTTGAGTTTTATTTGAAAAGTTTATCAAAATTTCCACATTTTATTCTAAAGCAGACTCCATCGAATGACAACCAAACTTTTTCCAAAGTATTCCAATTGCTTGTGAAATTTTATTAAAATTTAAATCTTTTCGTATATAAAGGAATTGCAAAGAAGTTACAGAATATTTAAACTATGATATTAAAACCTACAAAGACATTCTTTTGAAAAAAAAAGGAATCAAGTTAAAAGTGTTCGAATTTTAGAATAAAAAGCCTCAGATTTATCTTTGAAGTGGAATAAATAGACGTGCGATTCTCTTCTTTGATTGTCATAAAAAAATAATATTTTATTTTTCTTATATTTTAAGTTGATTACTAAAGTAAGAATATTTCAAATCTTTCTAGCTTTTAATATAATTTGAATATAGGTATATTTGATATACACTCAACAGCAAAAAAAATTGGACACTTCATAATTTTTTTTTTTTTTAATAAAATGAATTAAAATAAATTTTCTTATAAAAAACCAAACCAAAATATATTGAATAATTGGACATAATTTAAAATTTTAACACTTTCGATTAATTCATGGTAACTTAATATTATATCGAATATAAAAAAAAAAAAAAAAAAAATTGAATGAAAATCAATCATTTATTCTTTGTCTTCGAAACTGACAATACGTTCATGATATACAAGTTCTTATACGAGACATAAAGAGATATTTTTTTAATTAATCATGTTTTTTTCTTTTTTTAATAGATAGCCGTTACAATTTTTTTTTTAATCATATTTATTAAGCCAGAAAAAATTAAAATGCCATTTTAGCTTTAAAAATATTTTTTTATTCAAAATATGGAAATTTTTTTAATATTCTATTTATTAATTTTATCTAAAAATTATCAAATATCCTTTATGCTTTTTGTTTTTTTGCTGTTGAGTGTATTTGGCTTCTAACAATCCAAGTAGTGAATTCTTCTAGAACTAAGCAGAGGAAAATTTTAAATGAAATGAGAATCACAAGCCCATGTACCTATAATATATATTTAGCATTGACCTGCCACTGCGCTAGTTATATGAGTCATTGATAGGATTACCATAAGTCTTGGTTTGACTGGGACTACCCCAGTTTGAAGGTATGGTTCAGGTGTTCCCCCCCAGTGAGTTTGTCAGTGGAAAAAATTATTTAGTGCTGCCTCGGAAAAGTTAATTGTGAACTAAATTTTAGTGAATTTCTCGACGCGATTAAAAATACAAAGAACTAGAAGAAAAAGTAAAAACTTTTTCAAGACTCTTGCTAGTTAGAGCCGCAACAAGTAATTTATTTTTTACATTTTGGACTGAATTTTAATCAAGTCCAATTTGAATATTCTCTCTCTATATAACGAGTAACGTTTTGTCCCGAGTGCAAAAGGCCATTCCTAGAATAATAGAAATTAAGAAATTAATCTCCTATAGACTGAAACAGGTCTGTTCTTTTAAGTAGATGCCCCTTACAAGTCCAGGCCTGTTGCAGGCTTCCTTGCAAAACACCTTAGCCCTAAAGAAAGAGAGAGAGAATATCCGCGCTCTTTGTAATAATTTTCATCGATCAGATTCTATTGAAAGAATCGCTCACCCGCAAATTAAATAATAAAAAAGTGAAAACTTTTTCAAGACTTGGTACACTAGAGCTGCCCTAGTAATTATTAATAAACTTAATTATAAATTGTTCATTTATGGTTTATACTATAACATTCCACTTAAAATCTCAATAGAATAATTCAAAATATATTTTTCGCCTTTTGAACGAGATTCTATTCCAAAATCTAATCAGTACTATGTGTTGATACAAACGAATTTTTTGACTTTCTGTTCTTGGGCTATCTTGGGTATCGAAATTCATTGTAATTCATAGAAAACTTGCTATTTTTTTTATTTCGAATAAACACTAGAAATTGTCCCTGTTTTAGAAAAAAATATTATTGTAAGTCTTAGTCATGGGCAATCTCATCCATCAGCTGACTTTTAACTTGTAATTTTAATTTAGTTGAGCCAGAATATGGATTCAAATTTTATCGGAGGTTTCATGGTTGTTATTTCATTTTATTTCGATTACTTACTATAAAAACAAATAGAAACGGGGTTAATATAATTAGTACAAACTGTTATTTTAGTGAAAGAACAAAATGATCATTTTTACAATTTTAGCCATTTTAATGTTTCCGGAGTAGTTATTAAAAATGCGTGTGTTTCCACTGTTTTGCCACTATTTTGACTAGATCAATCTTGAGTTAAGAAGTAGATAATTAATTAATTACTAATTAATGCCTTAATAACTTAGATTTTTTTACAGTTTCTAGGATCAGAACTTCCTTTTGAAAATACCAGACAATCAGAAAAAATTGAATCTTTATTTTGGAATCTCTTGATCTGTTGAAGCTAATGAACGGAATTTGCCACAGAAACTCCATCTATCTGATTACTTTTAACTTTCTTGTCAAATCTCAAAAATTTGGTGAGCGTAACTAGTCTCATAAAAACATCTTTCTTCCAATTGTTTATTTAAAATAAGACACTAATCAGTCAAATTAAGTATCTATTGAATACAGTAGCCTAATATATATATCTATATATAATTATAAAGAAAAAATATTTATTGATTGTATTTAAAATATTTAAAAAAAAATATTTTATAGAACAATCTTAAAAACGTATATTTCAAAAACCAAACGTTTTAGGAGAAATTCTCCCTTTATCAATGGAAATTTTTCAAAAAAGAAAAAAGTTTCTTTCTCTAATGCAGTGATTCTCAACCACTGTGCCGCGGTACTTTAGTCTGCCGCTAGATTCTTGAAGTGTGCCGCCACAGCTAGACAGTGGTCCCTCCCGAATCGATAATTATTTTTTTACATTTAATCCAAATATTTATTTGATCATTTGAACTAAAGAGATAGTAACATTTTATAGGATGCAGAATGTCCTATGATAATTTTATAGGTACATCAATCAATAAACCAAATAAAATTCTATTAATTTATTTTATTGTTAGTGTGCTGTTAAATTTATAAATTATTAAAAGTGTGCCGTGACGAATCACTGTACTAATGTTTAGAAAGCTTTCTTTTTGAAAAATTTCCATTGATAAAGGGAGAATTTCTCCTAAAACGTTTGGCTTTGAAATATACGTTTTTATGATTGTCCTATAAAATATTTTTTTTAATATACTTATATAATAGTAATATAATAGTAGGGAATTGGACACAAATTAAAAACACAGAGTTTTTATTAAATGGGCCAGACGTTTCGTCAATTTATTTTGACTTCCTCAGTGGCCCATTTAATCACTCTTTATAAAAAACAACAAAGAGTGATTGAATGGGCCACTGAGGAAGCCAAAATAAATTGATGAAACGTCTGGCCCATTTAATAAAAATTTTGTGTTTTTAATTTTTGTCTAATTCCCTGCTTTTTTTATAATGATATTGATACAAGAAGAAATTGCACCAAGAGGTGGACCCTTGTATCCTGAAGATAAGGAGAGATTTAGGAATTTGGTAGCAGTCGAAGGTATCTGTGGATGCCGGTCTTGAAAGATTGAAGGTTATAAGTTGCTGGAAAGACGGTCGGGGGAAGAGAGTTCCAGTCTCTAGAAGTCACAGGGATAAATGAATTGGTGAATGCGTTTGTTTAATTAGTATCCAGTTTAAGCGCGTAGGGGTGTTGAATCTTAGAAAATCGTGTATTTCGCGCAAATGAAGCCTTTGATGGGATTATCGATTTCATTTCGTCAGAAAAAAAGTCATGGTAATATCTATAAAAAAGAGAAAGGGCGGATACAGATCTACGATGTGCTAGGGAGTCGAGAGTGTCAGTTAATGTAGGATCGCCCATCAGTCTGATACCCCCCCCCCCCCCGCCTCTGGATTGCATCTAAGGTATTAAGAGAATGCTTGGAGGTCCCTCTTCACAAAGCAATATTCAAGACAGGGTCGAATTTGACCCTTGTATATAATATATAATATAAGGAGTTGAGTGGGGGTGAAAAAGCGTTTGGTTCGCTATTCCTGTTACAAATTTATTATGGACGCGAATGGTACAACATTATTAAATATATTTTCATTTAAAACATTTTTCTCTAATTTTTAATAAGTTTGAACACTATAATTTTCTTATTTATCTTAGTTATTATTTTTTCTCTACTTCTTCTCTACAAAATCTCCTCAGTCGTTTAATTAAAAAAATGTTGTTGTTTTTCTTCTTGTTATTTACTAATTACATCATAGCTGAAACATATAACAAGGTGATAAAGAAGAAAAGCTCCTAATGACATTTCCTCTTAAAGAGACATTTCACCCCTCGCTCTGTCTAATGGCAAACAAGAAATTGGAACAACTTGATCTATCCTGGATGTAGGTTGGCTGTCTTACATTTGGGGGATTTCTTGGAAATTCCCACAGGGTACTTCTATTTATAGGATAAAGTACCGCCTATAAATAAAAGGGTAGCTATAAATAAACTATTAAAGAATAACCGCTCGTCTGGCCTTTAAGGTAATCTTTTTTCTCCTAATATCTTTCAATCAAATTGAATAATTTGGTTTATAAATTGGTGTTCCGTTTTATATTATTTCAATAAATATTGACTTAAATATTAAAATAATATTTTACGCAGAGTACCAGAGTGAATTAATAAATAAATTAAAGAATGTCTTCTTCCTAGTATAAATATTTTCATTTGTTTGAGACTATGGTTTGCCTTCATTTTCAGTTTAATACAAATATTTTACTTGGGTAGTTACCATAGTACCTAGAAATTTAATCAAAATAGAATTTATTTCTTGACAAAAAGTCACTTCCAACGACCTGCATTAATGTAGCTTATCTTTTGAATCTACCATAGAGTTCAGGTGTTTTCAAAATCGTTTAATAATAACAATAAATATATTTAAATCCTGAAGAAGGTCCCAACAAAGACGGAAATATTATCACTTTGAAAACGGGGTTTTTAATTTAACCTCATTTCTCTTTTGGCTCGCCGGTTAACAAAATATATTGAGAAATCAATTTTTTCCACAATTTTTTTATTAGAAATAAATAGGCGTTGCTTAGCACCTTAATTCATAGTCTTGGAAGTTACATTTAGTACGATTAATTATTGATAAGTGATAACATAATTATTATATTAAGCCTAAAGAGAAAATTCATTTGGGTTAAAACAGCCCCTATTCGATTTTTGAAAGCTCCGCAAGATAGCAGCACTATCCCGGGATATAACTCAAGTAAGCAAGAACATTACATCTAGGCGGATAAATATAAATAATTTAATATTTGATTAATTTTAATTTAAATAAATTATAACAAAATAATTTTAAAATTATAATATCCTGAAGTAAAAAAATATGTAGAAATTAGTGATCAATTATTTATTAAAATAGTTTGAAATCACAAAGAATTTATTCTACAGTCTTCACCCATTTGCTGATTCTTGAAAGTGACTTTTTCTTTTTTTCAGACCTCAATTTGGTTATGACAAAGGGCAGATGTTTTTGAGGGTTCAGTTTTTCAGGCTTCAATAAATAAATTTAGGGTGGCGGCGGAGTAAATATTCCCTTTCCCCCTCTGATGAATCAGCAAAAAATACAAATATGCAAAGGAATTTCAGAACATGATCTTTTTTTCCAACAAACCTGTTGATAGATTTTACAAATATTTAATCAGAATAAGATCATAAAGCACACCTAAAATAAATTCAACAGCAAAATTTATTAATTTATGCATGATCAATCAATGCATCGAATAAAATATTTACTAAAAAAGAAATTAAATTCATACAATGCTGTCTTTACTGCGAGAAAAAAATCATAATTAATTTTCTTTTGAACTATCGATAGAAATGTATTTAAAATACAGTTAATGGTAATGAAAGAATGAATCGAGGAGGTGATTATAAAACCTTACGAAAGCGTCGGGTGAATGAATCAAAAAATGATAATAAAATTCAATTCATAAATAAAGAAATACTCTAGAAACGTTTGCGGGTTTTAAATGCATGTTTTAAGATGTTTTTTTACAAAAGATTTTATTTATTATAATTTCGATTATTTGGCCATAAGAATTGGAGATTTACGTTATTTCGTCATTGATCATATCTTCAGAACTTGACCAAATTAATATGGTACTACCCCTAAGGTACCCTCTTTCCAGAAAAAGAATCATCAAAATCGGTTCATAAACAAGGAAGTTATGCCTGAACAAACATATCAAAAAAGGTCCACTACCAATGAAAAAAAAACGGGACCAATCGGAAGCTAGACTGAACCCAAAAAATCATCAAAATCGGTTCACAATTGGCGGAGATATGAGGTAACATAGACAAAAAAAAATCAGTCGAATAGAAAACCTCCTCCTTTTTTGAAGTCGGTTAAAAAGTCAAAATTTAATTATTCTTTTGTATTAAAAACACAAACATTTTAGCACAAGAACCATCTTTCTAAGATATTTCGTTTTGTTTTGTTTTTTTCAAGTTATCCTGCCAAAAGAAATTTATACATGACTATTATAAAATATTCTTTAAAAAATGTTACTAATCCACGTTTCAAATATTTTTAAACACAAATCAATACCCAAAAGAAAAATTGAAATATTTCATTGCTTGCATCCATAGTCAAATCTTTTAATAAGGATCGTAGGGAGTTTGGTCAAGAATTTAAATCAAATGGAAAGTTTTTTAATTAAATGGGCCAAACGTTTCGTCACTGATTTTTTACTTCTTCAGTGCCTCATTTGATAAAATTATTTGTCTGGAGTTCTAACTTATAAGAAAATACAGAATTCCTGACAAATAAGTTTATCAAATTTGCCACTGAAGAAGCCAAAAATCAGGGACAAAACTTTTGGCCCATTTAATTAAAAAACTTTGCGTTTGATTTAAATTCTTTTCTAACTCCCTACGATTCTTATTAAAAAAAAAATTGAAATTTTTTTAGTCCAGCAAGCTTATCTAATAAAATTCAATATCCCTATTTATTAAATTCTTTATTTTCAAGCCAATTTGTATTATTATTATTATTATTTTGTATCACCTCGAGACAAAGCCCATTTAATTTGATCCTAAGTGAACATTATATATCTTTCTCTAATATGTGTTTGTGTGTATGTGTGTATTGGTCTAGGGTCAGATTACAGAAAGTCAAATTTTATTTTTAGTGACCCTAGCTTGAGCCTGAGTGTCCTGCTCCGTAGGCAAGGACTCGCTTCTACTTCAGCCAACATGTCAAAAATTTAATTAATAAAAAATTAAAAACAAGAAAAGCTTTCTCTAAATCGAGAACCTTTTTAAAATTGTTTTTTCTAGAATATATTTGAATCGAGTGTTAATAAATAAATATGAGATAATTTTAGAATATCGATGAAAGAAATAATGTTTAAGAAAGCATACAGGGTCTTTATGTCTGTTTTTACATATTAGTAACTGAAGATTTATTTATAAATGTGAAGATGTAGGAAAATAAACCACCCATTTTGAAAACTGCCTCTGATTCCTGTCTGCCTATGAATGACGACCAATTGTTTGGTTAAAATCTCGAAAGGGTGACTCAATTTCAACGTCACACCCCTTCCGGTTAGGTTGCCATCTGCAATTATAAACATATGTGCCTTCTAGGAGTTCGTTAATGGGATAACTACAGGAACAACATCTTTTACTGCTTTGTTAGATCTGTTTTCCGAGAGAAATTAATACAAGTCGACGAGTGGTGATATTCGAGTAATAATTTATCATGAACAGATGATTAAGCCGAAGAAAAGCTTTTAAGAGAAGATGGCAAAAGTTAAAAATACTCTAAACGTGTTTTGTAGCTATTTATTTAACTAACAAGGAAATAATTTTCACAATTGAATTTTGGCCATGTTTGTGAATCAATCTAAATTTGGAATTTGTTGTCTAAACAAACAGTCATTTAAATTGATAATTTGGAATTCATTTTAATAGAGAGATACTACGTCATTCAAACAGAAGTCATATTAAAAAAATAATACTAAACAACTGTATTTTATTCTTTGGAAATTTGTATTATCGATTCACAATTTTGTCGATCAACCATTCATTTCTACCGGTTTCTAAACATTTTATAGAACAATGTACATTGATGATCAAACGATCCAAGTGATCAATGTAATTTTCGAGATTGGCCTAGTTAGAGAGTTTTCCTAGGGGGGGGGGGGCAGAAGGCCAGCTGATTAGCCATCACAAGGTTTCAATTTCGGTAATCAGATTAGAGATCAACTAATTTTTTTGTAGAATTGACAAATTTTGGAAGTACTATAATGAAAAATACATCGGGGAGCCGGGTTGGCTCAGTTGGCTAACGCACTGGCATCGCTTCGGCATCGATCGATTATGACGATGTTGAAGTGGGAGGCCGGGGTTCGATCCTAGCTGGCGAATAAAAATTTCTACCGGCTGATAACTCGGCTCCCTCACTAACCCTACTAACACTTTACTTATGTGCTGTCTAAATGGGCTTTGTTCCCGGTGACATTAAAAAAAACAAAAAAAAAACAATACATAAATTATGCCATATAATAATGTAGTTTTGATTTTTATATGGGGGGGGGGGGGGGAGGCAGATAATTTTTAGAATCAAAAAATGGAATTTAGTCGATGACATGGATTCAATAAAAATTTTTACCTTCATACTATGGGCACCTTTTATCTAAAACCGCTTTTATTTTTGTAAAATAATTACTTTAGTCATCGGAGCTAATTTTAAATAATGAACTTTCTTTTAGGAAATTAAAATATCAAAATGTTTCTTCATTAGAGTTTTTTAATATGTATAATTATCTAGGCCGCTCCTATATAACTTTCCACATAAATTTCACCATTACTGCCTAACCCTTTGAGGTACTCAAATTTATATAATGACCTTTATTAAAGAAGATTTAATTTCCAACAGAAAAGTTAATATGAGTGAAATGTCTAAAATCAATAGTTTACGAGTTAAAAGATATTACAATATTGTAGAGTAAACGGACTTAATGAATCAATAAACAAATAATGTATCTCTGATGGCGACACATCCTCTCGATTTAGCAAACCAAAAGAATAAGAAATGAGAAAGAAATTGATCTTATTTTATCTGGAGGTTCATAGTACCTTTATAATAAGTATAAGAAAATAGCATTTTGATTAAGAATCTTGTATTTTAAATGAAATTTTATGAAAAGATTCAATTTCTTCTCTCCGAGAGCGAATTAGCGTTTTTTCAAATTAGACTTCAAATAAACTACCCTTAAAAATAAAAATTTCCTAATAATAATTATTTGATATAAAAGATAAATGAAAATATTCCATAGATATGAAATTTCAATACATTTAATTGAATATGTGATTAGGAATAAAATAAAATATTTTCGCATTTATAGCTGACTCGCTGCCCGAGAGAAGAAAGTCAATGTTTTCATAACATTTAATTTAAACTCCGAAATTCTTCATTTAAATCCTATTTTATTATATTAGATAGGTACTGTAAACCTCCAGATTGATGAAATCGATCAAATAAGACGCCTTTATTTCTTATTTATAATTCCTTGGTCTGTTTTATCAAGAGGCTGGGTTCCAAGCCTACCGGCCTGAGCGAGGCATTTCTTATGGATTCTACAATTATTATATTAATACCTATGTTGTTTAGCAGCTTCACTTTCATCTTATTCTAATAAAAACAAAAGAAGATTTTTTACGAAAAATTGCTCTTTTATTATTAAATTTAAATGATAGATAAATGGTTCTAAACAGTAAATGGTTATAATTCAGTTAGTATATCTTCTACTTGTCCTCAGGGTCTGTCTATCTGTTTTGAAAACAGTACGAATAAAACGCTATAAAAGGGAATGAATGCTTGATTGTGTACTGTGGTGCAGTTGTGTTTATCTTGGTCTCTTGTTGACGATAAACATCATTAACTACCACTTGAATAAGATTCTAAAATCTGTAGCCGAAACATTGAGGTTTACTAATACTTTTCCCACGACGCACACATAACAGCGGAGTCTAATCAAAAATTCATCTCGGAAACTCGATAAGCTAAGTGAAATCTCCGGTACAAAACAATATGACATTCTGTACATAGAGAAACTCTCAAATATTTTTTTTCTTGAATACATATTCAAAAGTTTGAATAAGAATTACCTCGGAGTTGCTTTCTTAATGCTTTATTCAAATTGTCTAATGTTGTTTGTTTGAAAGTTAATTATGAATTAATTTCAAGTCCTACGCTAAACAAAGGACATATTTGTAAAGGCTCTCGAGAGGTGCATCAAGGTCAGTTCAGAAACCTGGATTACGCGGACTCACTATAAATTTTGAGTGAGTGCCAGTAAATGAATTGTTTGTCGAGTAGAATACTTTATTTTTCTGATTCGATGAATTTGCAGTTCCCATCTTTAAGTAAGGCCAAGTTTTTCCTGAACAAACACGAAGACCTTGGTGTATTTATTTTTCCGTTTCGCCCCCGAATCCCTTCCCTTCCTCAGTTCTGATGAGTTCTCCCTCGCTGTCACATGTCTGTTTGTTTTTAATCAGTCCTCGTTGGTCGGTAGCAAGCAGAAAAAAAATCAACAAAAAAGCCAGGTGGTGGTGTTGGTGTGTTCAGCGGGATAAATATCCAGGTTTCCCTCCAGTGAGAATTTCCATAAACCTGACTGCTTTTTCTGAACGGCTTACAATTTAAGCTCTCTAATATCCATTTTGCGATTAAATTTCAGGACAATAGACAATGAACATGCAAATGGACAATTTAATTATGTTTTGTCTATAACCTTTAAATTATAACATTGGTGGGAAAAACTTTTTTTCGTGGCTGCCATGTTCTCTCAAGCTATCGCTGCAGAAAGCTATTCCAAGGTATTGCCACTATAAATATTTTTCTAAATGCTTCCACCCCTGGAGTGGTATTAAACAAGGTTTTTATTGCTCTTGTTGTTTGAGCCTCTGGGGGCTCGGGCGGTCAGCAGACACCGCTTTGCTCCAGAAAGGGGGTAATGGTTTGCTTGGCGACGACCCACTCCGATCCCCTGCTTGGCATTCCCCATTTCTCTCTCGCATCCCCTTCGAACGACGATAATTCTCCGGGATTATTTCAGCCAATGCTACTTGAGTACCCATTCTATCTTCTCATCCAACAAATTCATCCCCCATTTTTGAACGTCTGATTAATTAATATTTCTTGAATTTTATATGCACTTAATGGAAAAATGTATTAACTGATCTTGCTCTTTCTCTACCTAGAGAACTATTGTTCATTCTGATAATTAAATTTGCAAGCTAATAGGATTATTTTGGTGGTCAAATAAATTCCGCTCACCAGTCACTTTTGTCTGGCTTTCTATGGGACTGTCCATTCGGGGAATTCGCCCGAGCGTAAGCCCCCTTGTGCTATTTATTGATGGCTCAAGTTACATTTACCCTCTGATATTAAACGTCCTGAAAGCTTTTTTTATGTTGAAAAATTGAAATAGAAAGAAACAAATGTTAAATGTTACATTACATAAAATAAAATAAAATAAAATAAAAACATTTATTAACAAAACGTAAATTACAAAAGCTAACTATTTTCATGATCTTTTAAAAATCCTATTTATTTAATATTTAAAATTATAAAAAAATTTCACTATTGATATATTTAACTTAATTGTATTTTCCAAAGAATACATCAAGTTTCGTCTAAAACTACCTAGATTAGACATTTTTAATAGGAGATATTCTTATAATAATTGCACAACTTTTGCAACTTAATTCTGGAGTTTTGAAAACCGTTAACATAAAAAAACTGCCTGTTTAAACTTAAAACATATAAAAACTTAATTAATAATTTATATACTGATTTATATACTAATATCTTATTAAAAATGTTGAATCTAGGTACTTTATCTTTTGTTAAATAACTAAACAACAGAAGCATCAAATTTACAATAGGATGTGTCTTTTGATTAAAAATTAAATCCTAAATATTTACATCATATTTTGTCTCAGCCAACTGCTTCATTAAAGATTCGTATTAAATTAAATCAAATGCTTTTGCTGTTTTTTGGCATCAACTTTTTATTTAATCATAATAATTAACCCGAAGTTTGAGTATCTTTTTTTGAAAAATAAATGGATTTTTTTCAAAAATACAACTCACGGAATAAATCAAATATACCAAGAAAGAATTTAAATTTTAAGGTAAAAAATATAAGATTTTATTAGTAGAAATATTTTTACATTGCATATCAGAGTGCTTCATCTCCTCAGGAGTTGAACCCGAGTACTAACTCGCTTGCCGGGCTCGTTAGTTCGACCCTCGAGACAAAAACACACCCTGACATGCAATATATTTAAGAGAAGCTAGAAATTTTTACTCCATAAAAATATTATTATAAAAATAAAAAACTTAATTTATTTATTGCAACCAATATAATATATATTGAAAATTATTAACATTTCAATCTGAAACTACACAGTAAGGTTTTGCCAGACGTGCAACAGGACAATTGAATTCACTAGAAAATTTCTTATTTTTCCTTTTCTTGTTAAAAAATGTCTGGAGAAAAATCATTTCCGGGTTTGTTTGATTTTCTGTCACTCTGAGCGTCTGGATTCCGAGGCTCATGATAACGCAGCATGTAGAAAGTTCGTTTTGGTGCCAATGTGAATTTTCAAAACTAAGGGCTGTTTAGATTTCAGGTTTTCTGTTGAAAAATTTCGAAAGTCAAAAAAATCATATTGTTAATTAATATTGCTATTGAACAGTTTGTAGCTAATAATCTGAAATACGGCATACTTATTATATTTATAACTGCACTTCTGTACAATGGCTCATCTTCCAGTTTATATTTTTCGTTTTTAAATATCTGGAAAGCTTACCGAGTCTTGAAAAGGTTCACATTCTCTTCCAATTTTTATTATTATTTATGAAATAATAAAAAATTACAGCAAAGTTTATTCATATATCTTCACTTTACATACGGGGTATGGGGAAGTATTGTAATCGTGTTGGAAAAAGTGTTGTTTTTTTGCTTGTTTACATTTGCATTTACATTATGATTGCAAGATAAAATGTCATCTTTAAAACAAGTTACCACTCATGAGAAAGAGAATTAGAATTTAGAATATATTATAAATATAGTTAAATATTATTTTATCAAGATTTATTGTTCCGTCTTCTTTTCTCATTGAATGAATCTAATTTAAAACCTCTATTTATTTGAATTTATTAACCAAAGATGTATAGGATATCTGTATGATAATATAGCTATTTGAAATAAAAAAATAACATATTTATATAGCTTTGATTTGTGAAATTTTATCTAACGTTTGAATTCTTTTATATTATTTTATCCATTGATCCATTTTATTATTATTACCCGGCCGGATCCTAATGTGTGCGCATAGAAAAAAATTACCCAAGCCTGTAAATCTCTGAAGCAACTTTCTATGTTGGAAATTCGCTCGATATTCAATTTTGTTTCGAATGGATCCGAAACCCATTTCTCCGTGTCATAATATTCTCCCCACCTCGTGGTATCCGTGGGTGCATTTGCGTCGAGCTGAGTAGCCGAGAAGCCATATTTACCTCTGTCCTATGTCCTCTGTCCACCGCCCTTTATGTAAATGGACGATTGTGACTGCGGTGTTTGCCAAGACTCGAGGTATGTTTTATGTCAAATCCGTTGATTTCCACCAGCAATAACAAATCATTGCCATGTTCCATAAACATTCGATACAAAGACGAATACCTAGTGTCCAAATTTTAAAATAGAACCTTCACATCGTAACAAAATCAAATATACAAATCCTAAATTGTTTATCAACAAGAAAGACAATCAGATTTACGAATTCATTTAATTAGTTGCCCTGTATTTAGTGATAAATTACTTTAAATAGCTTGTAAGGTCTAACACAAATCAAATAGTCATTATTTTGTTAAGTTACGTTTGATTTCGAAAATAGAACTCCTCGTTAAGTTAACAACAAATCTCTGACATTTCCTACCTATTTTCATTTTATGCTAAGATAACAAACATATAATTTTTAATTTTAATAATTCAATTTAATAATAAACATTGAAACAATTTTGATAGCTGTATATGTATATAATTAAGTAATGGAGAGGGATTCAGCCAATGGGTATTCTTGCTGAATAAAACTCCCCAATTATAAGATAACAAACATATAATTTTTAATTTTAATAATTCAATTTAATAATAAACATTGAAACAATTTTGATAGCTGTATATGTATATATCATAATGAGAGGATTCAGCCAATGGGTAGCCTCTGCTGAATAAAAAACTCCCAATTATAAGATAACAAACATATAATTTTTAATTTTAATAATTCAATTTAATAATAAACATTGAAACAATTTTGATAGCTGTATATGTATATAATTAAGTATGGAGAGGGATTCAGCCAATGGGTAGTCTCTGCTGAATAAAACTCCTTAATTATGGAAAACGTTTTCGGCTTTAATTAACAATGCCATCATCAGATTCTAAGAACTTCCTTAGGAACTGATGATGGATGGCATTATTTAATTAAAGCCGAAACGTTTTCCATAATTGGGAGTTTTTTATTCAGCAGAGGCTACCCATTGGCTGAATCCCTCTCCAATACTTAATTATATTAATAATAAACATTTTGAAAGTGTTGTAAGTCCAATTTTGAAAAAATGAGTTAATTTCAGTTTTAGTTCGACATAGATTTATTCTTTTCATATTTATAATATCCCAGACAATGGAGTACAATATGAATTCTTCAAAATAAAAATATCGAGATATATATAAATAAACGGTTCAATTAATCAATCATTTATTTTTTTAGAACAAATATTAGCTAAGATCTCTAGAAAAGGAAGAAGTTGCGCTCTATTCAGAAAAATAATAACACATTTATATAACCTCACGCACACCCTTATATACAAATACACGTAACAATATTTTACTAAAAACCACCCTTTTTGTACTCAATGAATCTTGAAACGAAAAGGATCAATAAAAATATGAACTCAGAATTTTTGCGTCAAAGTAAGATTGTCATTAAAATATTTGTTGTAACGTATTTTTTATTTTCATGAAAGTATTCGAAGTTGCGATTTTGAGAAATTTTCACGTTTTAAAATGGTCTGAGAAAAAAAAGAAATTTAGAAAATGTTTTTGTGTATAAGAGTGCTTGAGTGTATGTTAACAATTTCCTGGAAAGATCGATGAACCAATCATTCTGTCTTCTTGAATTTAGAGGTTTCATATTAAAAAGATTATTAGATTATTACAATATTTTTTATTTTTTCATAATTTCTTTAAAAAGCCTCTTATGATTAATAGCGTTAACATGATATTTTTCATATATTAATTATTTACCTCAAAATTGATAAATAATTTAAATGTCAGAAAAAACAACAATAACACTATTTATTAAAATTAGCTTTTTTGTTGATCTTGTACTGTTTACAAATTTTTTTCGAAATTGTTTGTCATTTTTGTGCATTTTTTAAAAAAATTACCACACTTTAAACACTCCAATCATAATTAATAGGGATTGTGGTGTTGGTGCAAAGTGAAATATCTTTAATAAAGATAAAAGTAAATAAATATTTTAAAGTTCATTTACTATGAGTTAATATTTCTAGGTTACTTCATACTAGGTTAATCTCATGCGGCCCTTGAACCTCTCTTGAATAATACTGATTTTAAAAAGTATAATAATTAAATTAAAAAAATAATAATACATAACTAAATTAATTTGTAATTAATTTTAATTGAACACTAATGTTATAAGTAAGTAGAGCAAAACATAAATGTTACTTCATTTATATTTTATAAAATAAAAAATGTGTCTTTTTTTTAATAAACCATTAATTAATCTCCAAATAATGTGGCTCGCTTTGAAACAGTTTTATAAATTTGCGGCTCCCAAAGTTAAGGGTATAGTGGCCACCCCTGTACATAGTAAATGAATTTTAAAATATTTATTTACTTCTATCTTAACTCCAATCATAGGTGATTCGCTAAACATTAATTACATTAATATACATGAATACAATTATCCTTTAAACTAGTGAATTTTCATAGTTGGGTTTTCAAATTCACAGGCTTTTCGATTATTTTGTTATGACATATTCCCCAAAGTAAATTTATTTTTAGACTTCTCATTAATATGTGAAAATACATCATGTATAAAATGTCTATAATAACCGTACTATTTGTATATTACCATTGGAAATGACAATAATAGTTTCCCAAACACCATTTGCAAAATGAAGACTAACATTTTTTTTTAATGTACCTATAACCGGTTAACACACACCCTCAGCAATGTTTACTTTTCATTTCTCCGATTAAAATAATCTTCATCTTCCTCTCTAGGTACCTAGTGGCTGACTTTACTCCTCCCTTCTGCTCTTTCAAAGCTATACAACTCAATTTGTGCCCATCGTCATTCGTTATCCAATTTCCTTAAATCTTGTCAAGTTTTACCCTTCGGATTCTTGGTATTTTCATTCTTCAACCCTACTTCAGGACAACATTCTTCAAAAGAAGAAGCAACTTTTTCCGATAAATTCTGAAAATGAATTTTTATTAGGTATTGGGAAAAAAATATATAATTTAAAATAAAACACAAAAGAATCTAGTAAAATTAAATATCATTTTAGTTCCAAATTTAAATTATTTAAATTTTTATGTTAATTTAATTACCGAATAATTTCCTGATAATTCTGACCTTTTTAGCTGGTTCATAAAACTGGGGTAAAATAAAAGAGTAACAAAACTCTCAAAAAGATTACTATAAAATCTTGATATAACGGACTCCGGCAAGGCATCGTCTCCTAATACTGAAAATCCATTATTGGCAAAAATCACGATAATAAGTGAGATATATTTGCACTATATATAATTAATAAATACATTTAATTGAATAGGGAATTTGCCTCTATTAGCATCTGGGGGCAAACATTTATTGGGAAAACAATTTCCATTCCCCCATAAAAGCAATCCAGCTTTCCCGTTAATTTTCACCAATCTATTAAAGTAAGATTTCCAAATGCGTATATAAAAAATTAGTAAGTTTTGACGTATTTAAATATATTCGTGTAATTAAAATTAAATTTGAAGTATTGTAGTGACCGTGCTGTCTGATCACGTTCTAATCTTGGCCCGAACATTATTTAAATATTTTCATATATTAATTCAAATTTTCAAAAGAGAAATTTAAGGGTAATACTAATTATTATTATTATACATTTTTTAACTTTAAATGATAATTGCTGAAGGAAATTCTTCCTCACTTCAGAGACCCTTTTATTTTTATAAAACTAATTGATTGCCCTAGTGAAAGTTTATTAAGATCATTGGCTGGATTTATAAGTAGTTGTAATTTTTATTTTAAAATATATGATTATCTTTATTATATAGTTAGTTATTGTTTTTGTATTAATTTTGGAAGTTATATTTTATATTAATTTTATGTTTTTGTTTTTTTGTAATTTTATATCTATATATATATATAAATATATTTTTCTAATATACTTTCTCATCTATGTATTTAATATGTGTATTACTCAATGTATTGGTATGACCTCGTAGTGAAACCTAAATATAAAAAAAAACTTTAAATAATTTCTTTAATTTTTCAATTTTTTGGTCACTCTACTAATCTCATATGGTAATTAATTAAATGATGTTAAATAGATGATAAGTGAAAATCAATTACTTACAATCATGATATATTTAAAGAAATCACTGACATTGTCCTCCTAAGAATCAACAACTCTTCTATTCTCGGCAGTCTAGGCAAGAAAAAATATTTTCAATTTTAGTAAAATCTATCCCCACTTGAAGAGGGTCTTAAGTTAAAAACTGAAGTTAAAAAGACTAAATAATTTAGGCTTTTTTTATTTTTAATTTATCTCCAACTTGGATGATTTTTTAAATCGCTACCCTTTTCATTTTGAAATGCAAAATTATTATCTTATAATTAATCAAATTAAAAATAATAATAATAAAAATTATTTAATATGAAAATTTGAGTGTCTTATATATTTGAAAATTTGGATGGAAATTTTTTTTCAAAAACTTCCGGGTTTCATACCTGTATTTTAATTATATGAGAATTTATTAATTTAGGGACAATTTTATCAAAGATCTTAGTAGATTATTATGTATATATTATATGTCAGAAGGTTTCGACTCCTGAGGGGGCGAAACCTTCTGACATATAATATATACATAATAATCTTCTAAGATCTTTGATAAAATTGTCCTTAAATAAATCAATTCTCATATAAATAATAATTATTATTAATGAATAAAAAACACATTTAATTTTAATTTTAACAAATATAAAATCTAAATATACCTATCATCGATAGCGTTTTTCTTTAGGAGACGGACTGGAATAAATATGAAATTGGATGTTGATGAAGGCAGTTCACAGTGGTTGTAAAAAATAAGTCTTCTCGAATTGCTTTTTTCTATTCGAGATGAAAAATTGTATAATGTTTTCTTGGCATTGTCAAAGGAGACAGGAAGTAATTATGATTTGAACTACTTTCATTGACTTTTCGTTACCCTGAAGAAGGGAGAATAAATCTCCGAAACGTCGGTTTAACGAATAAATGTAAAATAATAAAACCATTATAGTCTTATTTTTTACAACCACTGTGGACTGCCTTCATCAACATCCAATTTCATACCTATCATCATTCTCTAAACTTTTTGCAACTCTTTTTCAATAAATATGTAAATCCCGTATCGAATAAAAGTAATAAACCTTTAATTAAAATTATCAAAAAAATGAACAGGGAATCGAAGAAATACGAGAAAGTAAAAAAAGCACCGCAAATTGATAGAATGGAATAAACGAATAAGTAAAAACCCATTTCAACTCTAATCAAAGTTGGTATCTTTAATAACCAGGGGATTGAATGAGTATTTATTTTTATATAAAAACATTCGGATTTCGAAACGGCATCATTTCAGATTGATAATCGTAACACGATAATTTTGGGGCGGTTCAATCGAAATTAATAGGAAATGAATCAATTTCCTAACTGTTTACATGCATAATATTTATTCAATTTAAATAAACCTTCTAATGATTATTAATTAGCAAATAAATCAAAGATTACAAAATATCTATTATTTACAAATGAGACAGTTTTATTTATTTAATAGTGCCCCATCGATGGCTTATAAATTTAATAAATAATTAATCTTTTAAAATAGTATAAGAATAAATAATATTTATTCTTATACTATTTTAAAGGTTAATTATTTATTATTATACGATTAGTTTGGGTAAATAATTAAAACCATTCTAAGGTTTTGTCATGTGAAAGAGTCAAGATCATTATACGGCGTCGCCTGTCTATTCTCAGTTATGCAACCATATCGACACCCCTGGCAGGAATTAAGCTATCCTTCTTCCAAACGTTTTAGAAATAAAATTTTTTGATCTTGCTCTTGATTCTTGCCAATAAAAATCAACATAGAATTGAATATCAAACTTTTTGTATATATCTGAGAAGGATAATGTTTTAATTGAATGTAATGGAAGGCAGCCCAGAGGTAGTGAGGAAAGAAAAAATGAACATATATAAAATGAGGTGTAATTTATTGGAATCCTTCCTCCTTTCCTTTCAAACCGACGTTTCGGAGGATTTTTCCTCCTTCTTCAGGGTTTCAAAGGGTCAACCCTGAAGAAGGAGGGAAAAATGCTCCGAAACGTCGGTTTGAAAGGAAAGGAGGAAGGATTCCAATAAATTACACCTTATTTTATATGTGTTAATTTTTTCTTTCCTCACTACCTCTGGGCTGCCTTCCATTACATTCAATTAAAATTTCTACCAGTCCGTCTCTCTCCAGAGAAAATTTCGTTGCAAAAAAATAATGTTTTAATTTGTATAGAATCAATTGTTATATATCTTTTGCTTAATATATTTTTTTCTTTTTGAAGCTTCGACGGCATTGACTGTGTATCTTTGAAGAATTAGACTAGGTAAAATTAGAAAAATTTAACAAATTCTGGCTAATTTTATAATTTACCCTTGATGTTACATATTTTTATTTACTATACGGTCTGTAACATGTAGTTTCGAAGGTATTATCTTCACATTAAATCTAATCACATCAATAGGCAAGCAATGAATTTATAGCGTTTGGGAAGAGTTACAAGTATTTTTATTATACGAGATATTTATTTTAAAATGAAGATGAAGGAATGATCTTTAGAACTTACAGTTCGAAAAACTAACATAAAATATTTAGTTAATAGAGTAAAGGTGGTAATATAGTGAATGAAATAAAACTCAAAGAGGTTTATACAAACTCAATATATTTCGGATTATTAGTCCATCATCAGGAGCTTTACAAGGTAATACAGTTACAGTATTAACTTGCAAACTCCTGATGATGGACTAATAATCCGAAATATATTGAGTTTGTATAAACCTCTTTGAGTTTTATTTCATTCACTGTGAAACTACACACCCTTTGCATCTATTAACTAACATGTTTCACCTAAAACCTACACCACTTTCCATAAGTAAAAATAAAATATTTATATTTATAAGAAGGATAATTTACTTTAATTTATTAATTTATTAAAGTTTGAAATGAGATTATAAAGTAGTATTTGAATGTATTTTTTCATCATCAAAGAAGAATTAGAATCTCTATATAATATGGTATTCGATAAATGTAAACTTAGTAGATTATTTATTTCTATATAGATCAGAAGGAGAAGATTTGGATAGTTAAGATGTTATATAATTAACTTCTTGAGATTTCTTAAAACATTTTTCAAATATAGTTGTGCCATTTTCCAATTATACAAATTGGTTCCGTGAAGTAAATTTATCAAAAACCAAAATGAGTAAAATAGAATTTAATAAAAATCCATTATATACGTGAGAATGAGTGTGTTATTATTATTAGGTAATGTATGAATATGAAAATCTGTTAGGTGAATAAACCAATAAGTGTTTATAATACATAAACTTATTATTAATTCTGTTATTCAAAATGATTTGACATTATTCAAAATAGTATATTGAAAAGGCAGTCAGAGAGAGAAAATAGAAATTTCTGACACCTTATATTCATCGTTCACTAATTCAATATTTTATTAATGACAGATTATAGATTTATTCAGCTTCAGCGCCATATGTAAATAAAAATTGAATATTAAATGAAGAATAATTTAATAATTCTATGAAAGGAAGTTGTCAATAAAAAAGAAAGAAAAAAACGAAACAGGCAAAAAATAAAACGGCGGAGCCATCAGAAAGAAAGCCTAAGAAAAAATCAGTATTATTTATTAAATTACGCTTGTATAGTTTTAATTATAAAAACTATATATTTCTACCATGTCTTTTACCCAACTATTAGAATAGCCAGTGGCAAGGCCTTAGCTAGAAAATGACGGTAGGTCTTCTGCTCGGGGATAAATTTAGCCAGAGGCCCGGTCTGTATCTTGACAGAATGGAAAAAAATTGCTGAAACAATGATTAAAATTTCAATGGGAACTCCTAAAGGCTGAGCGCAGAAACTTGGTTTTCATAAACAAAATGGTTTCTTCTATTGTCTAAAGCAGGGATGACGAACCACTGACCCAGCATTCACATTTTAGTGATCCACTTCCTAGTAGTTTCTTAAATACAATAATGTCTAGGTATGCTACTGTAAAAATAACTTTTGGGCACTCTATATTTTTTTATAATATAAGAATATCAACAATCATCGTTTATTATTGAACGATGATATCTGAGAAAATTTTCAGCTTTCTGCAAGGTTTCAAGAAACTAGACATTATAAATTATTAAATTAGAGAACAAAACGATACACATACGCACGGATCAATGGATTTTTGATCACTTTTTGGCCTCTGGGGTCCATAATATCCGATTTTATGTTCTAAATCCGGTTTCAAACTATTAAGGGCATTGGTTCCTACCACCCAGAAGTCACAAAGTCAAATTAACATTTTTCAACTCTGAGATAGAAGCTCTCAAAGAGCCAGGACCCCGGCAGACGATCGCAATACCTCACATTATATACTAGTACCTGGAGGCACTGAGCGATGCTCGGTAATCATACCTATTATTAAAATTTTAACTTATCATTTGATTTTGGGTAAACTAAATACACAAAACTTATTAATTCTATCAGGCTTATATGCTGACTTACATAAGGATTAACAACAGGACAAGACTAATACTTTTCCGTTAATGCGTTGGTAGGAAACTACAAAAATGAGAAATATACGTTCTAACTTATTTAAACAATACATTTCGTCAATAAATAGAATTAGGTTGTTTTTGTGATTTACTCTCAATGATATACTTCAGAGAGAAATTTATGACTTTAAATTTTAAAAGGGAAATTTGTTTAGTATTGTGGAGCATTTTGTTTTCAGAAACTCTCTAATTACTTAATTCTTTAGCTTGCCTATTTAGCTCACTTAATACAATGGAATCGTTTATTCTGAAATTTATTCCCCCTTTCCGAATCCCAATGGGTCTTCTCTGCTGCTGCTCCTCTTTAGACGCAAACCTCCGGCATCTTAATGAGCAAACGAGATCCTTAGTAATTCAGTTGAGATTTAAGCCATGAATTTTCCAAGGGGTGGAGCCACTTGAACAAAATTGTCGAAATTGAAAAATGGTTTTTCTTTAGATTATGTCAAGCGGCAGCCAACCAGTCTCTGCCCGGGCTTGAAGAGGCTCCCAAATTCACTCCGCTACTTTTTAATCGGCTTACTAATATGAATAAGGGAAACATATTCGAAGCGAGATGAAAAGGCGAACATTTTCCAAACCCCGCCCTTTTTCGGGAATAAAGTCATTCGCCAATTTTATCCAGGCAAGCGTACGTAATTTAAAAACTGTAATTTAGGAATTCGATATAGAGAGACCGGACGCCGCGCCAATTGATTTACTTTGGATCAGCATGAATTGTTTCTAAGCCATTGATTCTTTCGGTCATGGGTGCAGGATAAAACATACGAAATGATTTTATAATATTTTATGGAACGACACATTTCCAGTTGCCCGGTCACAAGCAGTCGGCGCGTGATGATTGCTCCTTTTTATTTGCTGTTCCATCAAAAACATTTTTATTTTTGTGCATCGACATTTCCTCCCTGGAAACTAAAAGGGACGTATTATATCTACCAATTAAGTAAACTGAAACTTCACTAGATTGTACTAAAGCTATTAAAACATTTTCTTGAATCAATATTTCTATACATACTGAATAAGCGATATTGGATTTTAGCTATTGTTCACTCACAAAAATAAGATATGTGAATATCCATATGACTTCACAATATTTATTAAAAACAAGTGCGTTAGAACATTTTATTATTTTTAAACGTTAGTTATAATTAATTAAGTAAGTTCGCAGCTACTTGGACAGGTTTTAAGGTGTAAATCAAAAAATTGTCATTGATTTTTGCCACGTTTCGCCAGCTTTATTCTGGCTTCATCAGGCTTCTAAAAAATATACAAAAAACAGAGTTACAGAGAAATCAACAAGTCCCATCATTTCTTTTTTCTATGATTAAATTAACAAACAATATTACATCTTACATACCTCAATGAATATTATTAATATTAATATATAACAAATCTGCACATATTTGGGAATAAAGTCAGATTGGAATTATTTCTCTCTTTTCTGTTTAGAACAATGATCAATTTATATAAAAAAAATAATTCATATGACAAGACTAATTATAGTACTTTACTTAAATAAATAGATCTGAAGATAACAATAATTATTGTAAATATATAGTTATAATTTTAGTTGGTTCATGTCCATTTTAATAATAAATAAAAGATTCACGGTTTTTTGTACAATTTTTTTATTAATGTTAAATATCAATTTTCATACGACGTTTTGTCCTTTTCAGAACTTTTTCAAGTACTCAATTACTTAAAACATTATTCGTTGAAGAAATAGTAAAACTATCGAGAGAATAAATTAATAATGTATTCATAATATTTATCCTATAACAAGTTAGCACAACTAATTTACAAAAACAATATAATAAATCATATAAAAAAATTTCTTTATATGATTTTTTAAGATTGTTTTTCCAAATGAAAATTAACATTTAACATAAAATTAATAAAAAAATTGTTCAAAAATCCATGAATCTTTTATTTGTTAGTTTAATGTTTAATTGAAATCGTAGGGAATTGGATAAGAATTAAATTATAAACAGAGTTTTATTCTTTAATATGCCAAATGTTTCGTCATTTTATTTTTAAATTCTTCAGCAGCTCACTGAATAACTCAATTGTATGATAATTTTTAATTCTTATTCAACTCGTTACAATTTCAATTAAAAATTTTAAGTATGGATGCGATTAATGAAATGTTAGTTTTTAATTTTTATTTTTAAGTAAATGAACCTCAGAAGTCAAATATATTATTAAATAATTCTGACCGTTAATTCTAGAAATTATTTTATTTTTGAAAAAGGCGAATAATATGTAATTGAACACTCAACAGAATTCGAACCTTGTATCTTGTAGAGTCCACGAGTCCCTTAAATAACTAGTCTACGGGTTCTCGCCTGTCGAGGTTGCGTCAAGAACCAGCGCAATCTATGTAGTTGGTTATGGCACTCTTGGGCTTTACAAGAGAGATCGCAGGCTCAAATCCTGTCGGGTGCTCAATTTAAATTTTTCTAATTTTATCAAAAATATTAATTGTAGTTTGTGTGAAATTTGAGAGTGTTTCGGAAATATTTCGGAATTATTTCCGAAACACTCTCAAATTTCAAACAAACTACAATTATATACAAAACTGAAACCTTGGCTTCAGGAACAGTGTGGACCTTCTATGAGCTCCAATTACTATTTTAGTTTGCAAAAATATTAAAATAATTTCTAGATTTCTAGAATTAACAGTCAGAATTATCTAATAAATTATTAGACTTACGTGGTTCATTTTCTTAAAAACAAGCAAGTTGTTTCATTTTAATTTGTCAATTACTTCACTTTATGGTTTTCAAAACATGTAGGTAATGCTCAACCTGCTGAGAGCGGTGAGTTTATTAGTATCTTAAGTTATTAGCTTGAAAGTACTCACGGACTATGTAACTCCAAAATATGATTTTTTTATGTATTATCTAATTTAATTTAATAATTAAATAATGTGTCACCTAGAACCTACATCATATTCCTTGACAATTAAAAATAAATATACTTTGTGATAAATATAATAAATAACTAAATTTAAAATCCAGAACTAGTCTTCCTTTGGTTTTCATTGGTAATATAATAATTCTTATTTAAGATAAATAATTAATCGAGAGCACAATGGAAATATCTCCGCAATCAGACGCATATGGCAAATTTGATTTACTGTTAATCAGACAATACACATATCTTCTCTATTCCCTTTCATCTCCCAATTTCAACTCAATTTATTTGAAGTGATTTATTCTCTTAAACTTTATTGGATACCTACGCATCATTGAAATTTCTAACTGAACTTACTCGTTTTACTACTATATATACCTACCTATATAGTAAGTAGAATTCTAATTATCTTTAGAAATACAGAATTGAGGTTCCCTGAATCTAATAAAACCAATTATATACTGAAATTGATCTATCTGTTTGAATGTCTATGGTAGAGATATCTAAAAAAAATAATATCTTAAAATAATAAATGTTGTAAATTAAGGTTTTACTTTAGAACTGGGCAATGTTTCGATTAAAATCCACATGCTTTAAGATCCACTAATAAATCAAATAGTAATAATAAAAATGATTTTCAATCAAATTAAATAGAAAATTATTTATTCTACTACAACTACAGTAATACCTCAATTTACGCTACCCGGTATTACACGGATCCGGAGTTATGCGATTTTTACATTTTCTCGTCGATTCGTCTTTTGTTTGGGTGCTGGTTCTCCACCCCATCCAGACTAGAGTTCGTTCAGCTTACGACATGTTCTGACACGTTTCGTGCGGAGTCGACACATAGCTTCAAATTACGTTTACCTTTTTGTAATTCATAATAATATAATTTGTTGTAACTATTATCTAAGATTTTATTACACGTTTTTCTTCTAAATTATTGTTTTCTTTAGTCCCCGGTCCTAATTAAACATAATTTGTATGTATTTATTTGCAAAATTGTACCCTAAATTAGGCAAATTCGACTTCAGAGTTATCGATCGGTCCCACCTATCGCGTAACTTTGGGGTATTACTATACTAATTATACAAATTTGTGTATTACCAAAATAAACAAACAAATACATAGTTGAATTTTAACAGCAAAATGATTCAATTTTCAAAAGAACAGTCTTAAATAACACCTGTATTATGTATAGTGTACTTATACCATATAGATAGGCGGTTATTATTAGTTAAAAGGAACATAGAAATCAATTCCCTAGTAGAACATGTTTCAAACTATATAGTTTAAAACATTGTGATTTGATTTTCGAAAAACTATATAGGCATTATATAGTTACTATATAGTTTGAAACATTGTGCTGCCTGGGTTGCGACTATTCTTCTTATTGCTAAGATTTTCAATTGAATCATTACCTATAGTCTAAATAGATTTCCGCAACCGCTAAAAGGCGGCCTTAAGTCTTAAATCTCCTTTCTGCATATGCAAATGCTAATGAAATGCTGGCAGAAATATTTCTTAATTCTTTATTGGGATATTTCTGCAAATTTTTCGATCGCTGTATATCTTAATACAGAAGCTACATTCTCTCATCGTGGTACACTTAGTGAATATCTTTTAGTTCTTAGAAAAATTTAAAGCTATCGATGGTAGATTTTCCCAATACTTGATGTTCTTTGTAGATGACTAAAATGTCTAAGAGTTTCTACATTATTTTTTTAAATATATTTAACTTTGAAATGACAGTGTGGAATGCTCCAAAGTAACTCATTTTTTCCCTTTTCACCCCAGTTATCCTCACTTTAGAAGTTTTACTTCAAAAAATAATTTAGTTAGCGCGGGTCCCTGGCGATTACAAATGGTAGATGTGAGATTTCTTCGAGATATATAAAATTATTTTTTATATGTAAAATCACCCTTTATTAACTAGCGCCTTTGATATTCGCCAATACATACACCAATATTTGAAAATATCAAAGGAACTGGAAGAGAGAACTATTTTGATAGGAAAAATGTGAAGGAGAGCGAAAGAAAAATTAGACCAGAGCAAGAGGTGTAAACACATATAATCTCGGAAGATACTAAAAGAATAGAGAAAAAAAGAAGACGAAAGGAAAAAAGAAAATACCTAGAGAGAATAGGAAGATCAACTGAGGAAGTGAAGTATGGGACTGGAAATAATGGAATTCCTGAAACAAAAAGAAAAAACACCAAAGCGAAAAAGAAAAGATGCATGGAGAGTAGAAGATATATTATAGGGAATAAAGAAAAACAATGTTAATATATTGGAATAAAGGGAATAATTATATGTCACTGTAAATGTAAACTTTTATAATGAAAAGTAAAAGTATCTATCTAAGTCCAAGGAATCAATAAATAAAATAATAATATTTGAAAATATAAATTTTTATTGTACTACCAATATACCTAATATATATAACGAGATTTCTCCGTGAAACACTGTAATTGATCTTAAAATGATTTTCTATGAATGGATTTAGTTAAATAAGCTCCAAATAAAAACTTTTCCATTCCTTGCAAACTTTTTATCGGTCAAACAACAACCCTGTATAATTGAATGTTTTTCTGTATTTCAGATGGAATGGTAGGCTCTGGATTGTTTTCGGAAGGACCCGCTCGACCACCCCGTATCACGGAACACCCGACGGATGTGACGGTACCCAGACACGAACCCGTGACCCTCAACTGCAAGGCCGAGGGCGCACCGGAGCCAAAAGTAGAGTGGTTTAAAGATGGACAACCTGTTCGTACTAGTCCTCAAGATGCTCGCTCCCACCGAGTGCTCTTGCCAGCCGGATCTCTATTCTTCCTCCGCGTCGTCCACTCGCGGAAGGAGTCCGACGCAGGCGTCTACTGGTGCGTCGCCACCAACATCCATGGCAGAGCCAACAGTAGAAATGCTACTCTTAACGTCGCAGGTAAGCCCTCTTTAATGCTAATTTTAATGCTTTAGAATACATTAAAGACAAAATTATATGGTTGTTATTATTAAGTATAAAATACAAGATCAAACAGCTTATTATTATTTGTTCATCTTTTATTTTATTTAAAACCAAAAAGTATACATTTATTTTACTATTGATTTATCATAATGCTTAGCTAAAAAGTAGGTTTATCAAAGTTTTCATCGTTACCTGCTTTTCGAAAAATACGTTCCAAATATATTTTCCCTTCAAAGTAGGATTTAGTAACCCTTTGTATAGAATACGAAAGAAGATTTTCTCCATTAGTAGGATAATGAGGGTAGCAAACATGACTGATCCAAAAAAGATGAGCAGGCTAGAGATTTGTTCACGTGGGGATGAAGTAAATCCGACTCAGCTCGTAATTCTGCCAGGACTGTTTGAAGAGAGCCATCTGATAATTCCAACTTTTTTATTCACAAAAAATTGCACACATGAACATGAAATTGTAATATTTATATTCGTTAAGGTTAAACTTTTATTATTCTCTTTTAGAAATGTCCAAGAACAAATCCCTAACCTGCTAATTAAATAAAATATTAGTATTATTTATTTGATAAACTATAAAATAATCTTCAATATATTATTAAATATGTAGCTTTCTGTGGATATGTTCGTAAAATCAGATCAAAAATGGCAGGAAAAACTCTGTTTCAAGAAGGATAAAGAATGCTTTCAAGAAAATTATAAATAAAAACTCATCTCATTTTAAAATGTAATTTAATTCAATAAACTTATGAAATTTGCGAATTCAAGAAAAGAGCATGTCTGGGAAGCGTCCCAATTCAATTTAAGTTTTGAATGTAGAGATTTTAGGACAATAAAGTAAAAAAAATTTAAGAAAAACCTCTCAGGAAGGAAAATAAATTTTTAAGTGAGAATTAATACAGACTATCTAGAAACCAAATTATTGGAGGAGAAAACAATGAATTTCCGTAATTTAAAAGAAATATAAGTATAATATTATATAAACACATCAGAAAAACTCATCGCATTTTAAAATTAAATTAAATTTAATAAATAATTTACCTTTAATTTAATTTATAATATAAGATCATTCAGAATCTGGAAATCCGGAGAACTCCTTGGGTAGTAAAGAGCTACCAGCTTTCGATTATAATTATGATAATTTTGAATTGACTTTAATAAAAACAACATTGTTTGAAATTGTATACTTTATCGCTTTTTTGACTTAAATCATTGTTTTTATAGCTTCTTTATCATTAGATCTGAAAGGCTGTCCGATGAATTATAATTTCCATATGTTCTCGTGTTCACTAGAAAAACTCAGGGCTTGCTTCCTCATTTGCGTTTTATTTATAAATTCAAAATTCCGTCTTTCGAGTGATATATTAAAAAAATATCATTTATTTTTTATTAAAATCCATATTTGCATTAATTTTAGAAATTTTCCTACTTAGCTAAATTATTTGATAATAAAAATAATAATAAATGAGAATCACTTGCAAAACTTGTGGAAATTCACTCATAGACTTTATTGTTCCTTACGATCTATTTTATTAGAGTAATTAATAAACAATAGACTTCCGCAGACTAAAGTAAAATAATAGAAGCAACAACTCTATATACTAACTACCAACGACTACAACTTCAAGGCAATTATGCCATTGATTGTTCAAACAATAGCTGGCTATGAAAAAAATGAATTTGAAATCAAGAAATACTTGTACTATTTCCATCCCGTAAGTAAGCCAAAAAGTTGGACACCGCTGGTTTAGTAATATTATATTATATAAGCTCGACCCGGAAAAATATATCGGATTTACAATAATGTAATTCTGATTTCCAAACACTGTAAATATTACAATATAATTTTTTTGCAACGATATTTTCTCTGGGGAGAGGCGGACTGGTAGAAATTTTAATTGAATATAATGGAACCCAGAGCCAGTGGCCAGTAGCCAGAGGTAGTGAGGAAAGAAAAAATTAACACATCAAATAAGGTGTAATTTATTGGAATCCTTCCTCTTTCCTTTTAAACCGACTTTTCGGAGGATTCTTTCCTCCTTCTTCAGGGTTTCAAAGTGTCAATGAATGAAACAAATAAAATGTTTCCTTCTTCTCTCCACAGTAGTTCAAACTTCTTTTTAGCAAAGGCATAGAAAAACAATTTTTTCCCTCCTTTTCTTAATTAGAGAAGGAGAAAAAAAATTGTTTTTCTATGCCTTTGCTAAAAAAGAAGGAAGTTTTGAACAATATCTGTGGAGAGAAGAAGGAAACATTTTATTTGTTTCATTCATTGACCCTTTGAAACCCTGAAGAAGGAGGGAAAAATCCTCCGAAGCGTCGGTTTGAAAGGAAAGGAGGAAGAATTCCAATAAATTAACCTTATTTGATATGTGTTGATTTTTTCTTTCCTCACTACCCCTGGGCTGCCTTCCATTACATTCAATTACAATGGAATCTAAATTTTAGGATTAGATGGTAATAGTTGGTTAATGGTAGATAGTAGTACTTGCGTCTCCGAAGCCTCCAAAATAATTACTATTAAAATGAAAGTTTTTGTGTCGAGAGTAGCAGTTAAAGTGTGTCTTCTGCTGGAAGTATACATTTTATTTATTTATAACGAGACTAGTTTCGAGGGCTTTGCCCTCTTCATCAGTCTATTACAATGGATTCACAGGAATTAATTTAGGAATTCATAAATTAATTCCTGTGAATCCATTGTAGTAGACTGATGAAGAGGGCAAAGCCTCCGAAACTATAGTCTCGTTATAAATAAATAAAATTTATACTTCCAGCAAGAAGACACACTCTTTTATTGTCTCCTTCAAAATAATTACCTATACCTACTGAGGATAAAAGGGTAAAATAATTAATTCTTTTGTTTGGATAGTTGTTAATATATTAATAATTTTAATTAAATTAGCGAACGAAGAAAATATTTTTGTATTATAGACAAAAGGATCAGCCAGGATTCGAACCTGGGATCTTTGCTAATTTAATTAAAATTAATAATTGTCTTATGACGAGGCCTCATTGTGATTGCGTCCCGGGTCAAAGAAAAAAGTATTTTCGACCCTAGGGTTTGTGATTGATTGGGAGGCGTTTGAGAATAGAATATATTAATAATATTGTATGATATGAATGTTTCGTGAATTTTTTTTCATTTTATAAAAATTAGAAGCTCATATATATATATATATCATGTTCATTTAAAATGTTAATGAATATAATCCCTTATCGATACAAATAATATGAAAGTTCATAAAACAGAAACAATAAATTGATTGATTGATTGATTGAGTGAAGTGTATTTATTATAATTTTTCATATTTTTATTATGTTAATTCTCTTTCACATCATTATTTATACAATAAATATAGAAATAACTGATTACAATTAAAATTAAAATGACAAAAATTGAGATAAAACAGAATGGTCTCTCCAGTCTTCCTCTTGCTCTTGCTAAACAGCTAAAAGACGATTTGGCTTCATTTTAGTTGGAAAAAAGGCAATAAATCTCGAGCAAATTGTCGTTTCGCAAAGTGGAAAACAACAATAACCAAAAAAGAAAAGAATTTCCCATTGAAAGGTCACTGTAGCTTTACGAGGACCATAAACTTAACGCATTAGACGGATTTGGCAGAACAAAATTCAAAGTGTCTAGACGGGAACGGCATTAAAATTCACAGCGTAGAGAATCAATTGTTTTTTATTCATCTGAAAAGATTGCGAATGGTATATCAGAATAAAGTATTATTATACACTTTAATCCACCGTAGCGGACAATTAAATTTGCTTAATATCTTCATTTCATATTATATTCTTACGCTTTTCAAGATTATATATCTAAAGAAAATCACGCCTTTCTATTTAATCCCGCCAATTTTTTTATTTTTTATTTTATTTTAGGAATATAAAATATTTTATAGTGAGAAATTGACACTCCTTATTAAACCATAATTAAGTCCTCTATTTAAATGAAAGAAATCGGAAATAAAGTATCTTTAAGCGCCATTTTTTCTTAAGAAGGACACTTATGTTGCAATTTTTTGCATTCGTTCTTCATAGTATAAACCACGGAATCTTTTGAAATGTTTTTTTTGCTTTAGGTATATCCTAAAGGTGAAAAAACAGTCAATTAATTCAAGAGATGTCAGTAATTTCATATAAGCCTTCTTTAGTTTGATATTGTAAAGCAAAGATATCCAGAATAAAACTTTCTTTTGCTCCTTAATTATACTTGATCAAGCATATCTAAAGCAAACCGAAAACATTCATATCTATTTATTTAAAAATCCGCCATAACCCTGCAATTTTTGTTTGGGGTATATAATCTTTTTGAAGGTTTATATTAAACTTTTCAACACAAATTCACGAACATTGTGATAAAACTTTGCTTCAAACTCGTAAACAGGTCACAAAATTCTTAATTTTGAGCTTTGTTTTAAAATTTATATAAAATATTCATACATAAATAAAGTGATATACCATATAACATCTATAACCAGAAATAAATCCAAACTATTATAAGGTAAAATTTGTATTTAAATCACACATTTGCACGAATAAAAGTAAAATAAACCCTATATTAATGACTATTTGCTTGTCCTTCTCCCAGACCATAGTAGTTCGGAAATTTAATCAAATGTATGATTTATATGTTATTTATTTTCCCCAAAATCAAAAAAACGTATTAAAATTTTAATCTAATGACTGTTTTGAACAGGATCTAAATAAATATTTTTTCAGGGTGTATGGTATTCCTGTAAAGATCTCATTAAGAAGAACCAAGCTATTTTTTAAATTTAATTTATTTTAAAAGTGCCAGAGGCCCCCAAAATGGCCATTTTTATGTGATTTTTATACCTTTTGGCTTTTAGAAATGATTTGTGATAATGAAAAAATTCCATTCACGCATTCTCTTTATCAAAGACAGATAAGAACGAATTTGATATCTCAAATATTTTGGAAGCTATAATACACAGAAATCTCGGTCTTGCGCTTGGCAGGCTTATTACATGGATTTTGTTCCTTATTTTTATAGGAAATTTTCAGTACCTTTTTATTAGGTATCTACCTAAGTATTAATTTATTTTTTTATCTTCATTTCGTAAATTAAGCTCTTAAGAAAACAGGTTCAGTATTCTATACAACAATATAGAGCCAAAATTGTTGAAAAAAATACCGACAATTAATGATCTTGAACTTTTCTTGTATAACAACTCATAATTCTCGTAATTACCTTTCCCATGATATTAAAATACTTGAAAATGCGAGAATAAATGGGAAATTAAGGGCATTGGACATTAAACGTGACGTATCTCAAAATATCTAAATCATGTAAAACTAATATAATAAATTACTAACAAGATAAAGATATTATATTATCTATAATTTGATGTTTGTTTTACTTCCCCTTCAACTCCTTCTCTAGTGTTCTGATAAGAATGCTAAACGACTCTATTCTTGTTGTAAAACTATTTCCCCAAATTTATTAACTCAGAGCTAGTTTATATCCTATTCGTTTTATACTGAAATACTTTGTTGAAAACATCCCTAAAATAAATGCAAAAGTTACTCCTTTCTATTTGGAATTCGTTTGGTGAATGAGAGGATAGGTTTTTCTCATTCGTAATCTCATCTAGAAAGCCACCCTAAACAAATTTCATCCAGGGTGTTTGGTCGAATGAGCTAATCTTGTTTTTGGTCTCTCTGACCTAATTTCAAGAAGTAATCTATTTTGTTATCAACTTGAAATGAAGGCCCCAAGCATAAATAGAAAACACTGTGGAACGTTAACTTCTCATCGTAACTAACTTTTATTTTTGGAAGATATGGAATCAAATCAACAACATCAATTCGTTTCTAGTTTTACTGGAAGTATTATCAACTTAAGAGTAAAAAAAATAAACTATACTTTTCAAAGATTTTGTTAAGGGAGATTGGTGTAGGTTCTTGGTCAAACCTAAAAATTTAAAAACTTAATTTTTTTTTTATTTTAAAAATATAAAATTCTAGGTAGGTTTCAAAGAAAAGACAAGATGCTTGTTAGCATAACTATATATATTTCGGGGTACGAGCCCATCTTCAGGAGTTCTCAGAGAAAGCTTTTCAAAGATATTAAGTCTTCCAAAACATATCCAAACAAAATCTATGTATATCTATATTTCTATATAGTTAATTTAAAAAATATGTTAAAAACACTTTTCATAATCATCACAAAAATAAAAGCTTCAACAGCTTCATTACTGTAAATAAATAATTTGAAATAAAAATAAATACATGTACAAGTTATTATTATTTTTTTAAGTAATAATTAATATTTTGCTTTCTTTAGTGTTTGTGTTTTGGTTTGAGAAATGTCTGAAACTGAGAAATGTTCATTCGTTCATGTATGTCAATTCGAATTTCTAAACCCACGATAGTGGAAAAACGAAAGGTCGTAGAAAGTTTATTCAGGTCCCATAATAATATCCCATAATCCACGATAATTCAAAAATGTAAGGTCATAATTTTTTTTTACGGACCCTATTCCTCATTCTTATCACTAGTCAAGAACGCAGAATCGTTCAGTTCGTTCTAGTGCCAAAAAATGTGTATTTTATTTAATCACACACGTAGATATATATATAGAGAGAGATTTTCAATTTTTTGGATTTAAGGTACCTGAAAAATTGGAAAAAAATCGATTTCGAATTTTTTTACGAAAATAAAAAATTGAATTATTTTGATTTGGAAATTGTATTATCAAATTAAACACGCCCATCAGGCTTTGGCTTGCAAGCCTACTTACCGAGGAAATTTTATTAGAAAAAATAAATTATTAATTTTATTAAAAACTAATTTCGTATGAATTGATTTTCTAAAATGAACACCCCATAATAAATATCTGTTAATTCTTATTTATTTGATTAAAAAATTTACCTAATAAAAATAAATTCATTGTATATAATTATTTAATGAAAAAAATGTATTCGATAAATTTTTTCTTTCCTTAAAAGCAAATGAAAAGAATCTCCCGAAATTTCGAAAAAATAATTCCCTTATTTCATTGAAAATATTTTAAAAACAATTAAAGATAAAAATTAAAAAAAATAATAAATTCTCTGAAATGCAATTTGGATAGAATGTCTCACTCTGGCATAGAAAGAAAAGGGTGCAAAATATAAGATTGGGCGTTTTTAGAACAACCCCGGATACATGTCGAGACAAGTCCATATCCATTGGAGACATTGAAACAAGCTCAGACACGAAATAAAGAATGTTCTATTAATCAAGTATAGTACGAGTTTATCAATAGAGTCTACTTCTCCTTAACACAATCTAACTATTTTAATACTAAGTACCTGGAGGCAGCGAGCGATGCTCGGTAACTTCTTCCTTCAGTTAAAAGCTTTATTTTAATATTATTTTTAATTTAAAATTCTGATAAAAAGGTCGATTTTTATTTGAGAGCCGCTTTCAAATTAAAAAAATACAAAAATATATAATAGTCGCCCAATGTAGCCCCCCCCCCCCACCTCCACCCCGCTCGACCCTACCCCCGAAACCTCTCCCTACCCCCGGATTCCCCACCACTGCGCCCCACCTTCTGCACCTGTTTTGATTCAACCATATGATTCATTTTTATTCATCCAATTAATAAATAAAACCTATCAAAATGTGTTGTTTTTTCAGAAAATTGAGACCTGCTTATGCGAAATATATTTTTAAATAAATTCTTGATTATTTTTTATTCTATTAAATAAATAAAGTTCTTTATAAAAACAATTATAAAACGTTTATTAATATTTCTAACGTTTAGGGAGAACAAAATATGTTAAAATCCACAATCACAATACTTCTTCAAGGCCTTTTAGAACAATGAAACAAACAACCCATTGTCTGCCTGGGTATAAAAGGAAAAGGGAAACCTTTTTTAAAACCCTAAGAATGGGATTTGTCTTCCTGAGAATAATTAATTTGATTACGAAAAAACCCATCAAAAACAATTTTGTCGAAGATGAGACCGTGACAGATCGAATTGGCATCCCAAAAACCCCCTAACCCGTGAATTTCATCAAAATCGGTAGAGTCGTTTTCAAAATATAACCAAGATACAAATATATAAACAAACAAATATAGATACAAATAAATTTTTGCTCGTTTAATAAGAGTAGATAATAAAATTTAATGCAAAGTCTATTATATAGAGTTGAAATATGTTTAAAAAAATGCAAAATAACAAATGAAAAAAGATATTTAATCAATAAAATCACAAATTTTAGGATAATAGGGGTTATTTTTAATTTTTTTCTTATTAAATATATATAAAAATCATTTAATAAATTTACAGATTTTAATGATTAATAAAATTATTATTTTATTGTAAAAGAAATCGAAATTTTATTGAATATTCTATAAGAATTTGATAGAATAATAGAAGGGTGTTGAAATGCTAAAAGACGACAGACCATAAATATTATATATGAAGTAGTTTATCTGAAGACATGAATTCTCATTTCTTTAACAAATCATAGGCAATCCTACGAGTGAAAATTGAACGTTCTCTTTAAATGGTCATCCTGCCAGAAGACCCATTAAAAATGTTAATAAAACGAAGAGAGAAATCGGAAAACAACTTTTTATGACTTTTAGGAAAGTATCGAGTAAATTTTTTTTTCCATATTTCATGTTTTTTTTTTGTCATCGGTTTTTGTCGAGTTCCCACTAAATGTTCGAACTAATAGCTGATTTATTTATTAAACTTTCATAACTTTGAAAATTAATGAAGATAAATTTATGAAATATTATTTATTTTTTCAGTTAATATTATGGTATACTTATAAGAGAAAAAAAATATTTGAAAGGTACTTTTGTACATACCATAATGAAAGTAGTTCTTATACTTATATGAATCTTACGATGACAGGATCATTGGCGTAGTTAGGGCGTTTTCCTAGGGGGAGGCAGTCGACCAGCTGATTAGCCACCACAAGGTTTCAATTTCGATAATCCCATCAGAGATCAACTAACTTTTTAGTAGAATTGACAAATTTTGGAAGTAATTTAATGAGAAATACATAAGTGATGCCTCGTAATAACGGAGTTTTGATTTTTCTAAGGGGGTCAATGAGTATTGTAGGGGTCCCCCTAACTACGTCCTTGGATAGGATGAGAAGGAATTCATTCTACTTTTTGTACATTATATAATTTAATACTTCCTCGCTCTCAGTCGAATTCCTTACATTCCAAGGAATTACATTTTTGTAATGAAGTTAGATTGTTGTTGACATTGTATGCCGTTTCAAAAATATTTCTTTTATGATATTCACGCAATTAGAATTATTAGACAAAGCTACCAATTGGTACCAAATGAGCGAATTGATTTGATTCGAGATAAAGCAAAGTTAAACCTCGAAAGATTTAGGTAAGTTTAGTTTCACCCCTATCGTGAAAACACGCCTGAACAATAATATCTGCCCAGCGCTTACTTGGAAACTAGCTGACAAAGTAAACTTAACTTAACCAACAAGACCCTTTGCCTTTAAACTTAATCGACACTAAAACTAAGTTGAATATATGTATATATATATATATATACCAAGAATTTGTGGTTTTTAGCGGCAAGGTAGTAGATTTATCTTATTACTATTAATTGTTTGTTAGCTAGATGAATTATTCAATATGTTGAATAAATAAAAACGTATCTGTGTAAAGTAATCTTATATATAAAAATCCAAATATCTCAAAACCTGAAACATATATATTTCTCTATTTATTTTAATTTTAAGAAAAAACGGTATATTTTTATACATAGACCGCAGAAATGAGGTAATTTGAAGCCCCAATAGAAAAACTGATGTACTGTACTCGTAGCTATTTAAAATAAAAAAAACATTTCTTATAGAAAAATCTTTTCACTCTATTAATTAGATAGATATCATTTATTTTAAATAGCTGCGAGGACACTACATCAGTTTTCCTCTTGGGTTTTCGAAATGCCTCATTTCTGGGGTCTATGTATTTAAATTTTGTTTAAAAAAGATTAGGAGTCAAAATGTTGATAAGTAATGGCTATTAATTGAATTTTTTTAAATTAATTTCGGATAATTATCGAAATAATTTTTACATCAACAAAAAATAGACAAGTCTGGATATATCTTGCCTGTTTACGAAATAAATTAAATTTGAACAGAATGTGAGTGAGCTTAGTTTATGGGAGTCAAAAAGAATGGCATGGCGTTCTGTAATTTTTTTTCAATAGGTAGGTAATGACCTAAGACTAAATGAGCTTGAACATGGTCTCATGGTTTCCAATAAATGTATTTTTTTAAACTCTAAGAAGTATAAACCAAACTCCGAGAGAAAAGCACTTTTAATTATTATTTTATTTTACCCACTAAAATCAAATCAACAACAAAAATAAAAAATCAATCAAAATATTAAATGTTAAATATTGAGCGCTTTTTCTACTAATGAACTGATTTGATCGGCACGCTAGTTTGTATTAATAAACTACACCTCTAAACATTAAAATTAGAGGAAAGAGTGCCGAATATTTAAAAAGTTTTTCCTTTTTGAAGCTTTGCTTCTTAAAGCGCGCTGGGCAAGGCCTAAATGGAAAAAAAGCGACCCCGTAAGATTCCCACTGCGCATGATTCTGGGCTGCTGGTAGGGGAAGTGAGAGAGGCCAGGTCAAGCGAGAGAGAGCACAATAACAAAGGGCTTTCAATTTTAACTTTCAACTGCCAGAGTATTAAATGTCACAAAAATGATTTCACAGATACAGTTATTAGAAATATTAATGTACTACTACTAACTGAGACGTACATGGGTAATGATGAACATTATGATGTACCTAATTTCGACTGTCTTGTTCAATACAAACGAAGTGATGTTCGAGCAAGTGGAGTAGCAATTTACAAAAATTTAAATGATAAAACAAATATTATTATTCCGAATATTGAAACAACCATGTCGAATACTAATGATATAAACGTTAGACGGACAATTATTGGATATATCTGTGCATGTATGTGCAAAATGGACAATAACGTTGAAATAGTCATGGTAGTCATTTATATTTCACCGAATTCTAAATTGGAAGACATAGAATTTTTCATTCATAGTGCACTTCTAGAACATTTTAAATAGGGTTCTCTTTTACTTGGTAAAAATTTCCATCAGCTTCCACTAATTTTGGCTGGCGATTTCAATGTTAACTTTGCAGATCCAAAATCAGATCGCTTAAAATTATTTCTATTGAATAAATTTGATTTAAAATTAAGCAATGACCCAGCAGCATCTACAACTAAATATGGAACCACCATTGATGAAGTTTTTTCAAGATATTCACAAAATATGGAATCACAAATTTATGTGTCTTATTTCAGTTATCACAAACCTATAGTTTCTATGATACAAACACAATAGATCTCAATTGTTTACATATTCTGTAAATTTTATTATAATTTATTTATAAATTTATTATTTGCAAAAAAATTCTGTATCCGACATCTTCTTATTTCATTATTATAATTGATTTTTTTTTTATTCAATATTTTTTATTTTTATTTTTTTTATTCAATATTTTTTATTTTTATTATTTTATTATTTGTAATCAATGGACAATGCATATCAACGACGAAGAAGCAAAGCTTCTACCGACAGTCCCATGACTGTCTGTATTTTTTTCTTGAATTTTGATTTACGTAATTTCAAAGTTTTTCGGATATAAAACAATTTTGAAATAAAAAAAAGTATTTGCCTCTATTTCTTTTTAATTACATTATTGATAATAGGGAAATCCCGAAATGTTAATACCGATTGTTTTATAAAAGAAAATAATTGTATTTATTTTTTTTATAATAATACAATCAGAAACATTATACATATTATAATTATTTATATAAAAGCCACGATTGCTCATTCACTACGAGACATGTCAATGCGTTTCATCGTAATTGTATAAATTGTATATTATTCAAAATAAAACCTCCCAGTAGTACGTCGGTTATAAAAAAAAAAAAGATTGATGTAGGCAAGCACAATTTCCTATTGAACGGGCATTGATCAGAATATATCAAATGGGCAGCTAGCCGCCCTTTGTGAGATTCAATCTTCCTTTCAAAACGCGAACCCCCCTCCAAAAAAATAAAAAAAAAAAACGGGCAGGGGATGTGCAAAGGAGTTCGTTAATGGAACAATAGTAGCTGTTGCTGCTGCGTGGAGCTGAAGAATTATGTCTCTCTCCCTTGAAACGTAGAAAATAAACAATACTAATTTATCTTAAAACACTAAAAAGAAACGATTTGCTACTTACAGCTCTCAATATGAGAAGTGAAAGAAATTACTTTCTATAGTGGAAAGTATTAATTAAATAAGAGAGTAGATGGAGAGGTTAAATTAGACCAGGGCTGTCCAACCCGTGCCCCGCGGGCTGCATTCGGCCCAACAATGCAATGAGTGTGGCCCAACCTAAAATCATAAACTTTCTTAAAACATTGAGATTTATATGAAGAGATATAGATATTCTCTTTTTCGAAATATGAATGTACATTTGTACAATTCGTGAAGATTTTTTCAAGGATAAAATTCACTATAAGCAAAATTATAAGCTCAACTATATAAGATAAAAAAAAGTAATGAAGTTTCGATTATTTAAAAATTCTTCTTCTTCTCATATTTTTATTTTCTAAAATATTTATTATTTCAGTAGCTTATATGCTAAGACGCAAACCAAGTCTATAGAGTTATCATTCTAGTGCAAGGAGACAAGGAATTGGGGTTCATAGTATATTTCTAATATAAATAAACTGCAACGGATCGTTGCTAAACTTTATCCAAATTCATTTGAAATATTAATATGTTTATTCCTTTATGATTAATTAGATATCACTAGCAATTTGCAGTTCATGTTGACTTTAATTCAAAAATAATGATCGATTCTCATTTAATAGTCGAGGAATAACCATTCTACATTGGATTTTTGACATTTCGGTTAGTATTGGTAACCATTGATGAAGAGATGGAGGAATCGACTTAAAATCAAAAATAGCGATTGATTCTCATCTAATACTTGAGGAATAACAATTCTACATTAGGTTTTTGACGTTTCGATTATTATTGGTAACCATTGCTGAAGACATGGAGGAATCGGCTTAAAATAAAAAATAACGATCGATTCTTATCTAATACTAGAGGAATAACCTTATTGCATTCCATTTTTGATGTTTTGATTATTAATGGCAACCTCTACTGAAAACTTGGAAGAATCAACTTAAAATCAAAAAGACTAAATTCTTTTATGGCAAACAACTCAAGCATCTACGTTTTCAGTAGAGGTTGCCATTAATAATCGGAGCATCAAAGATGGAATGCAATAGGTTTATTCCTCTAGTATTAGATGGGAATCGATCGTTATTTTTTATTTTAAGCCGATTCCTCCATGTCTTCAGCAATGGTTACCAATAATAATCGAAACGTCAAAAACCTAATGTAGAATTGTTATTCCTCAAGTATTAGATGAGAATCAATCGCTATTTTTGGTTTAAAGTCGATTCCTCTATCTTTTCAGCAATGGTTACCAATAAAAACCGAAACGTCAAAAATCCAATATATATATAATGGTTATTCCTCAAGTAATAGATGAGAATCAATCGCTATTTTTGGTTTAAAGTCGATTTCTCTATGTCTTCAGCAATGGTTATCAATAAAATCCGAAACGTCAAAAATCCAATATAGAATGGTTATTCCTCAAGTATTAGATGAGAATCAATCGCTATTTTTGGTTTAAAGTCGATTCCTCTATGTCTTCAGCAAAGGTAAGGGATAAGAAAACAACGCAGTTGCTATGGTTACTTAAAAAATTTCCTCCAAAATTTTTAGCATTTCACAGAGAGAAGCCTATCCATTCTTATTTAAGCAAGGCTAAATGAGCTATATTAAAACGTTCAAATGAATAAATTTTAAAGAATTTAAAAAATTAAAAAAGTACTATCTTACTCTAGAGAAAAGTACTTTAAAATATAATTTTACTAAAAACTTTATTTAACCTTTTTTGTGGTCCCCAAGGTACTTAATTAGGATATTAAATTTCATCAAAATTGGTTAAGTCATTTTCAAGATATTTAGAAAAAACTAAAAAAGTACTGAAATAAAGTACTAATGTTTGTGAGCCGATATGTACCAAAAACTAATCAGCGCTTCATTTTGTTAAAAGAATGCTAGGTTTTCAATTTCATTTCAATCGGTGCAACGATGTGGAAAAAATCGTGGGCCAAAAAAACGATAACATACATACATACATACATACATACATACATCCATCCGCACGCACTAAATGAAAAAATCGCACTTTTTGGCCTCTCGACGAGACCCCTTGTAATTTTTGGCAAAACCGTCACGTGCTAAAATTCAACCTAATTGAATACTACAATTTGTGACTTTAATTGAGTCCATGTGTTCCGTAGTCTTTACCTGAGACCCTTTGAAGCCACGCTAGCCGCGAGACCGATTACAATACTTTACCCATGCTTTGCATTGGATAAAGTAAAAATAGCATTTTAACTAAGAATTTTACTGTTTAAATGAAATTATATGAAAACAATTAGTAGAGATTGTGGTGTTGGTGCAAGGTGAAACATCTTTAATAAAGATAAGAGTAAATAAATATTATATGTAATATTCATTTACTATGAGTTAAGGATTCTTGGTCACTTGTTTCACATTAAAATTAAAAAAATTAAAAGATGTAAAATTTTTTTTATCAATATATATATTTCGGGCTATCAACCCATCTTCAGAAATTACAGAAAATAACTAATTTAACTTATTGAATGCTAGGGTATATACCTATATGTTTAGTGAACAGAGGAAAAAAATTGTTTTCATTATTTAAAATATTTTAAAGGATAATTTCTCTTAGGCTATTGTTAAGTGAAAATTTGGGTTGGGTAGGGTTTATTGACATAGGTATGGATAAATAAGGGAAAATTAGAAGTTGATTGACTTTTGTCTCTGGGCTGTGAATATATTTTTTGGGCTTTGTTATTAAAAGGTCTATTATAATATTTTTCTTTATATCGAGTTGATTATTGATAACAGTTTCATCGTTCGCCAGGGCATATTTTATTTCCATGGATTCAAGAAGATCCAATCTTAATCCTTTTCTTTCGAAATGAGTAGGGGTGGGATTGGTAGGTGATGCTGAATGATCTAAAGAATATAGATGATTAGCAAATGCGGAAGTGGAATCTGAATTTGTGGGTTGATTTCTTATTAATTGTCTGAGGGAAGCTACGTGTTCTTTATGCCGTTTTTTGAAAGATCGTCTAGTTTGTCCAATATAAATCACAATCATTCCAATTTAATTTGTATACACATGATTTATTCATTTTATCAATTTTGTCTAGTTTGTTATTTATTAATTGAGAGGATAAATTATTTATATTATAAAGGGCTGGAGTGATTCCATGCTTCCGGAGAATATTTGTTATTGGATAGGTTATATGTTTAGAAATAAAGGGGATTCTTTTATAGATTTTTTCAGATTCAATTGTGAGAGAATTTAATTGCGAAAGCGTGTGTTTTTTATTAATTTTGATAAATAATTACTTAATAATTTCACTACTATATCCATTATTATATGCTATATTATAAATGGTATTGAGTTCGTTATTAAAGTTTGTATTGTTAAGAGGAATTAAGATTAGTCTATTGATCATGGAATAAAAATCTGAAAATTTAGTATTTGTCGAATGGTTGGATGAAAAGGGGATATTAAATAATCTTTATTAGAATATTTGTTTTTAAAGGGTAGTTTATTTAAAGACCAATTTGAAAAAACGTTAATAACTCCTTTGAAATAATTTTTAAAAATATGAAATTAATAGATATTATAAAACAATCATTTATTAATAATTAGATTCAATTTTGAACGAAATTGATAAGTACTTTTTGAAAAAATGGTCAATCACCCTGAATATCCACTTTTATTATATCACAAGTAATTCGACAAATGATTATATAAACATTCTAAAATATTTGAAAAACTTGGACTCGTATTGTTTTAATATTGTATATAATGTTATGAACATTCCATGCTTTAGTCTGTCATGTAATATCGGGTGGACCTAATAGTCTCTTTGCCTTTGTGGTCGTCTTTTATAGCAAAAGTAGAGAAACCACACACATTCCGTATGGAAATAAATAGATTTTCGAAATATGTTTTTATATATTTTTTGAAAATATATTAAAAATATAAAATTTTAGTGTTAAATTTATATAAAATTTATACTAGAGCGACATAAAAATAATTATATTTTAAGAATATATAGAAAACATAAACTTTATATAAATTTAACACAAAAATTTTATATTTTTAATTTATTTTCAAAAAATATATAAACAAAATACTAAACGCATTATGTATATACTAAGCACCGTCGAGTGTCAAAAGAGTACGAGCCCAAGCTAGGAATCAGAACTCACTGTACATTTTTATTACAAGGTTAGAGTGTTTTTTATTATTTTCTCTAAAAGAAATTCGCTCGATTTTTTTAAAATACTTAACAAGCATCACAAGTTCTATGAAGTGTATTTTTCCCCACGATTGAAATAATGTATTATAAGGAGGCTAATTTGAAACAGAGAAATTGGAAGTATGATTTAAAAGAAGAGGTTGTTAGTAAAAGTCGTGTTGTGCAGACACCAGTTGCTTTTTTTTTGTTTTAGATATTATTCAACATAAAAAGTGTTTTTCAACCTGTGTGCCTCGAGAGATTGTCAAATGTTCCGCGAGGCTTTTTGACAAATAATTAAAATCGCATGGGTTTTGTATCTTTGAAATAGTATTTGTAATTACTTCATTTTTTTTTGTATCATACAACTTTAACATTTTTTATATTAAGGTGTGACACAAATGATTCCAGATATTTTTAGTGTGCCATCAACTAAAAAAGGTTGAGAAACACTGCTATAGCTTTAAAAGTTCCGGTTTAAAAATGCAAAAAGAAAATTTTTTATTGAGATTTTAATGCTAAGTCATAATATAGGCATAAATAAACAATTTATATTTAAGTTGATTATTAATTAATACGCCATATCTAGCGATCCGAGTCTTGGAAAAATTTTCACTTTTTTTCTTAATTAATAAATGTTCTGGGGGCGATTCTTTCATTAGAATCCGATCGAGGAAAATAACTAATAAGAGTGTGGATAGAATAATCTAACTTCTTTCTTTATAGCGAAGGAAATGCAAGAATACGAAATACAAGTCAAGACCTGTTCAGACTATTAAAGATTCAATTTTTAATTTCTATTATTCTAGGAATGGCCTTTTGTTCTTGGATCAAAATTATACTCGTTATAAAGAGAGCAAATATTTAATTGAACTTCAATAAAATTCAGACAATAATGTGAAAAAAATACTTGTTCTAACTGGCGAACGTACTGGGTCGTGAAAAAGTTTTACTTTTTTCTTCATTTTTATCATTCAATAGAAAAATTAAATTCATAAAAAGAAATCGTCTTAGAAAGTTTGTTCTTTAACAAAATTTTTGTATTTTCAATGCGGAGAACTGTTTAGATTTTGAACTCTTTAAGCAAGTGTTTTACAACCTGTGTGAATCGAGAGATTTTCAAATGTGCCGCGAGCGATTTTAACAAATAATTAAAATTGCATGGGTTTTATAACTTTGAAATAGTATTTGTAATTACTCCATTTTTTTGTATCATACAAATTTTACATTTTTTTTATATTCGGGTGTCCCTCAAATGATTCCAGATATTTTTAGTGAGCCGTCAACCAAAAAAGTTTGAGACACACTGAAAAAAAAAATGAAGAGACTGGCCATTGTGACCTCACCTTATGCGGGATATAATAAATTTGATATTAATCAAAAATTTTGATATTTTAATTTTTTATCTTTATTTATTTATTTATTTTAATTATATTTTAATAGTTGGACAATAACAAAGATTGTGTTTACATTTATCTTCATTTATTTAAATTTAATCAATTTGTCTACTTTTAACTAAAAAGCAATTATTAGTAGGTATAAGAAAAGAAATGAGCTAGGGCTCTAAACTTATTATGTTTTTGTACAAACTAAATAGAATGAGGATGTCAAATCTTATGAATTTTATATTACTTGTGAATGTAGTTTAAACCTTGTCATAAAAATAACGTATTTGCAAATAAAAAAGTCAACTTTTCGTGGAAAAATCTAATTTTCGGAAATGATTAATCATTCTCAGAATTGATTTTGACTTGACGTTTACCAGGTTTTCATTTCTCTGTCACCCCGAATATAATGACTAAAAGCCATCTACCCTAATAATTCTTTTTTTATCGTCAACAAAGAATACTTGTTATAAATGTGCTCAAAGAGTAATTGCTAGTGATCATCTGATGAAAATTATCTTCAGAGATGACAACGATGAAATTCTATAAACCTTTATTTTTCTCGTTTTATAATAAAATTTTTATTCACATCAAGTATTGATTTTTATTCCAATCCTAATTAAATTCATTGTTTTTTCGATCAAATGAAAATTATTGTAAGCATGTATTTATAGATAAATGATTGTGATTAGTAGATGTTAATTTCGCAATGCCAACTGCCTTATCATTTTGAAAGCACCCTATCTCAATCTCCCAATTATTTGTGATATCAGTTACAACTTGTGATATTGGGTTACGTAGTGTCGGCCTAAATGTTCTCTTTCTTAATTTATAAGTCGAAATACATCAGATAATCAATCACCATCAACAAAAATACCTAATCTAGGGGCTGCAATATAGTATTGTTTCAACCCACAGCATTACAATAGCTAAAATTTAACAGTATAATAAAATAATAAAAAAAAACCTCTAGATACATTTTTGAGATCTCAACTTTCAACACTCGATGCTACTTTCTTCATCAAGCTTTATTTTAATATACCTTCTCTTCTTAAGTTATAGGGAGTATCTAAATCTAGACAAATATAAGGAGAAAAAATAATGCTTTATAATGAATTTTCTTCACATTCCAGGCATTTTAAGGCATAAATATGCCAAAAAATCAACATTTTCAAATGACTTGATTATTCTATTAGTAGTCCATTCATTTTACTTTGCCATACATGGTTCTAGCTCTAGCTCAAAAACTAGTGTGAATATAAAAACAAAATTTTACATTATAATTTTTTTGTACTGAGATTAAGAGCTGATAAATTTTCTTTCAAATCGAACCCAAAATTAAGGGGGGGGGGGGGCTTTTTTAAAACTAAAATACCAATAAAAATGGAATGTACCATAAAAGAGTCCTATAATATTATAAAAAAGAGAGTCGTTATTTCTTTTGGGGACCGAAATGGAGAGGGGGTGTTCAAAAAGTAGAACTATCAATATAAATCCTAGACCCTTTGTTCGATTTGTACTTACTAAATTACGCATATACATTATACACCCTATTTGAACTTTCAAAATGCCTCATTATGTGTAATAGATAGTGACTTAATAGAGGGGAGGGGTTCAAAAATAATTTAAAAAAATACAATTATCAAACAAAAATCGAAGAAAGTTGGTATTTACAATAAAAGAGTCTGATATTTAAAAGGAAATATATTTATTAATTGCTAATGGACTTGAAATGAGGTTGGGTCGCTTTTAAAAAATTAAATTATAAAATTCTCATTCTAAAAAACAAGCTATCTGAAACTATTAACAGGTCCGTTATTTAAAAAGAATGTTATTATTTTTTTGCGGTACCGAAACGGGGGGAGGGAGCGAGAGGTGGGTTCAAAACATAAAATTATAAATATACGAAACTTCGCATATACACATTCACTAAATGACCTTATGGAAATGATTTCGTGTGAAAGTGATAGTAACCCAAGGATGGGAGAGATATGATTAATTGCTAATGGGCCCAAAATTAAGAGTGTAAGATGGGGGTTCTTTCGTAAATGATTATAAATTATTTTATTAAATATTAAATATAAGAGAGAGAGGAAGGTGTATGGTGTATGTGGATGTGGATGGCCACATCAGTTTATTTGACAAAATTTTCATCAATTTCCAAATAACTATCCTTTATATTTAGGTGAGTCGGGTTAGCCGAGCTGGCTAACGCGCTGGCCCCGCTTCGGCATCGATGATGACGATTATGGAGCGGAAGGCCGGGGTTTGATCCTGGCTAGTATATAAAATTTCTACCGGCTAAAACTCGGATCCCTCACTAACCCTACTAACACTTTACTGATGTGCTTTCTAAATGGGCTTTGTTCCCGGTGACAATAAATAAATAAAAAAAAATCCTTTATACTTAATATTTAAAAAAAAAATTTCGAGTATAATTAGAATATTATGACGATATATAAGTATACATATAGTAGAATGAGAAAAGAGTACTTACTTTATTTCTTCCTAGGTGCCCTGGAAATCATCGAAAATTCTCCTCTAATTAACAAGAGAATCGAACTTGCTCGCAGAAAGACTCATTTGAAACTAAAACTAAATTAGATAAATTGGCTGACTTTTTTATCTATATGGAATTCGAAGAAAATAATAATCTCAATATTACAAAGAAAGAAAGTGAAGGGAAAATAGAAATTGGCCACAACTATATTATAGGTATATATTATATAGGTTTGATCTTAATGTCTCTCTTAGTGGTTTGGAAAGTATCCATCCATCTTTTTTATGAAAATACATGTATTTTTTTTTCTTTATGGTTAATAATATTTTTTAATCTTTTTTTTCTTTGGGAAAATTTTAATATTTTATTTATTTTTTATTAATAAATTCAATGTGATTATAAAGTATTTTATAGAATATTTAGAACTAACTTTCAAAAATAAAAATGATTTTTTCTGATTTATTAATGATGTACAAATTATTTATAAATAAGTAACTTATAGATTGTTTTTTATACTTGCATTCAATTTTGGAGTTAAATTAATTTTTTTACGATAAAGTAACAAATAAATCCCGTGACGTCACATGGCAACACTAACACCCTAAAAAAGCATATCATAGAACTTTTTTTGGAAGGCGTTTTTTTTATCTAATCAAACCGAAATTTGAACCGAACCAGTGAAAAGTTCAATAAGTGAAAATTTAGGTGCCAAATGAACATTTTGCATTTGCCATGTGACGTTACGGGCTCTATTGTTTTTCTTATTTATTATTAATATAAATTCAGGAAAAATTACAGTGTCATAACTAGATGCTTTTACGTTTGATGCAGCTTTATAGTAGTTCAGGCCTCTACTTGCAAAAACAGCTACATTCATTTTATGCAAACTTACACATCTCCAAATTATGTTAAAACAAAGAATGTTTTTTATTATTATTATCTGATATTATTTGACTTAAAAAAAATATAAGAATCCTGTACACATGTCAAATATGTTAAAATGGTAACAACCCATTTTCGCACATTGTTAAACAAAGAATCGAATTTAGAAGTATGTTTTTTTTATGCATAGTAGAGTTAAAAAATCTTAAATCTGAACTTTTTCAAAATTTATTAATTAAATAACTTAAAAATAGGAAAGAGATTAACCAGTCAAGTCAAATATAGAATAGATTTCGTAAAAATTAGTTTATTTTTCATATTTAAAGAGAAGCTGGCTTAAGCCGGGATTATCTAAAGTCATTCGTGGTATATGAGCTTTAAGGCCCAGTTCTGAATATAGTCAGGGGAATGAGATTAGCCAGGGTCCAAACACCCTCATTTAACAAAATAGAACATTATGATTGGCGATGTACCGTAGAAGGGATAGAAAACGGAGAATAGTATGAAATGCATAAAAGGACCAACACGGAGAAATAGAAGACGACTTCTTCTTTTACACTCTCTATTATTTTATCCAGCTCTTACCTTACATCTCTATATATTATACCTCTACCTATATTATTCTATTACATTATCCAGCGCTATTACTCTATCTTCTTTACATTATATTCTCCACTCTCTATTACTCGATCTCACGAGTATATTTCTTCTTCCTGGAGTCGTTTTTACGGGCATTCTCATTCATCCACTTGCGAGCCCCTCCATTGGCATTTCTATCATTAGCACGATAGCTAATTGGATAGCACGGACAAGAATACCTGTCCGGCTCTCGTGAAGACACCACGGAAGCTGATCAAAAAGGCGAGACTTCAGACCCGTTACACACTCTTCGACGTGGCAGTCTACGGAACCTGAGCGAGAGGGAGTGCGGCACAGCTAGCGCTGTTGAAGTATTTGAACCAGTCGGCACACTTCAAGAGCAAACGTAATCAATCATAATTTCTTTGAACGATCTCCGTTCACCCTTTAAAGCCATCCAATCATTTAATTCTTTCCGACTGTTAAATTCACCAAGGACCTCAATAAATTATATACTATAAATTGAATTCTTGATTATCTTTCACTGTTAAGAAAATTCCCCATTCTCCTTTGCAGCTAGAATTCATTTAAGTATTTTTATTTTATTTTTGCCTATTTAGAATTATTTTTTTGTTATTTTTTTTTTCAATTCATTGCATCAGATTAACTTCAGTAACGTAGAATTTGAACATAAGAGTAAATTCAGTAGTTTATCAAACTAGTACAACGAGATACACTGAGTTACACCACCACCACCACGTCTATAAAGGTTAGTATTCTCACACTCAGGAATATTCCCCTTAAACGTCCCCTCTACAGAACTAATTTCCAGACCCCTCCAACCACCTACCCTCCCTAACCCCATTGCATGGTGAAGGTGCTGCTGGGATTTGAAAATCTAAGCCATCCTATCCCACAGATATCCCTAAATTCAAAATCCCATATTAAAAATATTCTGAGAAGTGAGAATACCAGGCTTAGTAAGGCTGCAACCGAACGCGATACCTGTCTCGTTGTACTAAAATTGAACAAAAAAATATAGTATATTGCCCCGTACCGTTAATTTATTTTTTTTCATATTTTTTTATTTATTTAAATTCTCTTAACAGTGGGATATCAAAGGTTAATTGAATAATCCCGGCTTCAACACTTCTATTTTTGTAATTTTCTCAGAAGTTATTTGGCGAACTGTTTACTTTCTTTTCTATAAAATTAATACATTTTATAAATAAACAATAGCAACTTCTAATATTTGATTCTTTCTTTTACAAATAAACACCGAGAATGGACGGCACACAACAGAGTCTTGACGAACGCCGGGCGATTTATGCAGGCAACCAACAAACAACAGTTGAATTATCCAACACGCCGATCGATCCTGATGATATAGGACTAGACTCTGGGACCTGTATGTCCACTCCTACACCGGCGGAAATGGAAGAATCGACACTTCCAGCCATGCTACGAGATACAAGGGAATTTGCAAATGCGCTTGATGGTGAACATCAAATCGTAAGTACGCACACCCCCCCTCCACCCCCACCCCTCGATGTTAATAGCATGTTCCAACATATAATAGAGTCACTGAAGGGCATAGATAACAAAATAGATAACAAAATGGATGAACTAAAAAATGTACAACAGGCTGGTTTTAATAGAATGGATGCTCTTTTTGATGGGATGTTTAGAAAAATGGATGAACGACAAAATAAATCAGAGGATAATTTTGATAAAATAGATAATAAAATAGAGTCACATGATGCAACAATACAACAATCGCCACCCTTAGAAATCAAGTTAGCAACAATTGAAACCATTGTTGACCCTCCTCCTTTAGAAACCGCCCTCGAATTTACTTCAGCCCCTTGTAATCAAATTAATATAGACCCCATTATAGAACCCTCCATAGAATTAAAAACAATAACTTGTATACCCGCCATAGAAATTCACACACCCATAATTTGCCAACAAATAATTGAAATTCCGCCCCACCCACCTTTAATAAAAATTAATATAAGTCCCCCAAATCAATTCATTCCACTAGTAAAAATTTTAATTGGTTTGCCTATAAAGTATAAAATTTATTTTACATTTTCGATTTTCAAATTCTCAACAATAAATTTCATTATAAATCATATCCTTGACGTGATTCAGAATGAATTGCATCATTGCCAGCGAGCACTAGAAAGAACTTTATACGCCTCGCGGGGGATCAACCGATAAAAATGATAAGAAAACCATTTTTGATCGACCCATAAGAAACCTTCGAAAATTGCCTTTACATTGAAACTCTTAGAAAAACGAAAATGCTTATAAGCAAACCATTATTTTTATTTAGTTAAATTCCCATATAGCCCAGTCAATTCATATTTTTCTTTTGTCATCTGTTGTTGCAAAATTTAAATAATAATTTAGTAAAAATAGTACATTTCATTATCTTTTAAAATCCATATTTAAATAGATTTTTAATAATTATTTAATTCAATTCCTTGTAAACATGAATCATCACAATATTATTTCTTTCGTCTAATTTAAAATAAATATTCTAATATAACTATTTATATTAGCAGAACAACTTCACATAGGTCCCCATCTAAAAATTTCTAATCCACATTTCTATCATAATTTTGTATTTCCATTTTTTTATATAGCAGACCTCTTTTGTCGTTTAACTTCAGTAAATTCAGTAGATTTAATAATTCAATAATTTTTGGAAATAGTATTCATTTTTATTTTTTATTTTTTATATATAATTTTATCATTTGGTATCAACATAACTCATTTATCACGATGAGACTCATATAAAATCTTACCCTCATTTGTCACAATAGACAAAATTCATTTTTAAATAATTGTTCATTCTAGATAAACCCGATTCAACCCTCTCTAGTCAACTTTCTTTGTAATTTTAAAATTTAAATTTAAATTAAATTCTAACCTGTGTTTGTATCAATAGAGTCAATCAATATTAATTTCTTTCCACCCTCACTATTTTTCTGTTCATTTAAATAAAATTTTCTAGTATTAATGTAAATTTTTCAATTGCTTCACTTGTTAATTTTATAATAAACATTCTATTGGATTCAGCTTTCCTTCTCAATATTATATCAATGTTGGAACATGCAAAACTAAAAATATAATTTTCTCCCTTTAGCCCCTGAATAAGCCCCTTGCAATTAAAAATTAAAACATTTAAAAGCGGTAACCAACAAGCGTATTTGCAAACAGTATCTCACATGAGCGAATTAATTATTGTTACGATTAACATAAATTCTTGAAAATAAATTTTTTATAGTATGTCGAATGGTCCGTCACAGAGATGGGAACTCGTGCATCCATATAGAAGAGATGAACACGATCCCAATATGCGGATAGACATGAAAAAGGAAATGTGAAATCAGGAATCGATGTATCAGTGTTGGATAATTGAACTTAACAGCGAGATATAATAACAAATTGCTTGTGATCCCTGCGTTTCGATGGATTAGTTGTGGTCTCACGGGGTAAATAGCCTGGGCTAATAATTTGAAAAGAAATTTTTTCAGTTTATTAATAATTTAAAAAAAAAAAATTTTTTTTAGTTTAAAAAATTTTTTTTTGAAGGGAAGCGGTGTCATAAAATGGTAACAACCCATTTTCGCACATTGTTAAACAAAGAATCGAATTTAGAAGTATGTTTTTTTTATGCATAGTAGAGTTAAAAAATCTTAAATCTGAACTTTTTCAAAATTTATTAATTAAATAACTTAAAAATAGGAAAGAGATTAACCAGTCAAGTCAAATATAGAATAGATTTCGTAAAAATTAGTTTATTTTTCATATTTAAAGAGAAGCTGGCTTAAGCCGGGATTATCTAAAGTCATTCGTGGTATATGAGCTTTAAGGCCCAGTTCTGAATATAGTCAGGGGAATGAGATTAGCCAGGGTCCAAACACCCTCATTTAACAAAATAGAACATTATGATTGGCGATGTACCGTAGAAGGGATAGAAAACGGAGAATAGTATGAAATGCATAAAAGGACCAACACGGAGAAATAGAGGACGACTTCTTCTTTTACTCTCTCTACATTATACCTCTATTATTTTATCCAGCTCTTACCTTACATCTCTATATATTATACCTCTACCTATATTATTCTATTACATTATCCAGCGCTATTACTCTATCTTCTTTACATTATATTCTCCACTCTCTATTACTCGATCTCACGAGTATATTTCTTCTTCCTGGAGTCGTTTTTACGGGCATTCTCATTCATCCACTTGCGAGCCCCTCCATTGGCATTTCTATCATTAGCACGATAGCTAATTGGATAGCACGGACAAGAATACCTGTCCGGCTCTCGTGAAGACACCACGGAAGCTGATCAAAAAGGCGAGACTTCAGGCCCGTTACACACTCTTCGACGTGGCAGTCTACGGAACCTGAGCGAGAGGGAGTGCGGCACAGCTAGCGCTGTTGAAGTATTTGAACCAGTCGGCACACTTCAAGAGCAAACGTAATCAATCATAATTTCTTTGAACGATCTCCGTTCACCCTTTAAAGCCATCCAATCATTTAATTCTTTCTGACTGTTAAATTCACCAAGGACCTCAATAAATTATATACTATAAATTGAATTCTTGATTATCTTTCACTGTTAAGAAAATTCTCCCATTCTCCTTTGCAGCTAGAATTCATTTAAGTATTTTTATTTTATTTTTGCCTATTTAGAATTATTTTTTTGTTATTTTTTTTTCAATTCATTGCATCAGATTAACTTCAGTAACGTAGAATTTGAACATAAGAGTAAATTCAGTAGTTTATCAAACTAGTACAACGAGATACACTGAGTTACACCACCACCACCACGTCTATAAAGGTTAGTATTCTCACACTCAGGAATATTCCCCTTAAACGTCCCCTTACCAAACTAATTTCCAGACCCTCCCAAATCCACTTACCCTCCATAACCCCATAGCAATGTTATAGTACATTATTCAAGATATGAATGAGGTCATTCTTGTTCAAAACATTAAATTGTATATTTAAATGAAATTTTAACTGGTTTCGTATTAATCTCAATCTACCACGTGAAAGACCATATCCTATAGCACAGGTGATCGACCAGCACATCGCGATCGACTGGTCGATCGGCGACCGTTTTTTGGTTGATCTCCAACCCGTTTCAACCTTCTTTACAGTACAATTTTTTTTACAATAAATTAAATATAGTGCAATATTTATAGTGCATTTATTTAATTCAATTTTTTAATGTAACTATGTAAATTTTTATGTACTTAGTAAATTATTAATTAATACATTTGTTAGCAATTTATTTGTATTATTTGTATTATAACCTGTTGATCGCCATATACCTTGGTAAACAAAGGTAGCTATTACAAAAGGTTGGGCACCCCTGTCCTATAGTATAGTTTTTTTACTAATAGTGAAATTCGAGAAAATATGAATGTTTCTACAAGTTGATACCACATTCGTTTATACATAGAATTACAAACACTAATATAGTTGAGAGATACAACAAATAAATAAATGGTTCCCAGTTCCAATTTTGCCTTTCTTCTATATAATTTAAATTTTTATTTGTAGTTATATTTAAAATCTCTTATTCTCTTTTCTATTTCTAATTAATTATCATTTAACATGTACTAAATTAAAATAATATCAAATCATTCAATCCTAAGACCTACTAACCAACTCTTGAATATTTCTCTCTGTTTGCTGGGAACAAGACTCAAATTTAAAATTCGTCTTGCATCCTTTAAAACGTTATTTATATTTAATTTTAAAAATTATTTTTCGAAAATAATACAGATTTTCAAATAGTAATATAATTATGGAAAGGCATAATCCTAATGCCCATAAGATAAATAAAACGTAGACATGTTCAAATTTTACTGTAGGAGTAAGAATATTTTCATCTTCTGGTAATGATGGCCATGCATGATTTTTGAGTCTTTGAAGCACTCCTCCTTCTCGATATTGATTTTAATTATTCTTAAGCATAGAGATCAAAGCATATCAAAGTTTAATTAATCTTTTAATCTTCATTAAATAAATACATTAATACTCACATCTGAGCGAAAATTTACAAGTTTTAATTCACGATTAAGGACCATTGTGTTCGTAAAATGGAAGTATTTTTGAGGCAATTGAACAATATCACAAGTAGCATTTTTGATTAAATAGTAGAGATATTTATAAGGTGACATATAAGCATAATCCATTGCGCATACTTTTTCCAGTCCTTCTTCATCACTAAATACCATATTTGGGTTTCCGTAAGGAAGATAATATTTTTCAAATATTTTATGGATGATTCCTGATTTCGCGTTCTTGAATCTCATTTAAATTAATAACTGATAATAGAATTAATAGTATAAAAATTCTTACTTTAAATATCATATGTTCTCCGCTACTTCAAGCTATAGAACCAAAACTATATTGGTTATTGTTTAAAATTCCATCTAGATTAGTGAAAGGTAAATTAATTTTCAATGCTGCAAGAATGGAAATAATTTTTGCAGAATAGGCATTTAAAATCATTAAACTTGTCACGCACATTGTTAAAATTAATAAATTGATCGAAGGTGTGCGAGAATATGACGTAGTTGCTGAAATTTGTTTAAGATTATTTTTTTTATTTTAACACTAGTGAAATAGATTAAATCATTTGGAACCTTGGTAGTTAAATAATCCTATTGTAGTAAAAAAGGCTGTTGAAAAGGAAGCATCTATCAAATCATTTTGTTGCTTATATTTTTTGAGTATCCCATGAAAACTTGAAAAAGTAATCGATAGAACTATAATAATAATTCCAAGAATTAACCAGAGCTTACTGCTAAATGGGGCTACATAATTATACCATCCACCGGGTATACTTTCTGGTTTATGAATAAATATACTCATTCTAAAATGAAATAACATAAGATTATTCTATATAATAATATATAATATACTTCGTGAGTAGACTTAAGAGTATTTATTTAATTTGACTCACTGTCCTTCTATGATCGGATGAATTATATGGAAACTTTCCGCAATTTCGGTACTCGATGGTACATCAGCAATAACTACGTCTACAGAACCATTTGCTAAATAAGACATTAGTCCCTTCCACTCTCCGTCCACTGTCTCGCTTATCCAAGGAATCTCGGTCGAAATCGTATACTTGGTTCTGAAATAACTTCATATTTTAATAACAAGTCTTATACCTATGCCTTGAGTAAGTGAAAAATTGAAAAATATTTTTACTTGAAATTTAACGATGTCATAAACATATTCCATATCTCTCCTAAAATTCCCCCAAAAAAAATTTCCGAGCCATTTTGATGAATTGTCGATATTGGAAAATTCTAAAAAAAGTAATTTAAATATTTACTTCAATAAAAACTACCAGTGTGAAACTCAAAATAAAATCTTTTAAAACTTACTTGCTATATACCTACTTATAAATATATAAATGTTAATGTTATTTATTTTATCATTTACCAGACTGCAATATGACTAAAGAAAGATTTAGGTTTACCCACGATTAATCTTTGTTAAAGAAACTAAACTTATCCTTCGAGTGAAAATTGAAAATATTTCAATCCTTATTAGGGTATTGAACAACTGTCTGACGGCAGATTTAACAGTGAATCAAAGGCATTAAATTTGACAAACTGGCCCATAGAGGTTATGTTATGAGTCAATTTTGATTTTTTATTATATCGAAACTATCAAAATAATGATCATTAAACTCATATTATAAAATTATAAAATTTTAAACATCTGAACTCATTCATTCCGAAAGATAAGAAATACGAAGTTCATAGATGGGTGTAATACGCTATTTTGTTTATTATAACCTATTTTATTAACCGACTTTGAAAAGGTTTTCAATTCAACGGAATGTCTGTTTTTTTAACCGACTTCAAAAAAGGAGGAGGTTCTCTATTCGATTGAATTTTTTTTTTTTTTTTTTTTTTTTTGTGCCTATGTTACCTCATATCTCCGCCAATTGTCAACCGATTTTGAAAATTTTTTTTGCATTGGGTCCAGTCTAGCTTCCGATTGGTCCCATTTTTTTTTCGATTTTTTTTCATAGGTATTAGACCTTTTTTATTAGGTTTGTTTAGGTTTGTTTAGACCTAACCTCTTTGTTTATGAACCGATTTCGATGGTTCTTTTTTTATCCGAAAGGGGGTGTCTTAGGATGGTGTCATATTAATTTGGTCAAGTTCTGATGATATAATCACTATTAATAACATCACTAAAAAGAGAAAAATAAAAATTTTTAAGAAAAAATAAAAACCGACTTCAAAAATTAAGTGCAACAAATATAAAAATACACTAAAAGGTATAAAATAATTATTATCTTATTTAGTTACAACTAAACGACGAAATATTAACACGAAATTACTTTTGAAGTTGGTGCCAAACATATACCTTTTATGAATCGCACTCGACGGATCTTACTTAGTACGTTTGGCGGGTACGCTCGCTTATAGGTATAGTTTGTTTGGCACCGACTTTAAAAGTAATTTCGTGTTAATATTTCGTCGTTTAGTTGTAACTAAATAAGATAATAATTATTTTATACCTTTTAGTGTATTTTTATATTTGTTGCACTTAATTTTTTGAAGTCGGTTTTTATTTTTTTCTTAAAAATTTTTTTGTGTTTGTTCATTTATTTCTCTTTACCATGTGGACTGATTTGGATGATTTTTTTTTGCATTGGGTTCAGTCTCGTACCCGATTGGTCTTGTTTTTTTTCATTGGTATTGGACCTTTTTTTCTAACGATAATTTATAAACAATTCTAAAATTGTGGCAACACCTTTGGGATAGAATAATAGTGAACAAATATGCCAATTTGGTTGCATAACCTCTAAGGGAATCCATTTTTTTCTTCATTCGAATAAATCATAGCCATATTTATATAAGCTGAATATGAAGGTAAGGCCTACGAAACTATAAATTCAAATAGATTAAAGTATTTACATTACGCAGAAGACAGAATCTATAAATTATTCCCACACTTCTTGGAGATGATGCTTCATAATTAAAAAACATTTTGTAAGGAACATTTTTGTTTACAATTTTAATTAATTATTACACGATTCAAGATTTGTACCCAAAAAAATCTCTCTGACCTGTAAAACTATAACAAAAAATTGCAGCTTTGATGCTAGTTGAGTTATTTGTCTAGAGAAAAGTTTCGACTGAAACATCAGCATATTTTCAATGAGAAAGTCCATACATCATTTAAAACGATTCCAAAACTTAGAATCGAGAAATCATTTTGATGACGATTTTCTAATTGAATTGAAGGATCTAAAAGGTTACAGATGCAAATTCTATTTCGATAAACAAAAAATTACTTTTAAAAAAATTTATGAAACAATTTTTTCTTTTAAGAACTATTATATTAAAAATACTATATTTTCATAAGGATTCCTAATAAGTATTCAGATAACAAAAATCACACATGTCATTCATGTCTGTGAATCGAATTAAAAAAAAAATCTTTAAAAATCTCTTTTTCATATTTTAATGTTTAACCTGTAAAACGTATAGTTCATTATTCTTGAGCTATATTGGACAATCGGACAAGAGCCGCATAATGTTCCTACATGAATTACTGCTATTGTGCTGTGCTATATGAATTTTGCTAGATTATACAGAGCAATTCGATTAACATTAAATCATAACTCAATACCTGATAATTTTCTCATTAATAAATTTCAGCAATTGCTATCTACCACAATGTCCCTGAGGTTCAAATATTCATCGCTAATCATTAAAGTTTCAACATAAAGATAGTACAAATCTATTCTTTTGAAACAAATATAAAAGATAGATTAGAGACAAATGACAAGGCAAAAAGAAATTGAATATTTACATCAAAAACGACTCCTCGGAGCTGGATTCCTTCCAAATCGACTTTCAATAATTGATCTTCATTTGGTTCATTCAGTGAAAATAAACTTTCATTTTTCTCTGTTTTGAATAATTTGAGCGCTGATAAAGCAAAAATCAAACTATTTCTGGAGATAGTCATAGTTATTATTTAAAATTTAAATCTTTAAAATATTTTTCATAAAATATCCTAAAATATAAAATATTATATTAAATCTCAGAACTTCGTTGTTGTCCCATAAACTCAAATCCAAAAGACATTTAGCTAAATATTTAAAAATGGACATATTATTACAAAATTTTCTACTTAGAACAGCAAATGTTATTTGTAGAAGTATTGAAAATTTATCATAAATTAATAACTTTGAGTGGTACATTTCTCTATGATATATAGTGGGGGTAATCAATTATACCTACTTAATAATAGCAATTTTCTTTCTTAAATATTCTTTATTGTCATTGAGAGCGAAAGAAAGATTGAAAAATGTTAACTAATTCATTAGTTGGCTCCTTTTGATAAATGTTTAAATTAAAAATAGAATTAATTTGTATATAGAATGAGATCACATTAATGATAACCATTAGACAATGAAATAAATATATTTTGATTGCTGCTAGAATAGATTGTTTTTTTTTTAATGCAATCGAATGCAAGAAGGGGTGCACCAGTAAAGATGCAGCTCCTATGGATCTCGAAAGACCCTTGCATTACCGAAGAGAAGGGAAAGTTGATTAAGTGAGAGGGTGTAGACGTAGGTGTCTATGCACTCCAGTTTTGAAGGCTTGAAGATTATAGGTGCTGGGAAAGATGGAGGCTGGGAGAGAGTTCCAGTTCCTTGAAGTCATGGGGATATACGTATTGGCGAATGAAGTGGTCCGGCACTTTTCTAATTTGACCGCGAAAGAGTGTTGGGAGTCGGCAAAACGCGTGCTACGTGCAAAGCATGCTTTGGGGGGAATTATTGATTTTATCTCATCAGAGCACCTGCCGTGATAGTATCTATAGAAAAGGGAAAGGGCAGAGACATTTCTTCGATGAGCCAGCGAGTCGAGGGAGTCGGTGAGGGTAGAATCGTCAATTAGCCTGACGGCTCGTTTCTGAATTGCATCTAGGGTAGCAAGAGAATATTTAGAGGCTCCTCTCCATAGATGAGAGCCGTATTCGAGACAGGGGCGGATTTGGGCCTTGTAGATGGTGAGAAGTTGTGGGGGTTTGTAAAATCGCTTGGACCTGAATAAGTAGCCAATCTTCCTTGCTGCAGATTTAGCCACAGAGGAGATGTGTTCATTCCAAGACAGGTCAGATGCGACAGAGACGCCCAACATGGATAGGCTGTCACACATTTTCAGGGTATTCGAATCGAAGTGAATATCAGGGAAATCTTTATTTTCGCGCCTAGAAATTAGACAACATTGAGTCTTGTTTGTATTAAAGTTAACTAAATTTTGAGAGCCCCATTTATTCAATTCGACTAGGTCGAGAGTAATTGAGGAGGCAACATTGATTTGATTATTCGGGAGTGAGGGTTTGCGGTGCAGAGTGCTATCGTCGGCGTAACAATGAGTGGGGTGTTTTTTGTGGAGCTGTTTTGTGGTTGTTGTGAACTATGTCTAAAGATTGTCTGTGAGGTGAGTTTGTATTTAACGACAGCTGTTATCATTGTTTGAGGGATTCTCATGAATAACACTATATATTTTGTTGTATTTCGATTTTGTATTATTCGTTTTGTTTTGTGTTTTACATACTGATGATGGCACATCGTTCCGAAGAATCGAAACGTCAAAAATCCAATGTAGAATGGTTATTCTTCAAGTATTAGATGAGAATCTATTGCTATTTTTCATTGTAAGTTGAATACCCTATGGCTTCAGCAATGGTTACCAATAATAATCGAAACGTCAAAAATTCAATGTAGATAAGAATCGATCGTTATTTTTTATTTTAAGCCGATTCCTTCATGTCTTCAGCAATGGTTATCAATAATAATCGAAACTTCAAAAATCCAATGTAGAATTGTTATTTCTCAAGTATTAGATGCGAATCGATGGCTATTTTTGATTTTAAGTCAACATGGAGTGCAAATAGCCAGTGACGTCTGATAATAAAGGATAAACATATCAATGTTTCAAATGACAGGATAAAGTTTAGCAACGATCCGTTGCAGTTTATTTATAGTCCAAGAGCTGGTGACACATTTTGACTACGGATTTGACCCAACTAGAAATAATGCGTAATAGTACCGTCTATGATGGTTGTACGGGAATGGCCAGTCTGGCTGCTAGCAGGTGGACTAACCAAGTACTGCGCATGGTGTGAGTGCGGTAAAAAATACATATGTGTTAAAAAATATTTTTGACCCACAATCAAATTATAAAAATTATAATTTATAGTCAATTATAAACATAATATATTCACTTTAAGACCATTTGAGTGGTGGAACGTGGAACCGAGACCACCCAAAGTGTATTTTTACAACATGAAAAAAAATATTTGATATTTTTTTTCATGTTGTAAAAATACACTTTGAAGTGGTCTGGTTCCACGTTCCACCACTCAAATGGTCTAAAGTGAATATATTATGTTTATAATTGACTATAAATTATAACTTTTATAATTTGATTGTGGGTCAAAAATATTTTTTAACACATATGTATTTTTTACCGCACTCACACCATGCGCAGTACTTGGTTGGTCCACCTGCTACAGCCAGCCGGACTGGCCATTCCCTGTACAACTATCATAGACGGTACTATTACGCATTATTTCTAGTTGGGTCAAATCCGTAGTCAAAATGTATCACCAGCTCTTGAACTATTATGGTATTGTTGTTCTGAGAATGATATTCTCCTACTTACAGCATAAAAGAGAATCGATTAGTGACTACATAGTATCTGATCTCATAAGAGTGAAAAAGACTAATTATTATATTCAAAGTAATAATTCAAATATAAGCATAAAGTAAAAAAATGCAATTAACAAGATCAAAACTTATATTACTTACAGAAATAAACACAAATATCTCACCCTAATCACACCTATCAGCCAGCCCTCTGCTGACTCAATAACAAATTGAAATACATAGTTTTAAAAGAGCCAAGCGATCTCGCCCCTCTTACTCTAGCAGGAATTGTATTCCAGAGCTTGGTGGAATGCACCCATATAGGATGATGTCCTATGGATGGGAATTTGAAGGTCCAAGCTACACGTCAGCAAAGTTCTGGAACTTACAGAGCTTTTAAACATAGAGAAATTTGTTGAGGGAGAATGGTGTATGTTATTGGTGAAACATTTTAAATAAAGTAAAGAAAATTTATGTGAAACCTACCTACTATTTTATATTTAAAATTTTAAACAGTTTCTAAAAAAAATTTCGAAAATTTTCTTTACCTTATAGAGAAATTTACCACTCAAAGTTGTGGTCTATATAAAATTAAATGATTTTTCAGACTGAATGAATAATATATATTTTTTTAATAATAATAATTTTTATTAGCTATTTGAGCTTTATAAGACGTTATTAGCTTACCCATTTCTATGAGGAGCCACATAAAGGAGATACTAAATGATCTGTGCCAACCCCCAGAAAAACGGCAAAAATCTGCTCCTGGAAGATGTTACTTCTATTTATTCATGGAAGAAAAATAGAAAAACAAAACAATCTATTATAAAAGCTGCCACTAATATAAATATGTGGAGAGTATACATCTCATTGTGGCCCAGAGAGTTTGAAACAAGAGGAACAAGAATGAAAAAGCTATTCGTTCATTTAATACTAGTACTTTTTTGTCAAAGGAGAATGGTTTAGGTCCTTGGTGAAACATATTTTAATAAAGTAAAGAAAATTTTAAGAATTTAAAAAATATAAAATTCTAGGTAGGTTTCACAAAAATAAAAGACAAGACTCTTATTAGAATGACACATGCTACCTAGAATCTTATATTTGTTAAATTAAAAAAAAAAAATAATAATTTTTTAAATTTTCTTTAATTTATTAGTTCTTTTTTTTTTTTACTTTTTACTTGAATTTATTTTAACTTTATAACATTCAATTTTATATCAATCTTGCTGACTATTGATGTAGGTATATAATTCTATAATAATAAAACTAAGATACGAGGTAGTTTTCACAAAAAAGAAATAAAACAAAATTGAGTTTTGTTTTATTTCTTTTTTGTGAAACCTACCTCGTATCTTAGTTTTATTATTATATTAAAATGTTTCACCTAGAACCAACACCGAACTCCTTAAAAGTTATGTATATAATTCTGTAAAGCATTTGAAAATACTTACATACGTTGCACTGTATTTTGTTATCAACGAATATTATTTTTCTGAAATGTAATATCACTTTGAAAAATATATTTTTGTCTCAATTGCACTCTATTTTGTTATCACACATAAAAAAATATGTCTAAATCAATGAAAAAACCTTCAAGAATATCAACCTCGGACTGGTTGTCCTTGCGTGTATTTTGTCGTTACTATCACTGTTGCGTGACTTCTCGAGTTAATTATTGTTAAATTCTATAAATGCTTTCAATTTACAAATTAAATGATTATTTATTTGAAAGGTCTGAGTGAAAATGCAATGATATTTAGATTTAAACTGATTATAACTTCCAGGTCTATGATGGATAGTTTCATTTCCAATAAATGAAAGGTGCAAAAAACACTGATTCCATACTAAAAACCCAGTTTCTAAAACCCTGATAAGGAGTAAGTGTAGCTGAAGTCTCTCTAAATGTCGTTTATGCCAAATTAAAAATATGACTACGTCGTTTTTTCTCCTGGCCTTTCATTTTTTTATCATTATAAATGTTTGAAAAAAGGGATACAAATTTTTTAAAGTCATTTTCAATAAAAATAAATAATATTCGGTATTATTAGTTAATTTCGAAATCCAATAAATAGTTAATAATTAATATAAATATAGTTGTTATTGTAAAAAATTAAAGATAGCAGATACCATATATGATATTTTAATCTTTTCATCCAATAAAAATAATATTAAATATGAACGGACTACTCTTTTGCTAGCCTACTATTCTTTATATAGACGTTAAAGATAAACAAATCATTAGTCCATTTAAATATATGTATATTATGCCAATTATAATAACTTATGACTACTAATGTTCTCTTGATCGCTAACTTGTAGACACTATAATCACATATCTTTCTACCTTTGTAAATATGGTTTGGGTTATTAGAGTATATTTATTCTTCATTTGCTTTCCAGTAAAAAACAAGTTTTATTGAGATATTTTCGATAGAGTCAAACAAGGTAGAGATTGAATTGATAAATACTATATTAAAAAATCAATTGAAATATTTTTAATTAAATTCCTTCTCAATCAAAAACAAAAACAGAGATTAAATGTAATAAACTTTTACTATAAGATAATACATATTTGTTTTAAATTTTAATAATACAAATGTGGTCTCTAATAGCCCATGCAAATTAGACCTCTACTAGCTAATAAATATGCACAAGCTGGAAATTATTTGAATCGAGGTTAGGCATTCCAAATAAGAGTTATATGAGTTTGCGACTGTTTCTGGCTGGTGCTAAATTTTTGAGTGCCTAAAAACCACTGGACTTTTTTAAGATTTTCTCTTCTAACTGGAAAACCATGCGCCCTACAGAAAATTTCACTCTTACCAAAATGAAAAAGCATAAAATTTTGCATCGAATAACGTACTTAAAAGTTAAAATCGGTTCAGTTGTTTAACCACAATCGATCGCCAAATATAGGCAATTTTTACCAACTTGGCGGAAAAGTGAATTATGCTCATTAGGTGGTCACAAGAAACCACTCTTCAAACTTTGGTGCTGGCCCCCATAATAGTTGCCAATTTGCTAAAAAATGAGATTGGCAAAGTTTCATCTTAATTTGGAAACAGTAACCCGTACCCCAATTTTCTGTAGGACGTATGGTTTTCAAGTTATAAGCGAAAATCTGAAGAAAAATCCAAAATTTTCGTAATTTTTAGGCCCTCAAAAATTTGGCACCAGCCAGAAACCATCGCAAACTCATATAACTCTTATTTGGAATGCCTAAGGTCGATTAAAATTATTTCCAGCTTGTGCGTATTTATTGGCCGGGGTGATCTTTTTTTCGGTCTAATTTTCCTGGGCTATAACAAGAACGCAGAATGCATTTTGGACTATTTAATATCAATTATGAAAAGTAAAAACTATCTAATGGAAATTCGTCCTCTGTTGGTTTTTTAAGATCATTATTATGTAGGGTTCGCTTAACGCGCCCGAAAATAATAAATTTGATATAAAATTAAAAATAAGATTTTTATTTGATTTGTGAAAAAATTGCTGGACGAAAGTTCTGAAAATTGGAATACTTTAAATTTTTCATAATGAAAAATATAATTATAATTTTATATTTACTAATTCTCTTTACTAATAAAAATGCTCATTATTTTTCATTTTCTTAAAAATCAATCATTCTTTCAAATAAACTAATTGTTTATTTGTTTGTCATTAACTTTCAAATAATAGAAGATTTCACACATGAAAATAATCAATCCAATACAAGTGATTATTGAATATATAATAATGTCGGAAATAAAAAGGTTTCTATTAAGAGTTTGATAAATCTCCATTAAATCATGACTCTCTATTTTTTTGGTTCTGGTAGGCCAGGCGAGATTTTTCAGTCGACTCCATATTCCTCCCTCTAGGATTTTGACCATACTGAAAATCAAAAATAGTAAATACTTACATTGAACATTATCTAAAACACTACAAAGTGTGTAGACCAGGGGTGTCCAACCTTTTAGCTTCCCTGGCATATTGGAAGAATATGAGCTATTTTGGCTCACACATAAAATCACTAACTCTAATAATAGCTGATGAGCAAAAAAACCTAGAATATGTACTTAATATACTTAAGAAATTAAGCTTTGTTACTTTATAAATTTTTTATTATAAAAGTAAGAGACAAATCAGCAAGATAAAATTATAGTGAAAAGAAAAGTTTGTCATTCTTTTTGGGACATTAATCCGTGAATATTTGGCTCAAATGAATTCTCAGTGAATTCTCAAAATGCCCATCAAATATTTTAGATCTAGTTTCTTTGTGTGCTTCATACTTGAAAATAGATGCTTGAATAAATAAAATTATTTAAGAATCAATTTATGAATATCTCATTGCAAAATAACGTGTTAAATTCAAAAATTAATTACTCTTAAATTAATAGCAAGTTAAAAATATTGTAATTGAAAGTAATGGAAGGCAGCCCAGGGGTAGTGAGGAAAGAAAAAAATTAACACATATCCTAATAAGGTGTAATTTATTGGATTCTTTGCTCCTGTCCTTTCAAACCGACGTTTCGGAGGATTCTTCCCTCCTTCTTCAGGTTTCAAGGGGTCACTGAGGGAGGCAAATGGAATGCTTCCTTCCTCTCTCCATAATATAATATAATTAAGAAAAGGAAGAAAAAATTGTTTTTCTATGCTTCTAGTAAGGAAGAAAAAAGTTTTAAACACTGCTGTGGAGAGAGGAAGGAAGCATTTTATTTGTTTCCTTCATTGACCCCTTGAAACCCTGAAGAAGGAGGGAAGAATCCTCTGAAACGTCGCTTTGAAAGGAAAGGAGGAAGGATTTCAATAAATTACACCTTATTTGATATGTGTTAATTTTTTCTTTCCTCACTGCCCCTGGGCTGCCTTCCATTACTTTCAATTAAAAGTTCTACCAGTCCGTCTCTCTCCAGAGAAAATTTCGCTCAAATAAAAATATTGTATTTTTAGTAATATCACTGGGATTTTTAGTCGCAATCTCATAAAGTTTGTAAGTTTTCGATTTTTTGTCGGGCCACATTGATAGCTATGTTGTGCCGCGGGTTGGACAAGCCTGGTGTAAACTAATAAGCCGTTATTATTTTTACAAAATATGATTTACCAAAAAGCTTTATTTATCTAGGGCGGTAAGTTATTTTATACTATCCTAGTGTAGTAATTTATAAAAATATAATAAGCAGCTACATTGTTAAGAGAATTACAAGTTTTAATTCGTTTATTAAATTACTTACTGTTCATTAAATGCATGTTTATAAGAAACATTTTTTGGAAAGGCGAAACTATTCATAAATATAAAGTATGAAGAATGAATTTTTTCTAGATCACATGGAACCTTCTTTAAATAATGGGCAATATATATGTCATGGCTCATATAAGCTAACTTGGAATAGCAAGTTCTTGTGAGAATTTCCATTTCGTTTTCAGTTGAGTTTTTGTTCAATAAATAAAATTTTTCATAGATTCTTTTCAATACATAATCTTGAGAATCCTAAAAAAAAAATAATAATCATATGTTTTAATTTTTAGAAAAATAATTCTGTCTGCAAATGAAATTTGACCTTTTTGCCTGAATTCAGTCTTAAATAATATTAAATATTGCTTTTAACTAAAGCCAGGAAAGCTGTCCGCCTGTATCTATGCAAGCGAACGACGCCTCTGGATCGTACTTGCCTACCCTACAGGCGTCCTTGTTAAATGAATATTTTTCATAATGTTTAAAATTTGACGGCCATCTCCCATCAGTTCATTTCCTATATTTTTCTAATTAGTAAGTGTGGACGCGGTTGGGCGAGCGCTCAACCTGAATTTTTCTCACCCAACCTGCTAAACTGAACATTTAAACAAATAAATATTGAAAAACCGCGTTAATAATAATAATAATAATTAAAAAAAAAGGTATACCATCTCTTTCAATATTATAAACATTATAAATATAATAAAAATATAATAATTATACATTATACCTAAACTATTAAAAATAATATCTAAATCATACAAAAATCTGAATTATCCAAAATAATGCACATATTTGCTGTCCACCTATTCACCCTGCAAATTTTTCTACCGGTTGTCGCCCAACCGAAAAGAAAAAGCTGGCCCTGCCAATGATACCTACCTATGCATATTTCAGCTCATAAAATACAAATGTCCACAAGATATCCATATAACAATTTAATTCTATTTGATCTTCTGCATTAATCAAAAAGAAATTCAATCAGTTCTTCGTTTTGCAGATACAAATATTTTGGTCTTCCATTCTTGAGTTATTTTTGATTGGAATACAGACATTCGAACATATTGATTGACTGACATACAGACAGAAAATCATGCTTGAGTATGACTATTTTGCACGTTACAGTCATTTCTAAATATGAACAAGGAAAATAAGAATTTTTTTTCATCAATAGGTATATTTTTTATGTTGTTTAATAAGGCTTCCTAAAATCGCGGTAATGTTTTAGAATGAAAATTGATATAATTTGATCCACGACATTAATAGAAATAAAGAGAGATTGGAGAGAGAGAGGGAGATGGAACCAATCGACTTGATTGGGGAATAATGGAATTGAAATAATTATCGGAAAAGAGGTTTTTTTATCTAATTAGATTTTTCCTCTTATTAAAAACAAGGACTAAATATGAATAAGGACACTCGATGGTGGAGAAGCAATCTCCGAAATCGAAGCTAAAATACAAGGTATACATTAATTAATGTAAAATAATTGGTTTAATAAAATTTATAAAAAAAAAAAAAAAAAAAAAAAAATAGAAATAAAGGGAGGGTGGAGAGATGAATTGATATTGGAGAATCAATCAATTATCGGAAAAGAGGTTTTTTTCTTTAATTAGTTTTTTCCTCTTATTAAAAACAAGGACTAAAAAGATAATCAAGGACACTCGATGGTGGAGAAATAATCTCCGGAATCGAAGCTAAAATACAATGTATACATTAATTCATGTAAATTAATTGGTTTAATAAAAATTAAAAAAAAAATAGAAATAAAGGGGATGAAATTGAATTGAAGAATAATGGAATTGGAATAATTATCGGAAAAGAGGTTTTTTCTTTAATTAGTTTTTTCCTCTTATTAAAAACAAGGACTAAAAGATGATCAAGGACATTCGATGGTGGAGAAGTAATCTCCGGAGTCGAAGCTCAAAAACAATGTATGCATAAATTCATGTAAAATAAATGGTTTAATAAAATTAAAAAAAAAAAAATAGAAATAAAGGGAATTGAGGGACGGATTGAGTCAAATCGGAAAAGAGGTTTTTTTTATTTAATTAGTTTTTTCCTCTTATTAAAAACAAGGACTAAAAAGATGATCAAGGACAGTCGATGGTGGGGAAGTTATCTCCGAAGTCGAAGCTCAAATACAATGTATACATTAATTCATGTAAAATAATTGGTTTAATAATAGAAATAAAGAGTGAAGGGTGATAGGGAATTGGAATAATTATTATCGGAAAAGAGGTTTTTTCTATAATTAGTTTTTTCCTCTTATTAAAAACAAGGACTAAAAGATGACCAAGGACAGTCGATGGTGGAGAAGTAATCTCCGGAATCGAAGCTCAAAAACAATTTATGCATAAATTCATGTAAAATAATTGGTTTAATAAATAATAATAGAAATAAAAATACAAACAATTAATCGAATTTGGAGAAATTTTTAATAGAAATTGGCAAAAGGGTCGAACTATTTTTAACGAACAAGACATAATATAATTGGATTCACATCGTTGTAAAAAAGCAAATTTTAGAATTTGGAGAATTAGGGAAGACGATTTCCTAAAAGGGGAGTACCGATATTTGGTTAAATAACTAAGAGAAATGGCTGAAAAATTGCTAAAAGTTGATTCCTAAATAATTTACGGTGATAGATTTATCTGAAAGAGAAAATTGATGTTGTCACTGTAAATGCCTTACACGAACTGCCTGCATTGGTCGGTTCCGTTTCTCTTTATAGGAGAGAAGCCAGGGAGGGAAATAGGGGGGAAACACTTTTGCTTCAATTTTCTTTAACTCTCACTTTTAAATAGTTTTTATTTAAGAATCTACTTGTCTTAGGGCCAGTTGCATGTCGTTGACAAAGGGTAAAACCTTAAAATTCGCCTTGTGCCGGGTGGGATGGCCATGATCCCACCCAGTACAATGTGAAAAGGTTTTACCCTTTGCCAGCGTTTAAAAAGAGTTTACCAACCGACATACAACTGGCCCTAAGTTAGTTGGTCAACGGGGATATCACTGTTACAAACCCTCTCCTTTCTAATCGGATTTATACTTATGTATTTATCAGTAGCGTGCGGTCCATGGATGCTGTGGATACGGCGAATTCCTTTTTGTGAACTAGTTATTTCCATTTAAAGGAACTGATTTCAAGTACTAATTAGAGTTACAAGTTAGTTTAAAAAAATTTTGATTCATATACCTAGTCACTACTATTTTATACTAGATTCTAGTGTTAAGGATGAATAGAAAATGTTCCATAAAGTGACATATTTACTTCTCTTCAACAAAGTGAAAGCTAGAAAAACCTACTTTTATTGATGGTTGTAGTAAAAACAGTGACTTAAATATATTTATCTTATTTTTCTGTAAAAAAATAAATTACCTGAAAGTATTGTTCCACTGCCCAATTTTTCACACTTACAAAATTGTACGAGGTGTCTTTTAAAAGGCCTTTCAGATCATCAAATGGTAAAACTGCATTTTTATTTATGACATGACATACTATATTTCCTGAGAATGTTGACATCATAAAAAACCCAAAGAAATGGGCTAATAAAGTAATCAACTTAACGAAATAAGTATCGTTGGAATCGTCCTTTAAGGCTATGATAAAAAAAAAATATTACATATTGAACCTATTGTCTTATAATTATATATATTTTTTTATTTTCTTGATACTTCTATGTGTTTATCTAGACCAGCGTTTCTTACTAACTATGGGTCGCGACCCCAAATGGGGTGCAGAGCTAAACGTTAGGGTTACGAGAATTTAATTCAGATACATTAATTTATAGAAACTTTACTCGTAATAATTTATTTATCTTTAATTTAATTATATTATCTGAAAACCATGTTTGATTGGCATTAAAAAGATTAATCACCTGCCATATAAAACCCACGAGGGATTCGCTGACCTATCAAGTCACTCAAACTTAAAAATTGAGTTTCTACAAAAATATTTGACTGAATTCTGAATCGGAGCTAGAACTGAATTTCCCAAAATTTCTGAAATGGCATTAAATATTCTTCTGCATTTCAGCAGCACATACTTATGTGAAACGACTTTTTCAGCTTTAATGCTTATTAAATACAAATATTGTTCAACACTGAAAAACGTTGAAGATGCTTCCCATCCAGCAGTGTCAAATATTGCACCAAGATTTAATTTGTTATACCTCAAAAAACATGCTCACTTGTCTCATTGAAACGTGTTTTTTATTTAATTAATTTTAGTATACTTGAAACAAATCCTAAAACTACCTTTTTCATATGTATACCTACTCTTATGGTATTCTTTACAAAAATAAAATAAATTGTCTATGGGAAAATATTTAATTGTATATCTTGATTTTAAATTTAATTTCTGGGGTCGCAAAAAATCTCGATGATAAAAAGGGGTCGTGAGTGAACAATGTTTAAGAAGCGCTGATCTACCATAGACAACAAAGGATTATTTTAAGAACTGATGGAATGTAATGGTGAATTGATGGAAATGAAATATTTGTAATGACAACTCTAACACTAATCCAGCAAATGCCATGTTTGAGAAATCATTCCTTCGTAGACTCTTTTAAATCCTGAAGAATGGAAGATTCTCCGAAATCTCGGTTTTTTAAGAGGATGCAAATTATGTTCTAATAAATTATTTTATTCAGAATTTGTTTTTCATTATCATTATCCTTGGGCTGCCTTTCCATCAATTTACCATAATAATAATAATTGTTCATTTACTGTGCATGGTGAATGCAGAAATCAAATCATAAAATGCATTCTTCAAATATTGTGGGTCGTTTTTTCTTTTGTATCCAATGCCTAACAATACGACATAGATTAAAAAAACCACCAAAAGAGCTAATTGCAGAAGCTTGGAAAATGGAAAAATAGTATATTGAAACTGGGATGAATTCCAATTTTTTATATAAATATTATATCTAAAAAAAAATCATATTTTCTGGATCATTGTTTTCTGTTTGTATGTTATATATGTATATTGTATATTTGCCTTCCATGGATGAGAGGCAAGAGGATGTCGAAGTCGTCAACGATGTCTTTATGCCAAGGCACTTCACTGATAACGGCATTCACCGCTCCGGATGATAGATAGGACAAAGGGCCACTCCACCTTCCATCGTGAGATCTTTCACTTGACCCGACATTTTCCTTCGATAAAAAATATTTAGATCTGCAATTTCATCAAATTGAATAGATATGAGCAAAATGACTCATCTAAGTGATTGACTCTGGATTAATTCGCTTTCTGAATTGAACCTACTCTTCAGGTTGACTCATCTCTACCTCCCTTCTTTCATTTCTTAGTATAGCATTGGAAAAAGCTTAGTAGAATGAATAAACAACAAAAATAAAAACAAATTGAGCTATTAAGCCAATCAATTCAAAACATAATAATCCCTTTGTTTTTCTCTTAGCTAAGAGTGACTGCAGCGCCTCTAATCTACATATTAATGTTAAAACCCTTACTATGATCATTTCACACTATATACCTATATAGAAATAACCGTAACCCATGTATAACACAGATGTTAGGTTTCATATAGAAATGACCTGTTATATGAGACTTTGACCATATGGTACTTCCATCGTGCCAACCCTACGATACAAATTAACGCAAACACTGACAGTCATTGATAGCAAAACTAGTTAACAGAGTCTCATGTCCAAAATTTTAATTTTAAAAACTATATCACTTGTGGTTAACTTTTTAAATCCTGTTATTGCTTTTTATTTCTTGGATGATTATTTAGTATTTTTATTTTTTGATTGATCCATACACCTGATCTAAATACTGTAATTTTTACTGCCTCAGAGCATTGTACAAATTTAAATAAATAAATAAATATAAACAAAATATATAAATGATAAAATAAAAATCTGAGAATTTTAAGATCGCTTTATATCGAAACAGCGATATCTTACTGAACTTTGCGAGGGGCTACCTGAATAATGAAATTTTAAAAAGGTCCTGATTTTGTTTAGTTTCCTTTATTATAATTAATCTTTGCTTCAGATATTCGACAAAAAATGGATATTTTCAAAAACATTTCGTCACTGTTATATCAAAATGTTGTAGGTATGTCAAAATTACCAAAAAAATTTATTGTAGATAAACACTTGTAGGTATTTGTTAGCTACATCTCCTCTCCAATTGTTCTATGTTATCACATTATTAGGTGCAAAAGTTACCAAAGTTTAAAATTATAGTATCAAGTATTTAAGGTTATTACAAAACGAAAACAAAAGTTTTTCTTAGCTACTGAAAAGTGTAGATTTTACATTCGACATTTTGATATACCTAACAGCGACGATTTTTCTTGTCTCTTTTCAAAGGGCACGGCACAGGCAAGAAGAGATAAAGAGAGGAAGCGTGTGTTAGGCTCTCAATATTTTTTAACGGGTTAAACAAATTCACTCACGTGAAATTAAATTTTTCCATAAATAAAATCCATATATGTCCAAAAAGACCTTCAAATTCAATTTTTCCTGTTTTTTCGTTTTTTCTTAAAAATGAAAATGGTTCCGACTAAAACAAGAGATTAAATACATTATTATTTCCATCAGTGCTTTCGGAATAAAGTATATTACATTATGAGTTAACACATGGAACAAATTGCCATGGAAATTTAAACTGAGCTGATATTTAGGATTTTTGTCAAAATTGCTGTTCAGCCAATTTCCAATCTCAATCATCGCATTATTATTGTTATAGTGATATAATTCCCCCGAATCGGAGGCGATTAATAAAAATGAAAATCTATTGAAATGCCATTCCAATAAACTAGGAATATTTTCCACTTTTCCAAATATCAGCCAAGACAAATTTTGTTCTTTTATAATTTGCTGAAAAAAAAAATAGTTTAATTATTTTATATTTGTAATGGAAAATTTTAATTTATTTTTTCTCGAGAATATTTTTTTTATGATACGTCTCTGATAGGTTTTACTATTTATAAATAACCTAAAATCAGAGTGGGTGCTCACATACTTGAGAACGATTGCAGAATAAGTCGATCGAAATGCCATAGTTTTATTATTTGTTCGTGTTCAATAAATAATTATAATTAATTATGTGTGATTTCATTAAAAATTCAAATTTTAAATAAATATTCTATTTATTTATTATATATTTTTTATTGTAAATGGCGAATTTTACCATTTTTTTATCGCAAAAACAATAGGTTATAGCTAATTATTGTAATTTTCTCGAAATATATAAATTCAAAAATACTTTATAAATTGTTAATTTTATAGAAATTCTATTCTTTAATGAATTATGCTACTTTGTTCGATTTGTCAATTATGGGAATTTTAATGATAAATTATAAATTATTTGTTAACTTCAAACTATATTATATATTTACCATTTAATTATGATATTATAAAGACACCTTACCTTAAAAAAATACACTCTATTAAAAATGTCTTCATTTAAAATGATAATCAAACTGTTAGGCTTAAATATTTTCTCTTTTATTTCGTTAGTAATATTATTTTTACAATCGAAAGTCTGAATATAATATTCATGAATAGTAATTAATTTTAATATTTTATTAATTTTGCGTTCATCATTCAAATCTAAAAAAATTATATAAAAAATTACCAATATATTCAATCGAATTATCTACCATTAAAATGTATAAATTTTGAGATTAAGGTAAATATCACTGAACTAAGTAAAAAATGTTTTGATATAGAACAATTTTTTTTTTTTTTTTTTTTACTTAGAGAAAGTGGTGTAGGTTTTAGGTGAAACATGATATTAATTAATAAAGTAAAGGGTGTGCAGTTCCACAGTGAATGAAATAAAACTCAAAGAGGTTTATACAAACTCAATATATTTCGGATTATTAGTCCATCATCAGGAGTTTACAGGTTTACAGTTTTAACCTGTTAACTCCTGATGATGGACTAATAATCCGAAATACATATATTGAGTTTGTATAAACCTCTTTGAGTTTTATTTCATTCACTGTGAAACTACACACCCTTTACTTTATTAATTTATATAGAACAAAGCCTAACTTATAGGATAGGGTATAGAGGGTCTAAGAGACAATAGTCAACTACGTTATATATTTGTCTTGATGAAGACGCAAGTAAAGCATCAAAACATCACCAGATAGAAAAACTTATTTTACATAAATATATCTTTATCGTTGTTTACCTTTATATCATCAAATTTACAACAACACTAGAACACTACACAAGTGTTTAACAATAATTGTTTTTTTTTAAAAGCATTACATTCATAAAAACTATTATTTCCCAACCCAATTTTAATTTACAACAGATTAATAATTAGAAAACTTAACTATTCATAGAAGAAAGGATGACAAAGCGAGAGATTCCTTGGAGGTTTTGTAAATAGCTTATTAAACGGACTGCCTTTCGATCCTTTAAGGTCCATTTTGTTAGCCCAACGCTAAAAGGGAAAAGCAAATAAAATAGTATCATGAAAAATATTGACATGGCTGGTTAAAAATAAAATTCCGTCTTTTTCTTTAGATAAGAGCTTTTATATGGTTTCTTCTTTTTCGAATACAATTTATCATTAAATCCACCCCCTCTCATTTCATACTATTTATTTTCAATAAATGGATATCTAATATTATTCCATAAATAAACTGTTGGACATCAATATAATATAAGTAAATTCATTTGTCCCATTTCATTAATAATATACATAGATATCCAATTTTATAATAAAAAGAATTAATCTTGGAAAGTAAATGTCTAAATTACTACAGTTAATAAATAGTATTTTTGTTTTGTTGTCCACGTTCAAATTAAAATATTTCAAATATTCTATGTCATTATCATACTATATTGTTTATAATTTTGTGTGTAATTTTCATTAAGCATTTCACACAAGTTTATAAAATTTCTTAGTCTCAAAATAATTACTTCCAAGTCAGGCTCATAGAAACGTTTTTAATCCAGGAAAGCAAAACCTTCTAAAGACCTGGGGCCAATTATCTCCTCCATTCACTCCACCCTGGCTTCTTTCCATTTGCTTTTTTCAAAAAATCTTCTTGTCACTTAACTAGTATAAAATCGTTTGGAAAATGAAAATGTCGCAAGTTATGCAAAGAAAAAGAAAAATAATAATTGTAATTTTATAATAATTATTATTATTGTTTGTCCGGTTGTTTTTTATGGACTAATATACAAACACTGATTTTGATTTTGAACAAAAAGAATAAATTACAATTCATTAATGTTGCCCCTCATCAATCGATTTCGCGATTCAGACATGGGCCTTTCAACTCAAAATAAGTAATTAATTATTTATTAATAAATCCATTTTCTCACTCACACAATTCTTCAAATATCTGTTAATTTATATTAACTTTAATTTCAAATAGTTTTCCAATTCAGATATTTTATTCTAATTTGTATTTAATTTATTCATTATTAATATATTGTAATACCTTGAACACCGAGCGTGGTCGGTAATTTTTTGCTATAGTTAAAAGTGAAATATTAATACTATTTTTAAAATTTAGTCTTCAATAAAAATATCCCCAATTAATTAAATTTCCTAATTTATTAAACAAAGCCATTCGTTTGAGATTCATGCGGTTTCGTTATATTATTAGTTGAAATTTTCACAGGCAGGTTTAATCTAAAAAATTGTATAAGTATATATTTTATGAAATAAATCCATTAATAAGAATATTTTCTTATTATTAGTTTCAATAATTTATTAAAAAAGTAAATTATAATATATTCCTAAAAATAGACTAATAATAAAAATTATCAAATAATTGTTTTAATATGTAAAATATTATAGTAAACAATATTTTACAGTAGGATGGGAAAGCATTATTCCTGGGGAATTCTAGGGGGAGCATTGTTCCGTCTTTACTCCACTGGAATCATTTATTAATTTTTTTGTTTTATAGAACTTCGGTCAGAATCAATTAGGCTATTTGAATGTCTTTAAAATATTAACAATTTGAGGATAAATAATAATATTAAGAATTTATAAGTTTGTTTTTACAGATATATTATATTCAATATTACAAATAATAATAGTTGATTTAAATAGAAAACAATAATATATATATCATATTTATTATCTTATCACTGAAGTTGACTTTTCTATTTAATTATTGCTAAAACACTGTTATAAATTCAACTAATTTTATTTCTAAATTATGTAACAATAACAGATCTTCGTCAATGCTCGTGTAAGATTTATAGAATTAATTGAATGAAATTATAGCAATAAAAATAAACTAATCCAATTTTTAGACAATTTTGGAGATGGATAACATGACTTCATACTCGTATTTTTAGAATTGAATAAACAAGCACTCAAATACAAAACAGTCAGATAATTAATTGATTTTGTTAAGTCAATTCTTCAAATAAAATCACAGCTACAAAACGAAACTTTATAATGTTTAATTGCTTTTTATTTAAAAAACAATTGACAATATTTTCATGAACAGGATTTGTTTCATGAACTGTGATATTTTACATACAGTATTGTTTGCATAAATGAAAAGGCATTTCAAGGAGTCCGGGTCTTAATAATATCAACTTTTGTATCCAGTGTTGTTTTTTTTCTAAATCTATAAACAGAAGTCCTAAAGGAGATCATTTCAATCAAAAGGAGTATAAGAGAAAAGGACCAGCTGATCAATAGAAAAATGAACAGACTGCAAACGTCGTAGATGTCTACACTATCATAAGATATGGTATCATCTTTTGGTAACTCTGGCCAAGCTCGATGTTGTTCATAACTTAGAATGCCGTTTTCATGAAGAATCAATAAACTAAAATACAGAAAATAAATTTAGATTTTACTAATAAAAACAAAACCATCAATGTGTAGAGTTTCAGATTTTTCAATCCAATTTTTGACAATATTTTATTTTATTAAATTTATTTTAATAATCAAAATTTATGAGATCTGAAAATCCATTCATAATTTTTTATATATTCTAATTTTTATTTTATTTATTAATCTTATAAATAATAATCGAATGTTTTCTACATTTGATTCAATCGCGAATCAAATGTAGGGAATTTTTGTCAAATATTGAGTGAAAATAATATTTGAACTTATATATTTCTAACTTGAAATAATGATCTTAAATAAATTTTTATAATTTTTCTAATTAATATAACAAAGAATAATTGCTATATCAATGAGAATTATTTTTATAATTTTTTTAATTAATATAACAAAGAATAATTGCTATATCAATGAGAATTGTTTTTGACCGCGCGTATTTGAAAAAGATATTTATCGAGAGACTACTGCGGATAATCTTATTTTTAATTCTATTTTATGATAATTTTTTGAATTTCACATATCTATACTTACAAATTATTAAAATCGCGCTTTAATTTAAGCTTTGGATCTAAAACGAAGCTTATCATATAGATCAAATATTTCTCTGGAATAATAACCAATTGACACGGGATATTTGACATATATTGTATCGCATAAATCCAAAGACTCATGTAGGCATATTTTTCATGGCACACCCGGACTAGTCCATCAAATTCATTGTCCATTAAATTATTCTTGTCATTTAGAAATCGATTATGGGCTTGATGAAGGACACCGGATTTAGCTTCCTTTAAAATTAAATAAAACAACACAGATTTTAAACTTATGAAACAAAAATAATTTGTATTTTAATTAAAAGTTACTTATTTAAAGACTTAGGAATATTTCGAATAGTCAAAAATGAGTAAGTATCCACAAATACAAAAAGAAATAAATTATCTTAGTATTCGCGAATATGAATATTAATACGAATAGTACCTACATAATAACTTTGTCACTTAGTTTCTCACTCCTCAAAAAAGTTTTCAAAACTTGCAGGTGCCGAGTGCTTCGGGCTATCTCTTTTGTTCTAGTGTATTTAGTGTTATTTTCGATTAGGTATTCACAAAGTGACGTAGTTTTCAATGTAAATAAAATTCATATTTGATTAGTACTTTCATTGTGGTTTATTTGAACTGTTTTGACAACTTTATATTAGGTGTTACAAGAACCTTTACGCAAAATGATTAAAATAGTAATTTCATAATTCCCAAATATCTTCTCTTTGAATTGAAATTCCAGAAGACGTGTTAAAGCTTACATGCTGAGCGTCTCACCTTTCTTGTAATCATCATATTCTTCTTATCGAAATATGCCTCATTCTCCATACATGCATTTTTTATGCCCAAGTAACTTAAAACCCAAATCCGCACCTGTCTTGAATATAGTTCCTACTGATGTAGAGGGGTTTTAACTATTAAAAATCGAATTATCAATAGAGAACCCGATCCTTAGATACTGTATCTCTTGACTCAAGGACCTATCAAAGAAAAGCGTTCCCATGCTTTCCCTATTTACTTACACACTTTAAATTAGCTTCACCTGTATCTATCTATGGTATGTATTTATCTATGAATGTATCAATGTGACTTTTATTCTGTTAAATTCCGCAAACATTTCTCTATAAAAATAATTAAGACTAAAAAGTAAAAAAATAAAATATATTATTTTGAAATAAATTATATTTTAAAAAAACTAAAAAACACGGTTCTAAAAATTACAAAATAATGTAATACTTATTCAAAAAGTGTGGGGCGCAGAAATTTTTAATTAATTTCGATAAAGTGCCCCACGCTTTTTGATTTAGTATTACATTATTTTGTAATTTTTAGAAGCGTGTTTTTAGTTTTTTTTTAAATATAATTTATTTTTTTACTTGTTAAATCTTAATTATTTTTATAGAGAAAAGTTTTCGGAATTTAACAGACTTAAATTTTTTTTTTTTTTTATTTATATTTAATTTCATTTAAATTGAATAGGTAAACAATTATTTTGATAGATAAATAACTTTTAAGGAGTTAGGTGATGGTTCTAGGTGAAACATTTTAATATAATAATAAATGTGAATGAATTTAACAGAACAAAAGTCACATTGATACATAGATAATTACATAGATAGATACATACAGGTGAAGCTAATATAAAGCGTGTTAAAAACTAAAAAACACGCTTCTAAAAAGTACAAAATAATGTAATACTTAATCAAAAAGCGTGGGGGACTTTGTCGAAATTAATTTAAAGTACATGTTTCTGCACCCCACGCTTTTTGATTAAGTATTACATTATTTTGTATATTTTAGAAGCGTGTTTTTTTAGTTTTTTTTAAATATAGTTTTTTATAGATACTTTTACGAGATGTGCTAAGATGAATTACAATCATTAATTTGGTAAATTCGAATTTAAATCTCAATATATAAAATTTAGCGAGTATTCGAAACATTCCTACTAGGCACTTAATAAGATTAAATTTTAGTAATTTTATGTTAGATTTTCCTACTTAAAATCTTTAGTTAACTTTTTTTAATAAGAAGAAATAACAGAAATTACTTTGAAATACTTCTCTTCGGGACCATTTTTGAAAAATCCAAATTCGTATGTTCCATCATCGATCAACGTTTCCAGATTATAAAATGGCAGGTTAAATGAGTTAAAAGAGAGTACGGATATTATTCTAGCCGAATAGGAGTAAACCAAATTCATCGAAATTAAATACATTAGAAATATTATAATTCTCATTGATATAGGCAATGGTGGAAAAGGTTGAGCTAAAAATATTAAAATTATAAATATGTATATAACAAATCACATACATTATGCAAATAAATTAGGTTCTTAAGTAATTAATTATATTATATCAAATTTAATTGAAAATATAAACATTTAGATTTTAGATATATGTTTATATTTATATATAAAAAGGGTGATGAAATTTAGAGTGTTCATTCTTTCTACGAATAATTGGTAAGACGGGGTTTTTTGAAATTAGAACCCTAAAGGGGAAAGGGACCCAAAATGTGTTTTTAGAGTTTTTCAAGATTTCTTAAACCCGAAAGCTTGAAAAGGTGAAGCATTAAAATACAAAAGAAAAAAAACATATTTGAGTATTTTGCTCTATTTGCTACTGAAAGGGAGATATAGTCATTTTGGGGTAAATTTTGGAAATATTTAAAGTGTTTATCTACTGTGGTTTTTAAATTTTAGCATTCAATTTTGATATATGTTTATTGCTGAAATATCTAGAAAAAGTCCTTTTTCATTTTTCAAAATTCCCTGAACCGAAAAATAGATTTTTGATTTTGGGATCTCAAACACAAAAGGCTTCGTATCTTCTATGCGTTTTTTAAGTTATGGAGTTCATATTTGGGATATAGGTGTCTTTTTCAAATTACAGTTTAGAACCCTTCTTTAAATTCTACCCCAGCGAAGGGGAAGGTTGATGGGGTGGAGAGTGGTCGGAGAAAGGAGGAGAGAGTTTAGGGGTGGGGGTGGGGTGATCAGAGGGGAATGGAGTGTGATCGGATGCTGGGAGGGAGTTCAGGGGGACATGCCCAGAGTTGGTGGGTTAAAGAAACAATATATATACGAGTATAATATACTCGTATAAATTATATATGTAAATAATCATTAATTTTTCTATATAAGCAGTAGGTATTATGCATCTCTTTACTTGTATTTATTTATTTATTTATAATAAATGTAATTAGGTCAACTATTAACCCTCATGGGGTACAATTGATTTATTACTTAGTATAATTTTTATTAAAAAAAAATAAAACAGACTTCAAAAAAATTAAATGCAACAAATAAAATAATAAAACTCAAAAATAAAATAAAATACACTAAAAGGTATAAAATAATAATCTAATTTAGTTACAACTAAACGAGGAAATATTTACATGAAATCACTTTTTGAAGTCGGTACCAAACATATACATTTTATGAATCAAACTCGACGGATTTTACTTAGTACGATTGGCGGGTACGCTCGCTTATATAGTTTGTTTAGCACCGACTTCAAAAAGTGATAAATATTTCGTTTTCGTTTAGGTGTAACTAAATTAGATTATTATTTTATACCTATTAGTGTATTTTATTTTATTTTTGAGTTTTATTGTTTTGTTTGTTGCATTTAATTTTTCTGAAGTCGGTTTTATTTATTTTTTTTATAAAAATTATTTTTATTTTTCTCTTTTTATTAGTGATGTTATTAATAGTGACTTAATATAATACCTTGCATGCATCTCGTAAGAGAAAGGGTCGGGCGAATGAATCAGAAAATGATAATAAAATTAAATTCATAAATATAGAAATTCTCTAGAAACGTTTGCGGGTTTTAAATGAACGTTTTAAGATTGATTTTTTTATAAAAGATTTTATTTATTATAATTTCGATTATTTGCTCATAAGAATAGAATATTTACGTTAATTCGTCATTGATCATATCATCAGAACTTGACTAAATTAATATAAGACCACCCCTAAGGTACCTTCTTTCCAATATAAAAAGAATCATCTAAATCGGTTTATAAACAAAGAAGTTATGTCTAAAGAAACATAGCAAAAAAGGTCCAATACAAATAAAAAAAAAACTGGACCAATCTGAAACTAGACTGAACCCAGTGCAAAAAAAAAAACTCATCAAAATCGGTTCACAATTGGCGAAGATATCAGGTAACATAGACACAAAAAAAAAAATCACTCGAATTGAGAATCTCCTCCTTTTTTGAAGTCGGTTAAAAAAACGGAAAATATTTCACTTACCTTGATAGCAAAAAATGCCATATATAAAAAATAACGAATCACACATTGAAATTTCATAAATATTATTCTCTGAGTGACTTTGGGAAAATCGATGAATTAAGAAAAAGAAAATAGACACCACTGGAATTGTTATCACGATCATTATCCATAGTTGTTTACTGAACGCATTGAAATAATGCAACCAGCCTCCGGACGGGTTATTTCTCTTCTCTATAAATATATCATGTCTGTGAAAAATGACAAATCATTACAATCGAGCCTGTTAATTTCCGATTCTAATTATTTACTATCACCTCCCATGATAAATAGGTGTCAAAATGTCGAATCTTTTGTTAATTTGAAAGCTCCACGGGACATCTGCCACAATAGCATCCACTTGTTTACGAGATAAATTACCCAGTTGCCCCATCCAATTGTCATCTTTAGGCTCCGAATACCAAGGATATTCTTTGGTGACAGTGAAATGTGTTCTGCAACAGAATAAAAAACATTTAAAATACTTTTTATAACACTTGATAAGATTTGACATTTACCTGAAATTATAATATTCCTCCAACATACTCCAAATTCTTCCAAAAATACCTTTAACAAGAACTTCATCTTGGCATAAATATTCGACTTTCACTATTGGAGGATACTGTAATAAAGAGAACACTTAGCAAAAAGAGTCCAAAGAAATGGAACGTAGGTCTACTTTCTTCTCTCTTAATTGAGATATCCTAATTTCATCCATTTTCTATCTGATAGAAAACCCGAGGGGTGTACCGCGATTGGAATTAGGTCTGCACGTCTTTGGAATTATGTGGAATTATTTTGGAATTCATTAGATAATGTCCCTTCTTCTATTATCTTCTACTTGGAAATGAAAGTGAAAGTAGGTGTACACGATATTAGGCCGCCGTTCACCCCTCGGAAAAACCTATTCAATTCAATCATTAGAACTTTTTCATAAAAAAAACACATTTCATGTTATTAAATAAATTCATTAATAAGTAACAAACATTACATTAAAAATACTTGATCCACGATGTTAAGAACGATTTATGCGAGGATAAGTCAAAAATTACCTACACTTTTCGTTCTACAATTTTAGTAAACTAAGATAGGAGGCGGTCGCACGCTTTGAATTGGCGCGTCTGTGGTCATGTGTTCGGAATTTAATCACGATCGCGTCAGTTGTCGTCTAGCTACAACAGCATAAGCATGTCAGCTCCGCTATCAGATTGCACCAAAGAGGAGCAACGAGGAGTGGTCAGAGAGTGTGAAAGGTGCTGAAATTCTCCCGAGACTTTTGTCACAATACAGGGAAAGTCCTTTATCTCGTAAAAGGGTTTTTTTATGGATCGAAATGTTTAAAAGTGGCCGAATGAACGTAACACAAAAAGAGGGAGCTGGTCGACCGTCAACTTTGAGACGCTTTGAGATCCTGGAACATCCTCCCTAAAGCCCAGATCTCGCTCCCTCAGACTTTCATCTCTTTGGATCGCTAAAGGAAGCGTTGATTTGCCTCAGACATGGACGTTCGGGATGCGGTGCAAAAGTGGCTTCATGACCAACCGAAAACCTTCTACCAGGAAGGCATCCGGAAGCTTGTGGCTAGCTGGACCAAGTGCATTGCTAAAGGTGGAGTCTATATTGAATAAACTGCAACGGATCGTTGCTAAACTATCCAAATTCATTTGAAATATTAATATGTTCTTGAGTAAAGCACTTTAAAATATAATTTTACTATAAAACTTTATTTAACCTTTCTTGTGGTCCCCAAGGTACTTAATTAGGATATTAAATTTCATCAAAATTGGTTAAGTCATTTTCAAGATATTTAGAAAAAACTTAAAAAGTACCGAAATAAAGTACTAATGTTTGTGGACCGATATGTACCAAAAACTAATCAGCGCTTCATTTTCTTAAACTAATGGTAGGTTTTCAATTTCATTTCAATCAGCGCAAAGGTGTGGAAAAAATCGTGCTTCGCATTGGATAAAGTAAAAATAATGCATCTATTGTACACCTATCTTAGTTTAATAAAGTTGTAGATCGAGGAGTGTAAGTAATTTTTAACTTATCCTCTATATTCTCTCTTATATCTATATTCTGTAGCCCAATAACTGAAGATATCCGAAAAGTTTTATTCTGGGAATTTTATTCTACCCGGTGCATCCCTACTTTGGTTGATATAACTCCTTCAACCTACTGAATATCATCACAGCCACTATTTCCAACAACAAAAATACTTGATGCTTCGATCTAGTGGCCTAAATATGGTGATAATATATTCTGGTATATTAAAAATGAGCCCACAAGAGACAGATTAGGTGTAGCTTAGAGCTGCAATAAACAATGGTGTGTATCTATGCAATGACATTAAACCATGTGGGCATTTCAATATTTTTTATTTTATTTTTTTAATTTTTTCAAAGTTTATGAAAAATAAAAAGGTGAAATATGTTAACCAATAAATTATGGCGTGTATATCTTCTAATCTTTAGGGGAGTGGCTGAAAGCATGTATTATTTTTATTAGTTATTAATATTAATTTTATTGCTAATTTTTTAGAAATTGTAAATTTTTTTAGAAATTACACTTTAAAAAATGTTTGGATCCATCCCACTGAAACTCAACTATTTCGACTACTTCATTTAATAAGGTCGTGATTAACTATGAAATGGATGCAAAGAAGATTAATTTTTCTAAATCTCATGATAGGACCTTTTGTCTTCCCCATAAAATATTAATTAAAAAATCTTTCATTTGTGCGCTTACTTTTTCTGAAATCCATTTAATTTTTCTATTTTATAAAATTATTTGACTTTGTTAATAATTCAATTTTTGAAAAAAAAATATGCTTGTCATTAAAATAATAATACTAATATTAATTGTTTAAGTAAATTAATATATTTACGTCGTGAGTAATTGCTTTTAACACTCGTCCTTTTAAATCTTTTGATTCGCCATCGTTGATAAGTAGCTTAGTGTCTTTTGCTATCCAATCTCCGACAACTTTATATTGTAAATCATCACTCATTTTCAATAATATTCCATTTGAGTTGGCAACTAATAAATCACATTCAATTTGATCCGCTATCTTTTCAAACTTGATTTTTACTTTTGTTGAATCGGCAAAAATTAAAAACGTCATTTTTCGATTTTCCATGTCCTTTTCGTTTATAAAAAAGAAAAGGGATATTTATGCCTACTATTAGACTTAAATATAAAGTTTCTAATCATATTGAGAAAGGTTATGTCAAAGTTTTTCAAATAATTTTCAAATTTTTGTTCTGCTTCGAATCAACGAAACATAATATTATATTAGTTTGAATAAATTATTGCAAAATGTTTCTATAACTAAAAAATGTTATCAATAATTTTTTATTTTTATTTTTTTATTTTAATCCCAAGCGTAGTCGAGTTTCAAAATACATAAATGATTCCTTCTTTGGATTCACGTCTAAGCTAATATATGTATTGTATATTTCAATTTTTTATTTAAAAAAAAGCTTAGTATTTTGAGCCAATGGCTGGAAGCCTTAAGTGGCCAATAGTTTACTTGACTTTAGTATTTTTTGAAGAAAATAACACAAAACAATAATACCTACCTGTAATAAAAAACTTTCTTGAAATGTATTTTCATTCAAGAAGATAATAAGATTCTTTTCTTGAAATATTTCTTCATCTGGTTTGAGATTTTCAGAATCACGAAAGCTGTTAAACTTGGGATGCTTTTTGATAAAAATTTTATATACATTGATCAATACAAACTCTTCTTCCAAACCTATAAAATATATCTTTGACATAATAAACATCTACTTACCTAATATTATTTATTCAAAAGATTATTTTTAATCATTAATGATCTTCCCCTATTAATTTCGGCGGCCCTCTTACTAGCCAAGGTGCTCGCCCCCTGGACCCCCCCTGAAACCCATCCAAAACGCCCACCCCCCGCACCATGCACCCATATAAATTGTATTTGAACTATTTTTCTCTATGAACAAGAAATTCACTAAAAATTGAAGACTAAAGCTTATAATAATAATGTTGATAACAAACTAAAATAATGTGCTTATTATAGGGTTTTAATTTTAAACGGGGTAAATTAAAAACAATTGTTTTTTTATTTAATTAAATTAAAATTATATTTTAAATTATAAAATTTCATTTTTTATTTGCTGAGCCTCCAGTTGATCTGAGCAAGCCTGTGTGTTATTCATTCGGATAGTAAGAGCTGTCAACTTGTTGCCTATCTACAGGCGATTTTTTCTCTCTCCTGAGACCTAAGTACCAAAATTTCTCTCTCTAGAACTAAGCACCAAAATTGAATGGGAACCTTATAAAACCTAGGATATAGAGCACTTTAAAAATTTCAAAAAATTACCCCAAAATGACTAGATCTCCCTTTCAGGGGCAAATAGATCAAAATACTCAAAAATATTTTTTGTAGGTATTTTAATACCTCACTTTTCTCAGCTAAAACCATATCAATATATTTTCTGGTTTAAGAGATTTTGAAAAACTTCGAAAGCATATTTTGGGGCCCTTTCCCTCCTTTAGGGCTTGAATTTCGAAAACCCCCTTTTAGAGATTATACACGTCATTGTCAAAATTTCAGCCCTTTAAGTCCAGCAGTTAGGTCTGTGCGTTGTCTGTCACTATGACACGGATCTGTTTTATATTTAGAGATCAAAGAAAATATTAATGTATGTAATTCCTATAAGAATTTTTTAACTGAAGCACGGAGCGGAGCTGGAGCATATATACTTGGATGACGGAGCGGACTCAAAAAAGTGGTCGCTTCAAAGCCCTCTCGAAATCTGCTACTATCGGGAAACTAAACTTTTAATTACATAAATATTTAATTCAATAAGACAGAATTGAAAAAAATGCAGATAACAGTGAATTTTTTTCTCAGATTAATGTTAGATTTAGACTCAAGAACCTATTCATATAGTGACCCATTTCCTTAGTCCCTCTAACCTGTATATATATATATATATATAAATATTCCCCGTCGAATTCACCTCCCCTCCCCCCTCCTCCAGTGAAATCATCTAGCGGCAGACAACCGTTGGACCGCTGAGAAATTCAGATATTTAAATTCACAGGGCTAAAATTTTTAAGTAAAAAATCAATTTTGTTTAAGCTCTATTACTATTTATCAAATAGAAAAATAAAATTATATTGAGAATTGATTTGTTATAAAATACTTCTGTGATTTCCAAAACTTCTATCTTAAAGGCGTTTAATTAACCCTCTACTCGGTCAGCAGCATAGAAAAAAAATTAACAAACAGTCAAATAAATGCAGTTAACCTACAATCGGAGTGGGTGCTCATACATGAGAACGATCGCAGAATAAGTCGATCGAAACGTCGTATTTATATTGTATTTATTTGGTTCAATAAATAATTATAATTAATTATGTGTGATTTAAATAAAAATTCAAATTTTAAATGCAATTAAAATTATTAATCTATATAGATAAAAATGTACTGTTACGCTTAGTGATACGTTGAAGGATCTCCGAAAGTTCTTCACCGATTTCTTTGAAATTTTCACACAACATTCCATTCAAATACACGAGTGTTTTTAGATATAGTATTTAGATATAGTATCACACCTGTGGCATTTAAACAGTATTTTTTCGATGAATCAACGCCAGCGCCTCTCTGGGAGGGGGGGGGGTAAAAGCAAACAAACAAGATGGACTATAACAGCTTTTTGGAAATCTTTCAACTGTCAATATTATTTTTGGTTAAGGGAACAATTTTGACAAGTAATATATAATTCATTTACTGTTTTAATACCTATTCTATAATTATTTGCATTTTCAATTTATTTTCAAAACTATTATTATTTTTTAAATAGATTTAAATTTTTGATCAAATCAACGTGAAGCATAAGAGTTAGTCACAGCAACGCGTAGTCGGGTCAGCTATTATCTATATAAATTTTAACCATAAAACGATACGCTCCCCGCCAGGAGCTAGATGACGTCGGGTCGAAGGCCCGGTCGTCAGCTAGTATATAAATAAATATAAATGTATGGCATACTCAATACTTGTAATTCATACCTTTAAAAATTATATTAGTGGTCCACGAGATTTCAAATTGTGAATTTAATGGTCGGCATATCTAAAATAACAGTATAGTGGCACCCAAAATCCTGAATGTCAAAATCCCGACACCCCAAAATCACGACATCCGAAATCCCGCAAACCAAAATCATGTGTGCGCCAGTCTCGTTTCAAAACTAATGAGTAGTAATTATTTATTTATTTATTTGCAAAAGATGTCTGGGTCCAAAGTGCTTTATTTAGCATTATTAGCGCCATCCGAGGGTTTTCGGTTTTTTAATCTGTTGTTGATTAGAAAAAAAATGGATGTCCGAAACACAACACGCCCGGAAATGTAAATCCATGAAAACGTGATGAGTGGTGAACTAACCGAGTTCCTTATGAAGGAAGTAGAGGTGTCGTTTTCGTCGAAGATGCAAGACGGTATCTAATAGATAAACCATAGCCGAAGGGTTGTTCACCCAAAAGTTTAATCCAGTCGCCGTCATTTTGATCCATTCGTTTTGGAAACCCAACCACAACATGATCCATTTCCAAATCCAGTTCATTTCCAAATGGAACTCTTTCTCTTTGAGTGAATGATTTTTCTGCGAATTAGAAAATAATTACACAAATGTTCGATTATTGTGAAACGTTTATGATAGAAAAATAAGTTATTAATATATTTAATCATATAATATTATATTTGTTTATTTTATTATTTTATTGAATTAGCAAAGTGCATTTTTATTTTATCATTTATATCTGAAATTAATCATTTAGAAAACAAATGTAATTTAGAAAAAAATAAACTCTTGTTTAATATTAATAAATGGCGAGATGCACGCCACAAATGGATTATTGTCTCTGTTAATAGAACAAGTTGTCACCCTAAACACAATTCAGAAATAATCAATAAAATTTATTAATTTTATTTATTAATAGAAGATTCAGCCTTATCTAATTCGTGCGATACCTTGGTTCTTCGTATTAATGTCTCCTCCCTTTCCCTTTAGTAAAAATATTACAGGGGTGTTTGTTTTGTCGATGTAAATTCGATAATTCCCCCTAGAGACTCATTTGCTTAAGAACACAAGATTTGGACACCCTAAATTCCCCTTTCCTGTAAAATATAATGTATTTCCAATCTGCCCATTCACCAACTATAATATTTACTAATTTATCCTTATGACTTTTAGAGATTGGATCTACAGCCTTTTCATCTACACGAATCTTAAACTCCGACCCAATGAAATTTCTTCTTTTTTTCATGGTCCTGGAGTCATTCTATGTTAGGACATTACCAGAGGGGATACCCATATATCTTCCCCTCTCCGATTCTTCTAAATAGCTAACACTAAAGATAAACAAATTAATAGCTATGTAAAATACATAATACATATCATATAGTTATTGTTTAGGAATATAAGTTTTTAAATAATAATATTAAAAATTAATTTGAGCTTTTATTTTCTTTTTTTTCTACTTGTTTATTTTTATAGGTTGGTCGGGATGTGAAAATCAAACAGTTTTTATAATCGTAAAAGATTTGGAATCCTTAATCTAGTGCAGTGATTCTCAACCTGGGTTCCGCGGAACCCCAGGGTCCCACAAAGGGAGGTTTGGGGTTCCGCGCATAGAGGTCAATAAAAGAAAAAAATAGAAAAACAAAAATTGTAGTTAGTAGTATCACCCCTCAAAATATTTGTGATGTAATGAAAAAATACTCAATTTAGAGTCCAAGTATACTATATATATTTGTCTAGATTAATTTGTAACAACGCTTAGCTTCCTTTTTCCGCCACTAGATGTCCCGGCGAATAAATTTATAATATAGGTACTACCTATGTATTTTTTGTTTTTATTTTTTTTATTTGTTATTTATTACTTTGTTATAATTATATTTGTATTGATGCTTGTTAATTTGTTGTAATTAGATTTGTATTGATGATTGATTGACCTAGCGACCGAGGACTTGTGCCTCTAAGCGGGTCGAGGAATAAATTTATGTATTTATTTATGTATTTATGATGTATTTTCGGTAGTTTACGGGTATACATTTGGAGTGTGGTTTTTTAAGAGGAATAAGATTTTTGGACCGAGACGCTGCCCGCCAGGGCACCAGCCCCGAGGGCCGAGCTTCGAGGGCGTGCCGAAGGCACGCACGAAAAGCTAGTTACTTTATAGTCAAATAAAACCATTGATACTTAAGAATGCGATGAACATCACTATTATTGTCTCAGTGATACAATTTTTGTTGCTCTAAAGTTCCTTAATTTTCTTATAATACAACGATTACGTTACATTAGTAACAAAATGAAAACACAATTTTTGTTTTGTTATTAATGACGTTTGAAATAATATTGCTTTTCAAATAGATGAGAATATTGTTTTTGACTATACATTGAATATGTAAAAAAAAACCTGTCCGATCCGAAAGAAGTATATGAGTATCCCAATTACATTACCAAAAAATTTAATAATAAAATTATTCATGAAAATAAAAATGTTAGTTATTGTAATTTAAAATGCACGTTTTTTGTATCCAATTTCCCCAAAATCTAGCAAATTTTTAAAATGTGGAAACACCGTTATCGGCGGCGGTATGTTATATTTGGAAGCTATAAAAATAGCATGTTGATATTTTGACGAAAACTTAAACATCTCATATTTTATTGCTAGGAGATTCCTCAGAAATAAATATAAGTACTCTAGGGTTCCTCGCTCTACAAAAGGTTGAGAAACACTGATCTAGTGTATTGGAAATTATACAAAGTACCTACATAATATTTAACTAAATCCAACTTTCGGATTGGTTGATATTGACACGAAAAAATAATCAATCTAAAATCTAATAGTACTTACTTAATTGAAGAAGACAATAAAAGAGTGTGTCTTCTGATGGAATTATAAATTTTATTTATAACGAGACTATAGTTTCGAGGGCTTTGCATACATTATACATTTTTATACATTAATCCCTGTGATTCAATTGTAATAGACTGATGAAGAGGCCAAAGCCCTCGAAACTATAGTCTCATTATAAATAAAATTTATAATTCAAGCAGAAGACACACTCTTTTATTGTCTCCTTCAATATATAAAAATTCTGCTACCCTCGTCACAAAAATCTTTCAAGTACTTACTTAATTGAAGAGCTAGAGTGGATGAACATTTTGTTAATATACATTTTTTTTAATATGAGATTTTTCGCTGCATATTAATTTATTGTTGAATACTCAACAGTGGCTGTTTTAAGAAGATGAATATGATTATAACATTTGTTATTATACCAGATGAACTTAATGGCGATTTTCCAAAGTTTTATTTCCGCTACGCCTTTAATTAAACAATTAATTTTAGTTTACTGTGATGTTTGATACCTACACGAAATTAATGAAACTTGAATATAAATATTTATTTATCACATAAATTTAGAAAATATTATATGATTGTTAAAATGAACACTCATTCGGTTAATACTTTTTGTAAACACAACTAAATCCAAAGAGACCAACAGTTATATAACTTTTCTTTCCTCAATTAACGGCTATTGCTCAAACTGTGTTTCCCGCTTAATGGATTTCTTTTCTTTTTTTCTTTCGCCGAGTGAAGACAAATGAAGGTTGCATTCGCTCCTTTCAATCGCCATTCTCAATTGAAAGTGTCTAATCGAACTTTTATCGACAAGGCGCCTTTTTCATTTTTATAAATTGATTCTCATTTGTCAAAACATGTTGAAAATTTATTATTATCTTTTTTCATTGGAATCAAATAAACTTTATTTTTTTGGGAGAAAATATAATTTTTGCCTGATCGTGTATTTTCATAGATTCACTATGAGCCCTCATTAAGTCTGTTAGATGTACTTGTTACTCTGGTGTAGTAATAGTAATAATGATGTCACATCACTCTTCTTTTTAACCGACTTAGAAGAGGTTCTCTATTGGACTGAATTTTTTTTTGTCCATGTTACCTCATATCTCCGCCAATTGTGAACCGATTTTGATCATTTTTTTTGCATTGGGTTCGGTCTAGCTTCCGATTGGTCCCGTTTTTTTCATTGGTATTGGACCTTTTTTGTTAGGTTTGTTCAGGCCTAACTTCTTTGTTTATGAACCGATTTCGATGACTTTTTTTTATTGAAAAAGGGGTATCTTAGGGATGATGCCATATTAATTTGGTCAAGTTCCGATGATATGATCCACGACGAAATAACGTAAATCTCCAATTCTTACGAGCAAATAATCGAAATTATGATAAATAAAATCTTTTATAAAAAAAATTATAACATTCATTTAAAACCCTCAAACGTTTATAGAGAATTTCTATATTTATGATTTGAATTTTATTTTCATTTTCTAATTCATTCTCCTGACGCTTTCTTTTACGAGATGCATTATTATGTTAAGTCACTATTAATAACATCACTAAAAAGAGAAAAATAAAAATAATTTTTATAAAAAAATATAAAACCGACTTGAAAAAACTTAAATGCAACAAATAAAATAATAACTTAAAAATCTAATAAAATACATTAAAAGGTATAAAATGATTATCTTATTTAGCTACAATTAAACGACGAAATATTAACATGAAATTACTTTTTGAAGTCGGTGCCAAACAAACTATATAAGGCAAACGTACTAAGTAAGATCCGTCAAGTGCGATTCATAAAATGTATATGTTTGGCACAGACTTCAAAAAGTAATTTCATGTTAATATTTCCTCGTTTAATTGTAACTAAATAAGATAATCATTTTATACTTTTTAGTGTATTTTATTTGATTTTTAAGTTATTATTATTTTATTTGTTGCATTTAAGTTTTTGGAAGTCGGTTTTATTTTTTTTATAAAAATTATTTTTATTTTTCTCTTTTTAGTGATGTTATTAATAGTGACTTAATATAATACCTTGCATGCATCTCGTGAGAAAAAGCGTCGGGCGAATGAATCAGAAAATGATAAAATTCAATTCATAAATATAGAAATTCTCTCGAAACGTTTGCGCGTTTTAAATGAATGTTTTAAGATTTTATTTATTATAATTTCGATTATTTGGTCATAAGAATTGGAGATTTACGTTATTTTGTCATTGATAATATCTTCAGAACTAGACCAAATTAATATGGTACTACCCCTAAGGTACCCTCTTTCCAATAAAAAAAGAATCATTAAAATCGGTTCATAAACAAATAAGTTATGCCTGAACAAACATATCAAAAAAGGTCCAATACCAATGAAAAAAACGGGATCAATCGGAAGCTAGACTGAACCCAATGCAAAAAACCCATCAAAATCAGTTCACAATTATTTAATTTACAAAAATTATTTTAATAGGTAATATTAATGTATTTTTATTTATTTAATTTTATTAAGGGAGAATGGTGTAGGTTTTTGGTGAAACATATTTTAAAAAAGTAAAGAACATTTAAAAAATTTTAAAAATATAAAATTCTAGGTAGGTTTCACAAAAAAAAGTCAAGATGCTTATTGGCATGACATTTTGTCTTTTATTTTTGTGAAACGTACGTACCTAGATACTATTTTTTAAATTAAAAAAAAAAAAAAAAAAATTATTTTCTTTAATTTTGTATGACCTTGAGAACAGATCCTAACCTAAGTGAATATATTATTTATTCATTTTTACATGTATGCGTATGTCTGTGTGTGGAATTTGGTGTAGGCGTTGAGGTAGGAGCGAGGCTTGAACCCGGGCTAGCTGATTCATAGGCAATGAATGATTTTACCCAGTCGGCCAACCTTATTGAATAGATACATTTTCTATAAATTTGTAAATAGAATACTTACTTTATAAGTAAATAGTAGAAATATTTATATTAAATAAATGATCATTTTTATTTGAAATAAACATTTGATATGATTAGGATTTGATTTATTAACCTTACATACCGAAGGCATCTGTTTTGACCAAACAAGCCCTAAGCGCGATTAATATTAAACTAAAGTTCATAATTATTTTCCAACAACACAAATTTTTTTTTTTCTTGATTTACTACTAGTTTATTAATTCATTCATCATGAAATATAAACAACACGGTTAGGTTTGCCAGGATTACCGCTTTTTTGAGTATCAAGCGGTACTACTCTTGACTTAAATAACTATATTACTATATTATTATGCTAAAGTTTTACTTTTTAATAAAGAAATAACATTATTTATTACTTACTTTTGAAATGCGGAAAATTCCAGAATTCCATCATAGACTATTTCACTATTTTTTGGTCTTTTTTCATGTTGATCATCCTAAGAAATTATACTATAGAGTTAAAATGAATTTTAATTTTGAAATACTTATTAATATTGTGACTAGTAAATAAATAATAATTACAAGGCATAAATTAATTTTGTCTTTTCTCTAAACAGATGATTTATTAAATTTCGTCTTATGTGGAGTCTTTAGATCGCAATTGCCCATGAAAAATTCACACTAATGTTAAACATTCTCTTATTTACTGTTAATTGAGCAAACAAAAATAAACAACTTATTTATCTCCTCGCTTTATTTGACTAATGAGTTAGTAATTTATAAAATGAAATTTTAATTACCAACACTTCATTTTTTACAACTACCTACTAATCATTGCTAGAGATAGGATAAAAAACTTGCACTCATAAAAATCAATAAATCCAATTATAAGCAAAATAATCTATATCTTTATTAATATTCATGATGATATCTGTTTAATTGGAGGCTATTAACAGCATTTAATCAAATTTATTTCATTGTTTTATGTATGGAAAAAAGAATAAACCTAATTCGAATTACCTAAAATTCTATTTTTTCTAAGATGTTGCGCGAACGTAAAAAAGTATATTATAGTATTCATCAGAATTTAATTTATTTAGGTTATGTAAACCATAAAAGAAGCATAAAAATAAACTGCAACGGATCGTTGCTAAACTTTATCCAAATTCATTTGAAATATTAATATGTTTATTCCTTTATTATTAAACAGATATCACTGCTATTTGCAGTTCATGTTGACTTTAATTCAAAAATAATGATCGATTCTTATTTAAAAGTCGAGGAATAACCATTCTACAGTCGATTTTTGACATTTCGGTTATTATTGGTAACCATTGGTGAAGACATGGAGGAGTCGTCTTAAAATCAAAAATAGCGATCGATTCTCCTCTAATACTTGAGGAACGACAATTCTACATTAGATTTTTGACCCTTCGATTAATATTGGTAACCATTGCTGAATACTAGGAGGAATCGGCTTAAAATCAAAAATAACAATCGATTATTATCTAATACTAGAGAAATAACCTTATTGCATTCCATTTTTGATGTTTTGACTATTAATGACAACCTCTACTGAAAACATGGAAGAATCGACTTAAAATCAAAAAGACTAAATTCTTTTATGGCAAACAACTCAAGCTTGTTATTCCTCAAGTAATAGATGAGAATCAATCGTTATTTTTGATTTTAAGTCGATTCCTCCATGTCTTCAGCAATGGTTACCAATAAAAACCGAAACGTCAAAAATCCAATTTAGAATGGTTATTCCTCAAGTACTAGATGAGAATCAATCGCTATTTTTGATTTTAACTCGATTCCTCTATGTCTTCAGTAATGGTTACCAATAAAAACCGAAACGTCAAAAATCCAACAATGGTTCCCCAAGTACTAGATGAGAATCAATCGCTATTTTTGATTTTAACTCGATTCCTCTATGTCTTCAGCAAAGGTAACGGATAAGAAAACAACGCAGTTGCTATGGTTACTTATAAAATTTCCTCCCAAATATTTAGCATTTCATAGAGAGAAGCCTATCCATTCTTACTTAAGCAAGGTTGAATGAGCTATATTAAGACGATCAAATGAATAAATTTTAAACAATTTAAAATAAAAAATTAAAAAAAAGGTACTATGTTACTCTACAGTAAAGTACTTTAATATATGATTTTACTAAAAACTTTATTTAACCTTTTTTGTGGTCCCCAAGCTACTTAATTAGGACATTAAATAAATTTCATCAAAATTGGTTAAGTCATTTTCAAGATATTTAGAAAAAACTGAAAAAGTACTGAAATAAAGTACTAATGTTTGTGGGCCGATATGTACCAAAAACTAATCAGCGCTTCATTTTGTTAAAGTAATGGTAGATTTTCAATTTCATTTCAATCGGTGTAACGGTGTGGAAAAAAACGATAACATCCATCCATCCATACATCCGCACGCACTAAATGAAAAAATCGCACTTTTTGGCCTCTCGACGAGACTCCATGTAGTTTTTGGCAAAACCGTCACGTGCTAAAATTCAACCTAATTGAATACTACAATTTGTGACTTTAATTGAATCAATGGGTTCCCCAGTCTTTACCTGAGGACCCTTTGAAGTCGCGCTTGCCGCGTGACCGATTACAATACTTTCTCCATGCTTCGCATTGGATAAAGTAAAAACTAGTGTGTTTATTTAAAAAATTTTAACTAATAGAAATGAATTACAAAAGTATCGTGATTTGTGCAAACCCTAGTATGTATTATTCTTAAGTAAATTCTATTGTCTCGTATAATAATTTCTTTCTTCTACAGTTGATGAAATAGGCTAAAATAAATACTTTTGAATAAAAATTACACCCTGGCTAGTAAACTTAAATCTTTTAAAACCAGCGACATCTACTATGGCAGTGCTAAATGCACCCACATAAACCCAGCCTTTATATAAAAACTACTCAGAAAAAATGGTAAAAATATATTAAATTGATAAATATCAAATACTATTATTAAGGAAAATTAAGTCTTTACAATAAATGCATTGTTTTATTAATATTTAATTATTTATGGGTATTAATTTTAAAGAAAAAGATGGAGGAGAATGGGGATCAAATTTAACACCAAAAACATAGGGTCCTTCAAAGACTAGTTACGAACGCTGCATTTATTGAATAAAACTTTTATACGACATATTAATCGAAGCTCCTCGACAAGCCACTCTATATTTAGTGATTTCATAGAGTCTCGTGCTCACGTGCAACAATTGATACGTATCAGTACAGAAGTGGGATCGCTTAACTTGGCAAGAAGAGTTTTTAAGTTAATATCTTTTGGATGACATTAATTTTTTTTTCTATGCATGCGCAGTTGAAATTTTAATCCGAAAAACAATGATTTTTCTCCCTTGGTAAACTCATTATTTCATTTTTTTTCCTTTAATTATCTTTTGTCTTGGAACTTTTCATTCATTCAATTTAATCTAAAGAATTTACACCATTTTACTTATTGATTGATATAATCCACTAAAAAAAGTTGCTCAAAGTGGATTCAGGAATTGAATGTGTTTTTGGGAAAAATATAAGAAAAGTAATGAGACACATATTTGGTTTATTAATTCAACTGTTTACAATTTTTCTTACTAGTCATGTTATTCAGAGAAATAAATAAAAAAATGTCTTTTTTTGGATTCTGAGTAGTGGAGAATTAGTGTCTCCACATGTTTATATTATAATCATACCATTTCACTATGGGTGTAAATAAACTAAATTATCGTAAGTACTTTTTATTTTATTTACATTTTTGTTCTACTTTACCATACAGGGTTGTAATCGTGCATGAAAAAAGTGTTCTTTTTTTTAGAAATGTCTTAAAAATGGCTGAAACTATTTTATTAATAAATGAGAAAAATTTTCCATTCTTATTTAAATATTGTTTTCATATTATTTCATTCAATTATTATTTTAATTAGCATAATACTTTGCAGTGGGTTTATTCTATGATGATTGAATTGAGTGAAGGGACTTGTACATTTCTGCGTGTTCCTCACTCGATGTGGTTAATTCTAGACCTCTATGACACTGCTCGTTCTGCTTAAAAATAATTTGTTAGTTATGCCATTTTGACTTTCAGCTTAACATATAACTCCCACGTCTGTTTATGCTTTGTCACGCGCATTGCTAGATCGGAATCCACTAGTAAATATTAAGCTGACTCGACATAACCCGTAGCGTCTGTTCATACTATATTATGATTTATTAAAGAAAATATTACAAATTCCATACATAAAATAATTATCGATAAGGCGTTTGCCATTAACAGAAAATAAAAGAGAGCTCTAACGCTATACAGGTTTACTTCACTAAACTTAGTATCCGTTTCAACAGTTGGAGGAGGCGGCCAGTCTCGGCTTTTCAGATTTTTAAGGATACCAAATTCTTGCATTCGATGTAATCTAAAAATAGTATACAATATTATTTAAACTGAATTCACATCGATAAAAATAACCAAATAAATGTGTGTATGTATAAAAGCAGAATGAATTTCACCTTATAATCTTAAAATAAATAAACATTTTCCAATAAGCTGATACTGTCTGCTAGAATTATTGCTGAAGCCTAAAGAGGAATAATCAATCTGAGTACCGATTCTTCATAAGAGTGATTTCTTATCGCTTTTTTTGTATTTATTTATAATCTTTTAATTTTTTTTCTGATAACAATTTTTTGATTTAAACATGCTCATACTATCCAAGATAAAATCTGCAATACCTAATTTCACATCGGTGGTGATTGCTCTAGAAATAAACTTAAAGCTATACCCTTTTATATCTCCTGATCGGCGTTTATTTATTCCAAAATTGAAAGAGGTTGCACAAAACTTACTCATAATTGAATAATCGTAGATAACGGAAGTTTTTCTTGAAAGCAATGGACATTAATTCACGAGAATAATATGTTGGAAGCATTACTGTTTTGCATGAAACATTATTATAAAATTGTACTACATAAATCCATGGGACAACATATAGATAATTATGTTGGCAAGTTCTCTCTAAGCCATCAAAATCACGCTCTACCAGATCCGTCTCAGGATCTACAAAGTCATTCCAAATTTTTTGTATTAATTCTTCTTTAGATGTCTATAAAAAAATCAACATTTAATGTATTATATATATTGTAAAAATGAGGTAAGGCATACTATACAAATCTTAGAACTTGACAAAAAGCATATCAAAAACAAAACACTAATCAAGTTAACATTTACGGAAACCACTGCTTCATGGAAGCCAAACATAGAAATGGTAAGAGTTTCTGAACCTTTTCCGATTAAATTAAATTTGAAGGAAAAAAAATTAAAATAAATGTTCCTAAATAAAGTTAAGTGTTACAATTGAGAGCCGGACGAGGATCAGAGATGTGATACTGAGCAATTATTCAGTGATTTACCTGCCTCCCGGAGGTCCTAATATTGAATTCATAAGAAAATAATATCTTCATACTTTAATCTTGAATATGTTATACAGGGTGTTTCTAAATTGAGAAATATTTTAAGTGGTGATTTTTCACCAAAAATTAAGGGGAGTCTCCTCCAAATTACAGCCCTCTAAAGTTAGAAGAAAAAATTGTTTTTATTTAATATTTCCATTATGGAAGAATTTAGAAGAATGAATTTTGACAGATAACTGGAGCTAATAAATAAATAATGATTAAATTTATTTGCCCAATGCAAAAGCTTTTTTTTTAAGTGAATTAATTAAAAAAATCAAATAAAAATAATGAATTTTTGTAATTTCTTTTCATAGAAAAAAAATAATTTCAGAACTGTTAATTTGATCTATCGAAAATAAAATCTTATTATAATTAGTTACTATCTGAGATCCAAGCGAGCAAAGTCGAAATAAAATGAAGAATTACTTTTAATGTTATATGTTCCGGTCCTGCTTTCAAAGCGCCAACAGAATACTCTCCATTTTCAACCAAACCCTCAAAATCTTTAAAGGGCAATTTTATTTGAAAAGTTGCCAAAGAAGAAATGATTTTAGCAGCAAAAGAGCTTATTATAATTAACGCAGTCACATGAGAAATAAATAAAGTAATACAAATCGGTATACTTCTTTGGTTTATCCTTTGGCCTAGAGGAAGAATTGAAATATTATATAATTTTATTACTTTCTAAGAAAAAAAAACAATTTACCTTGATTACAAAAAATTCCCAAAATATGAAATAAACAGGTGAGTAGTGAATAATTTTCATCTTTTTTATATTTTTTTTCATAAATTGAATAAATTAAATAAAGAACTAAAGAAATTAATACGAGAAAGAACAATATAGTCATCCACATGGAAAATGAAAATGGCTTGGTGAAATAGACCCATGAATCGTTCTCTGGTTGAAAATCCGGCTCCCGAATAAACATCCCCATTCTGAAATCAAGTAAGAAATAATTTATCGAGATTGGAATCTGAACCACTTAATTCTTACTTTTCAAAGATGAGTGGAAATGACAAAGAGAATGCCTCCATGGCGAGTGGACTCCAAGGGACATCGGCAACCACAACATCAACAGCCCCTTCTTCCAATTTTCCCAGCATAGTAGGCCAGCTTCCGTTCTTTGGTTCTGAGTACCAAGGAACATCTTCAGAAATAGAGTACGATGTACTAAAAAAGAAAAAGTATATAAGTTATAATTTACATCAGGGCTGTCCAACACGTGGCCCGCGTGCCGCATGCGGCCCAGCATTGCAATGAGTGGCCCAACATAAAATCATAAACTTCCATAAAACATTGAGATTTATATGTAGAGATATATTTATTCTCTTTTTCAAAATTTGAATATTCATTAATTTGTACAATACGTCAAGTTTTTTCAAGAATGAAATTCACTAAAAGCAAAATTATAACCTCAACTATAAAAGATAAAAAAATAATGAAGTTTCTAATATTTAAAAATGATTCTTCTCATATTTTCATTTTCTAAAAATTTATTATTTCTGTAATTTATATGCTACAACGCCAACCAAGTCTATAGAGTTATCATTCTAGTGCAAGGAAACAAGGAATTGTGGTTTTCTAGAACAATCACAATTAATTGATAATTTCTCGCCTGAAAACTTGTCTTTTAGATCTTTACACGTTCTTACATGTCAATAGATAATAGATAGTCAGTGATTATTATTTTAAAAAATAAATTATCATTCCTCATATCCTTCTTTAATCTCATTCGATTTAAACCAGGGCTGTCCCCTGTGGCCAATATTAAGTTATAAAATTACTTTAAACATTGAGATTTATTTTATATATAGAAACTGGAAAACACAACAATTTGCCCTGATAATTTTTATTCTCTAAAATGAGAAATCTGAAAATCTACTATGAAGTTTTCGAAAAATAAAAGTGACAATTTTAAATTTTCCTCTCTCTCCCTATAGAAGACACCATCCGATGAGCCATATTACAATAATTTAAAAAATGTATTATTATTTTATATTATTTTATTAAAAATCACTATTTAAATTTTAAAGTGGTTTATTCTTTACCTGAAATGGATATTTTTTTCCAATGTCTTCCAGACTTCTCCGAAATATCCGCCAAAATAAATTCTGCCATCAATCTTTTCTATAGCAGATAGTGGAGGATTCTGCAAAATAAATATTCATATAAAATACTAGTTTTATGCTACCAGAAAGATAACAATAATAAAAAACTTTAACTCACGTGATATATTATTGCTCTTATTGTTATCCCACTTAAATCGTGTATGGATATTTTAAAATTATATTTTAATTTTGTAACTTCATTTTTTTCATATAATAAAATATTTTGATCCAGAAACATTGTTTATCTAAAAAAAATTCTATAGTTTAATTTCAATATAGTTATATTTGAAAACTAGTAGGTATAAGATTTAAAGAGGAAATTTTTTTTATTTATTTTTTCCTATGAAAGAAATTTGAATATATCAATAGTTTTTAAGTAATTTGGTGTTGGTACTTGGTGAAACATTTTTTAAAATTATAGGATAGCTCAGTCCTCTCCTTGCTGAAATTTACATGGCTAATTTAGAAAAAACAATTCTTGGTCCGAATAATTCCTTTGCTAAACAAATTGTATTTTGGCGTAGATATGTGGATGATATTTTTGTCATATGGTCAGGTACTCTTAGACAATTAAGCTTTTTCCAAAATTACTTAAACTCCCTTCACCCTAATATAGAATTCACTTCCGAAATTCGAAATAAAACTCTTTCCTTCTTGGATCTTCCAAATAACTATTTCGAAAAACAAACTTAATTACAAAATTTTTAGAAAAGATACTTTCACAGACACAGTGATTCCATTTTCGTCTAACCACCCTACTAACATAAATTTGCCGCTTTTTATTCGATGATCTACAGACTTATTTTGATACCAATGGACACTTCAGATTTTAACAATGAACTAAATATCATTTATAATATAGCTGGAATAATGGCTACAACACATTGATAATTAATAAAATTTACAAAAAAATTAATCGAAAAATAAGTATGTCTCACATACACTCACTAAATTCCGGAACTGATAAAATATTTAAAAGACTCCTGTTCATTTCGAACCACGTTACAAACCCTATAGCTTCAACTCTTAGAACATCTGGTATAACTCCTGCTTTATATAATAAAAACACTTTAGGTTCACTACTGATTAATAATAAATTAGACAAAATTGACAAATTAGATAAATCAGGTGTATATAAATTGACTTGTGATAATTGCGACGCAATCTACATAGGACAAACTGGACGCTCTTTTAGAACTCGCTACTCGGAACATGAAAGAGCCTTTAATAGTCTTAGCAGATCAGATGATATTAATATGGAATCTACTTCTACCTTCGCCAATCATCTACATTTGAATAAACACACCTCTTCTATTAGCCACCTCGTTCCTTTACATTTCGAAAGGAAGGGCTTACGTTTAGATTTTCTAGAGTCAATGGAAATAAAATTAGCTCTCTCAAATAAAACGAATATACTAAATAATCAATTAGAAGCTAAGAAAAGTACAATCATTGATTACATTCTTTAAATATTTGCAAATTTGTTTTCATTAATTCTTCCCCCCCTACATCTACCTGAGTGTAGATCCTCATTTCTCAGAAGGCCATTCAAAATTAAACAAAATAGACTTCCTACCTTTCTCCCTCCACTAATTTTAAATATTTATGGTTTTTTTTTATTAAATTGAAGGGTTGTTTTTGTCACAAATATAATAAAACAATAATTTCAATAAGTATTTGATTTATTTAATTGATAACTATACAGTTTCGGTCACCACTGGTTGACCAGCCTCAGTAGTTGTAAAATTGAAATGAAACATTTTATTTACATTTTTTTTCTTTTTATAGAGAATTATATAACACAATAAAATATACATTAGTTTGAAATCATACATACATCTCGTTCAAGAACCGGAATTTGTCATTTCACATGAAACATTCATTCCCAAATCTTCAATACAGATAGATACATCACACAATTCATTACAATCACATGTATATAGTAACAATTAATAAAAACATTTATCACTGAACCAGAAACTATTTTGAACTGATGATTACATTAAATATTATTTTCAATTTTATTTTTTTCCTCTCCTAATTATATCATTGCGTAGTTAATTATCAATCAAATAAAAAACCCATTATATATTGAAGGAGACAATAAAATTATATATATTCCATAAAAACCCATTATAAATAATCCATTCCAGAAATACATTATAAGTTAATTTATTATTTTTTTTTTTATTTTTTTATTTTTCATTAATGAAATATCAATATATACATCTCCTTATTACATTTTTCTTATAAACTTAATACCTGTTCAATCAATATACAAACCAAATCAACACTTTCACAACAATGACACAATGAGACTGTAGCATTCTGATATGTTTTCCGAATCCATTTTGAAATTTACACATTCATCGATATCTTTCAATATATAAAGAGATTCATTTATTTTCCTCTTGGTCCAATTCATCTCATAATCTAGAATCTTCACACCTTCAAAATCGAAACTATGTTCGTTATCAATAGCATGAATGGACAACGCGGAGACCAATTTATTCCCATTATTCGATGAAATATGTTCATTTATTCTTTGTCTCAAATGCCTTGAAGTCTCACCTATATATTTGTGTGCTTTTTTATCTTTTTTACAAGTCTCACAGATCATCTCATAAACAACCCCCATTTTATCAAATTTTTCAACATGAGTCTTATTGCTGAATATGTTCATGAATGGCCTGCTAACACTGTGTACCAATTTTATGTCATTATTATTTAGAATTCTCAAGATTTTCGCAGATAAATCATGTATATATGGGATGGAGCCTTTAATAATTGTATCTTCTTTTTTTATCACTTCCGTTACTAATTTATTTTTTCTATATTTAGTTAGAACTTTATTGAAAAATTGTTTCGAATATCCATTGCTTTCACATTTCTTTTCCAGATCATGCAATCTTATGTCTCTATAACTCTCATCAGATATTCTATCCAATCTACCTAACTCTCCATATATTAAACTAATTTTATGCCGAAGTGGTTGAATTGATCTAAAGTTCAACATTCTATTGGATTTTGAATCTTTCACATATAAGTCCGCCCTCAACTGTTCTCCAACTCTGATAATTTTAATATTTAAAAAACTGATGTTATTGTCTATTTCTTTTTCATATGTGAAGAATAGATTATTTATCATTGAAACCATTAAGAGTCCCTATGCAAAAATCTACGCTGTTTTTCTTGACAATAGCCAGACTATCATCAACATATTGCATAAATAGCTTCAATTTCATTGGTTTTATTATTTCAACATATATTTCATCCATCACCAAGTCCGCAATAATAGGACTGAGACAGCCTCCTATTGAAACTTCTTTTATTTGTTGGTAAATGTTATTATCATGTCTGAAAAAACAATTGTTGAGACACAAACCTACAGCTTCAATGAACTGCTTTCTCGTCAGATATGTATATTTCTCAATTTCATTCCATCTTTCTTTCATGATCCGATAAATAAGATCAACCGGAATACTTGGAAATAGGTTTCGTACATCAAATGAAATCAGAGTCTCATAGTTATTTCTTTTATTATATCTACAACCATGTATGAATTTTTTACCCTGACCTCACTAAAGATTATGTTTTTTAAGATATTAGCAATGTATTTTTCCAAATTATTTTGTGGGCCATTAAGACTATTTTAAGGGTCTCTCAGGTTTGTGAACTTTCACTAAACCATAACAACTACCGAGCGATGAATGGAAGGGCGAAATTTTAATCTTTTTTAATTCATCATGTCCAATATTATCACTTTTGTGAGCCTCTACTGCAAATTTATTTATCCATCTCTCAACTTTTGAAGTTGAAGCTTTTTTCACTACTTTGTATTTTCATCCGATAAAATATCATTCATTTTCTCATCATATTCTGATTTATTCATGACGATACTTATGTTTGATTTATCACTTTGCAAAAAAATAATTTTTCCTTTGTTCATTTTCTTGAATTCAAATGTCTTCATTGCCGCTTTTATAAGATAATCATTTTTAATATTTTTTTTATTTTTAATTTTATATAAATAATTCTGTACTATATTATTTAGTTTACCATTTTGTTATCTTAAAAATAAATTTTACCATTGACTTGTATTCAAATTCGACTTATCCAGGTCAGTTAATTTCTGTTTCTCCTGAAGATGGGGTAGTCACCCGAAATATATATATCGAGATTAAAGATTCTCTAAAAATAAATTCGTTTTATTTTTTATATCTTAATGTGAAACCTACCAAGTATTTTTTATCCAATAATTTTGAATATATCAATTCTTATTTATTATATCAATTTGATATCAAGCGTATTAATCCAACACTGTTATATATAATTACACTCAACTTTGATACTATAATATTATCTTTTAAAATAGAATTACGAACACGATCCAATAATATAATTACACTAAAATTGATCACATCATTTGTGGGGACACAAGTTGTTAATTTTATATACAAAAACTAATGTGTGTATATGTTCGTCTTATATGCATTCGGGCATCGCTCATTCGATTGAGTTGAAACTTTGTACAGTTGTCGTTGGCACTTGCGTAAAGGTTTCTTACATAATATCATCAACGTACAATAGGTTGAAATATATTGAAATCGATTACTAGTACAACTATCTATGCCAGTGTCTAATTTCCAATGAATTTTATTATACTAATATTATAATATCAAAAAAACAAAAACAAAATGTTTATAAACAAATGTTTTGATCCAAAATTTGTTGTCTTTTCCTATAAATCTTAATCGAATAAAATGAGTGATGATGATTAAAGATGCGTGAGACGAACTCTTAATTATCTATCGAGTTTCTGTAGACCCAACCCGGGTCCAAGTCAAGGGCTTAAGAGTACTTTTACTAATCCTATTAGAGCAGTTTGGTCAGCAGGCCAGCTCCCACTTTCCAGTTGTTGGCTTGCCGATTTCGGCTTTCCCTCACATTCCCGACCTTAATGAGTTCACTCATCCACAATTTATGATGAAGGCGTCAAAGCACGACTGCAAATGCTGCCACCACTTTGCTTAATGGCCTTCAAAGACAAATTGCTCTACCAAGTAGACATTCGAATTAGAAAAAAATAGAAGCAAATACAATTTTCTATAAAAATGAAATAAAAGAAAATATGTTTTCATGAAAAACGTAAAATTATTAGTAAAAATTATTTGTTTAAAAATTTTAAATGTATATTATATCAAGACTATAGACTACTTCCGCTCTCTTGTTTTTGATATTATTCATATTAATATAAACTATTATTTTACTTTATGGGTAAAGTATTAGAATCGTTCTCGCGCCAAGGGCCCTATGGTAAAAGGTACGGAATCCCTGGTCTCAAACAAAGTCACAAATTGTAGTATTCAATCAGGTTGAATTTTAGCTCGTGACGGTTTTACCATAAATTACATGAGGTCTCATCCAGAGGCCAATTAGTGTGATATTTTCATTTAGTGCATGCGGATGCATGGTTGGTCCTTTTTTTTCTCGTCGATTTTTTCCACACCGTTTAACCCGAGGGGTGAACCGCGACCCAATATGCTGTACACCTACTTCCACTTGTACTTCCAAATATTTCCAAGTACTATCAAAATACTTCCAAAGAGGTGTACACCTGCTTTCAATTGCGGATCACCCCTCGGTTTAACCTATTGAAATGAAATTGAAAACCTACCATTACTTTAACAAAATGAAGCGCTGATTATGTTAGTTTTTGGCACATATCGGCCGACAAACATAAGTACCTACTTTATTCCGGTACTTTTTTAGTTTTTTCTAAATATCTTGAAAATTACTTAACCAATTTTGATGAAATTTAATATTCTAATTAAATACCTTGAGGAGCACAAAAAAGGTTGTATAATGTTTTTAGTAAAATTTAATTTTAAATTACTTTACCAAAGAGTAAGTACTTTTTTTAATTCTTTAAAATATATTCATTTGATCGGTTTAATACAGCTCAGCAAGCTTCTGGTTCTTGGTCCATTACCACATTGTATAATAGTAAACAATAGCTGGTAGTGATCAAGTGATTCGTGCAATCAAATCCAAGATATAAAAGTTTACAAAGATTATTGAACAGCTCGCATCGTAACGACTACAGATACACTTACAAATCTTACCTGAGTTTATTAGATTATCATAACCATTCATATAAGGTCTGGAAATATGTAATCATAGACTCATTGGCGACTGGCTGATCGCTTCCATTTGCTGATTTCAGTAAAAGAGGCTGTACATTCATGATAACGAAAAGCTTTTTGGCTTATTTTAACTTGGACAGTATAAAAAATAGATAATACGAATAAGAAAAATAATATAGTATTTTTGAGTGAATTTTTGAGTAAATTCAATATTCCGGCCGCCTGGTGAACTTCACCCATTGGGTGGACCATGCAAAGAGTAATAATTTTTCATTTCATTTTATCCGTCAATAATCAATTCTTTTATCTTTTGCAATCACTAGTGAACAAATAATTGAATATTGTAGCTCTTTTACGAAATCGAACTTGAATTTAAATTATGTTTTATTCATTTATAAAATATAAATAAATAACTGTACTAATTAAAATCTTCAAAATGTAGTCTGAACTTGAACTTGATTTATGACGTTGGTGCGCCTGTATTTAGTCAACATTTGCGCGTAGAAGAATGAAAGCTGCGTATGAGCTAGGCGAGTCCAGTCGATGGAATGTTCCAGAGCTTATGGCATGGAAGCCATCAAGTATGTATGAAAGGATCATTTTTACAAGAGCATTAAATAGGTAGAGAATAGAAAAGGTGGAATTTACCATATAAACAAACATTCGAGTTTTCCTGATTTGCTGCCTCCGTTCCATTTTATTATTGTGATTTTGATTTTTACTTTATCCAAGAAGTAAAAAACTGCAATCAGTACTTGTCTTCATCATCTCACTTAATTTATTATTAAATATATTCATTTTACTAGCCATGATTAGCGCACAGATGTTCAAGCTCGGAAATGGCATTCAAGAATGAATATATACTCGACGGATGTTTGCAATGCTCCAGTTGACAAGTTACAACCTGTCCGTCGTATCGTGTTTGCATCAGCTAACGTTGAGAATGCGTTGTGGCTTTTCTTAATAACCACAACGCGTAGAGGTCAAATATGAGAGCCACGACGCGAATTTCGTATTGTGGTTTTTTTGAATTGTGGACGTTTTTTCCCCCCTCAATGGTCATTTTCGTTCTTTGAGGCTAACATGTGTATGTACTTATAGGTATAAATGAAAAAATACAAATCTTATAAAAAACAATCCAAAACACGTTTATTCAAAAGCCATTGTTTTTTATAAAAGATTTGTATTTTTTCATTTATATAAACAATCAATAAATTTTTATCTTTTGTAAAGGTATATATCTGATAGATTAAATTGTTATTTTAGAAATCTAATATATTTTTTTCAACTTAATCCTGATAATTTGTTAGTGTAATCAATATAAATTGAGAGGTATATAGTGCTAAGGGTAATTAAAAAGAAAACCTTAATAGAATAAGACAATTTATTATTCCAGGACATTCTTTTTTATTAAAAGGATATAGGAGAGAAAAGAATTTGCTAATCTATTTGGAAGGAAATAATTCTCAATTGATACATGATGCTGTATCTTCCTTCACTGCATAGATTCAAGTTATCTCCCCTCACTTTGTTTTATTTTCCAGCCTAATGCTATTTTTACATAATGAACTTTTAAATAGTGATCGATGTCAATGTTCCAATCCCAAGAGGGTCTAGTGTATCAAATAGTTGCCTATAATAGAAATTGAAAAAGATGGGATGAAAAGTCATTTAATCAAGCGATCTAACTGTGGATTTGCAATTGATCCAAATTCAAATTGAATGTGGAAATGAATGAATACATAATGAATGGATATACAGAGCACATTTGAATAATTATTTGGATGAATCCCATAGTACTCTAAAGACAAATAAAGTTTTTATTAAATTTATATTATTACATATAGCTATGTGTTCTTCAGACTTCTTTTAACAAATAAACAAATACAGCTAGGCCCCTTGGACATGATACTAATCTATATATATAAAAGCCATTGTCAGACAGTACCCGTGGCGCTGCAAGGAACATGTGGGAGAGAAAGCATCTAATATTCAATGACAGTTGTTATATTGTCAAATTTTACAAATAAAACTTATCTATTCTCTATATTATATATCTATAATATCTCTATATATTAATATATTTCTCTATATAGCTTAGAATATTAAATTTACGGCGTGTCTCATTTGAAATTTTAGTAGACAAATTTATTAATTTTAAATATATTATATATTAATATATATTTAATTTTTTGGAAATAATTCATACCGCGAAAATTAATTTTTTTTTTTTTGAATTTAAGAAAAATATAAATTCTTAAAATTTTAGTAGACAAATTAATTTTAAAATATATTTATATATATTTAATTTATAATATAAGTTTTAATTAGATATGATTTAATGGGATAATGAGATTAATTCTTAATTTATTACTGCGCGGGTCATTTGAAATTTTAGTAGATAAATTAATTTTAAAATTATTATATATAATTAATTTAGAGACACTTTTTAGATAAATTTAAATATTGAAATGTATTATTAAAAAATAAATAGGTTTCCAACCGATCGGGAATTTCGAGAGAAATGGTTGCATGCTCTAATAAAGTATTTATAAACCATTTAATGATATTTTTTCATCTTTCTTTGATCAATATTCATTATTCAAAAAAATATTTTTTTCAAAACATATAATTACGGACAGCTAATAATCACATCTCGAGACGCTGCCCGCCAGGGCCACCAGCCCGGAGGGCCGAGCGTTGCCGGGCGTGCCGTAGGCACGCCAGGTACTGTTCGTATAATATAGTCTGTCAGAAGATACTTTTGATTCTGGTCTTGATTTCAAGATAAGATAAAGCAAGTAGTATTTTTTTAATTTACAAAACAAGACAAGAAACTATGATCGAGAATTACTGCTGGATAATGCTCAAAATAAGTCGATATTTTCATCATCTTCGGGGTTTATCCGGATAAACCTGACATTATCCAAGCTGTTCTTGATAATAGTGCTCATAGATGGGAATTTTCATAATATCCTCTACTAAAGAGTGTTAATGTCGTGATTTTAAAATAAAAAGCAACTTGAAATACCTCTACGGGTTAACTTATTCAAATAAGTAGAAAAATAATTGTTTCAAAATATTTTTACTTTGCTTTACCTTATAACAATTTATAACGAGATTAGAAAAAAAGCAATGCGAAATATAATTAAAACGGATGTAGATTAGTTCCACAAGATAGGATTAAAAATTAAATTTTATCTAATTGAACTGAACTTGACAAGCAACCGTACTCACCGAACTTTAAGCTCGAGCATATTTAGAAGTGAGTTCAGTGGCTTGTTAAGTTCAGTTCACTTAGTTAGTAATTAATTTATTTAACATCACAATTAATCATCATTCACTTCCTCAATCTCGCATAATTAAAAAAATTTAAATTGTAAATAAAACGAAAAAAAATTTCATTTTTTTCAAAAAAAAAATTTATTGTCTAAGACATGTTTCAGGTCTAGTTAAACCCATCTGATTGTGATTTTGATTTTAATTTTGATTTTATTGTACATTACATGAAATGTTAATTTTGTGAATGGTGTGGAGAAGAGCGTTTACTTGGTTTTAATAACTGAAGATGAGTTCAACTAGACCCGAAACATGCCTTAGGGCTAGTTGTATGTCGGTTGGTAAAGCCTTAGAATTTACCTTGTGCCCGATGGGATGTCCAATCAGATGAAAGCACTGACAGGCACTTTCATCTGATTGACCATCCCATCGGGCACAAGATGAATTCTAAGGCTTTATTCTTTGCCACCGTTTAAAAAGAGTTTACCAACCGACATACAACTGGCCCTGAGACAATAAATTTTTTTTTGAAAAAAGTGAAAAACAAAATTTCGTTTTATTTACAATTTCAATTTTTTTTAATTGGGCAAGATTTAGGAAGAGAATTTTTAATTGTGATGTTATAAAGTGTTACAATAAAGAATATTTTAATTTTGGATAATTTATTTAAATTAATTTATTAGTTGTTTTTTTTTAATGCAATCGAATGCAAGAAGGGGCCCAATAGTAACGATGCAGCCCCTATGGACCTTTGAATTACCGAAGAGAAGGGAAAGTTGATTAAGTGAGAGGGTGGAGACGTAGGCGTTTATGCAGTCGGGTTTTGAAGGTTTGAAGATTATAAGTGCTGGGGAAGATGGAGGCTGGGGGGAGAATTCCAGTTCCTTGAAGTCATGTGGATATACGTATTGGCGAATGAAGTGGTCCGGCACTTTCATAATTTGACCGCAAAAGAGTGTTGGGAGTCGGCAAAACGCGTGCTACGCGCAAAGCATGCTTTGGGGGGAATTATTGATTTTATCTCATCAGAGCACCTGTCGTGATAGTATCTATAGAAAAGGGAAAGGGCAAAGACATTTCTTCGATGATCTAGCGAGTCGAGGGAGTCGGTGAGGGTAGAATCGTCAATTAGCGTGACGGCCTATTTCTGAATTGCATCTAAGGTAGCAAGAGAATATTTAGAGTCTCCTCTCCATAGATGAGAGCCGTATTCGAAACAGGGGAGGATTTGGGCCTTGTAGATGGTGAGAAGATGTAGGGGCGTGAAAAATCGCTTGGACCTGAATAAGTGGCCAATCTTCCTTGCTACAGATTTCGCCACAGAGGAGATGTGTTCATTCCAAGACAGGTCAGATGCGACAGAGATGCTCAACATGGATAGGCTGTCGCACATTTTCAGGGTATTCTAATCGAACTGAATATCGGGGAAATTTTTATTTTCACGCCTAGAAATTAAACAACATTGAGTCTTCTTTGCATTAAAGTAAACTAATTTTTGAGAGCCCCATTTATTCAGTTTGTCTAGGTAGATAGTGATTGATGAGGCAACATTGTTTCGATCAATCGGGAGTGAGGGCTTGCCGTGCAGAGTGCTATCGTCGGCGTAACAATGAGAGGGGTTTGACGTTTGATCGATAAGCTCGTTTATGTATATTAGGAAGAGTGTGGGGGAGATTTCAGAGCCTTGGGAAACACCAGCATTTGTGGAGAAAGATTCAAATGACATTCCATCCACCACAACTTTGATACTACGGTTTGTCAGAAAGGTTTCTATTCATTTGTGAAGTGTTGGTGTGAATCCAAAGGCTCAGTTTGGCAAGAAGATTTTTGTGCCAAACTTGGTCAAAAGCTTTGGAGATATCTAGGGCTACAGCGAGGGTTTCTTTTCCGGTCTCTAGAGTTTTGTTCCAGGTGTGGGTGACATAGGTTAAGATGTCGCCTGTGGAACAATTTCGTCTAAATCCATATTGCCTATCGTGAATTATTTTATTATTTTCTAATTGATGAAGAACGTGTTGGTTTATAACCATTTCCATTATTTTGGAAAGAACAGAGGTGATCGCGATAGGTCTGTAATTAGAGATTTATGAAGAGTCACCTTTTTTAGGAATAGGTGGTGTGGATCTGGCTATTTTTCAGCTTTTGGGAAATATTCCCGATTCATAAGAGAGTTGGAATAGCTTGGATAAAATAGGGGCAAGTTCAGGGGCGCATTTTTAATGAGAATTGGTGGGATGTCATTGTGACCAGCGGCTTTTAATTTTAGCTCAGGTTTATTGAACTTCGAACTTTATCCGTAACATAATTATACATTCCAAAGTTTCTGTCCATTTTTTTTCCAAATTTTCAAGCATCAACCTGTTAAAACAGTTTTAGTTCGGTTATAAAACTACTAGTATGATTTAAGCTTTTTTATTTATCTTATAAACAAATTTCATCGAATTTTTAGTTACGAGATGCATACCTTATCATATGAAAACGGGACTTTTAATTTATCTTAGAGAAAATAAAATAGAGAATCCTAAAACAGACATGTTAATCATGCAACATGATACATGAATAAGTATTTATTTATATCATTGAAAAGCTAAAAAGTTCATTTTTTTAAAAATTGAGGAAAAAGTCGAAACTTGGTAAGCCTTGTTCAACAAATTTTGGTGATATGTGAATTTCAAAAAAAAATTCATGCTAATGGGATTGACTAACTTGACTAACTAACATAAATAACTACCATAGATATGCTTATTTATTGCTTACCTTAAAATTATGTTGAATGCTGGAAAATAATAAAGTCCAAAATGCCTTCATAAAATAGGTAAAAAAAATAATTCAAAACACTTGTACTATGGGCTTTTAAATGAAAAATGAAAAAATCAACCTTCCTTCTCTTTATTCCTCATTTTATTTATTATTTATTTTATGATTGTTTGATAACTAATATCAAAAAATTAAATACTCTCTTTGTCATGCTAAGTTTCAATATGTGTCATCTAAATTTAAAACTGTGCTTAATTTGAGCATTATGGCTGGATCTACGTGGACGAATCCGACGCGCAGAACAACAAATCGACTAAGCAAACAAGATGCTTTAAACTAATTATTTCTTATTACTATTAAATGCACGCATGATTTTTTGAAAAAGATAAAATAATTGACAATGTCACCATTATAATACTATGATTATAAAAAGATAATCAAGTCAATGATCTTTTGTTATTCCACTGTCAAAGATGAGTCGTGTAAAATAATGATTAATCGTGTATTCGTTCTTTCGTAATGGCCTCTCTGGATATGATATGAATATTGATAAAATACAAGGAATTCTAAAATAAAAGACAAACCCCGTACAAACAAACTATAGAGATTAGCTAGAATCTATTTATTTCGGAATTCTGTTATTCGAGAAAACATTCTAGGTAATATGTATTATAAATGGGGCGTTACGAATTTCACTCCAAAAAATATTTATTTTATTAATCAAAAGTACCTGGAGCCACTGAGCGATGCACGGTAACCAAATTAAAAAAATAATATATATAGTACACACCCCCTGGAGCGTAACCAACTTAAAAAAAAAATATATATAGAACACACCCCCCCGGGCCCCCCCCCCCCCCCCCCCGACACCACGCACCTGGCCCCCACCACTGCATCCCCACCCACACCCCAACCCCGCCTTCCCCACTCCCGGATCCCCATAACTGCACCCCCAACATCCATCCCCACCCAGCACCCAGTTTTTGCATTTCTAGCTTTCTAGAGGCATATTATGTGTATATTTGTTTACTCGTACACCAATTTGCCCACATTCGTTCATATTGATAAACATTATAAAAAAATAAATAGGAAAATAATAATAAAAAAAATAATCGTATAGGATCTGAAATAAAAACATAAAATTAAATAAGATTTGTTTCCAAGCTATATATAAAAAAAGCCACTCCAACTACTTTATTTGTAAACACACCTGTTTTGTTATGAATCCACTTGTAATGTTATGAAAATAAATAAATTTTATTAAACCAATTATTTTACATTAATAATGTATACATTGTATTTTGCTTAGATTCCGGAGATAACTTCTCCACCATCGAGTGTCCTTATTTATCTTTAGTCCTTGTTTTTAATAAGAGGAAAAATCTAATTAGATAAAAAAACCTCTTTTCCTATAATTATTTAAATTCCATTATTCCCCAATCAAATCGATTGGTATCTCTCTCCTCAATCCCAATGTTATGAAAAAAATTCCTAATTTTAATATAATAATATTTGTTATAACCTATTAGTGGTTTTTAAAATTAAAAAAACCAATTAATAAATAAAAGATAATTGAAAAAAATATGTAAACAAACTTTTTTATTGAGACTTTCATCTATAAATAATTATTTTAATTAAGAAAAGATCAATTAAGATTAAATTTGTCGAGGTCCAGACCTAGTCAGATCGTTTTCTCATCCTAAAAACTTATTAATATAGTTGGTTTAATCAAAATCGCTAGAGCCGTTTTCAAAATAGAACAAGGAAACAAATATATAAATATAAGTATATATAAATATATATAAATACCTATATACCTATACAATTTTTGCTCGTTTTTAATAAGAGTAGATAAAACAATACAATATAAAAGCCGTTTTCATGTTATATTCCTAATTGTATTCATCGAATAATTGTCATTTTAATTTCCTAATCACTAATTAATGTTCAATTATTTAATATTTAGGTTATTTAAGCCATAAAACAAACATAAAAAGCTAGTGTGTTTATTTTTAAATTTTAACTAATAGAAAAAAATCACAAAAATATCATGATTTTTGCAATTTTTCATAAGTTTAAAGTTCGATGCGCGATCGAAAGATGTTAACCGATTGTATTTTTTTTTTTTTTTTTTATACCGTTTGTCTTATTATTACAATAGGCAACTTTTCCGCATTAATATCCACGGTCAGCGCACGTTCAATCTGTCTCTGTACTTGGCCACGCGTGGGGTGTGTGTGAGTGGATTGGATTAAAAATGCGCCTGGCCTTATTCTTAAGTAAATTCTATTGTCTCGTATAATAAGTTCTTTCTTCTACAGTTGGTGAAATAGTCTAAAATAAATACTTTTGAATAAAAATTACACCCTGTCTAGTAAACTTAAATCTTTTAAAACCAGCGCCATCTACTATGGCAATGCTATATCGACCTACATAGGACCAAGCTATTAAATAAAAACTACTCAGAACAAATGGTAAAAATATATTAAATTACTAAATACCAAAAAATTAAATCCTTACAAAAAAAACGCATTGTTTTATTAATTTTTAATTAATTTTTTTTTTTTATCAAATGATGAGAGAAGTTACACCAAAAAGGTGCAACCCCTAAAGGCCTGGGTTGGCCCCTCCATCGTGAAAAGAAGAAGAAAGAATTTTATGGGCTGGGCAGGAGTCGAAGGTATCTGTGGATACGGGTCTTAAATAGCTGAAGGTTATAAGTCGCGGGAAAGATGGTGGCAGGGAGCGAGTTCCAGTCTCTGGGGGTCATAGGGATAAAAGAGTTGGCGAAAGCGCTTGTTCGACTTTTATCCAATTTGACAGCAAAGGGGTGCTGAGCGTTCGAAAACCGCGTGTTTCTCGTAAAGAGGGCTTAATTATTTATGGGTATTAATTTTAAAGAATAATATGTAGGAGAATGGGGATCGAATTTAACACCAAGCATAGGGTCCTTCAAAGACTAGTTACGAACGCTGCATTTATTGAATAAAACTTTTATACGACATATTAATCTAAGCTCCTCAACAAGCCACTCCATATTTAGTGATTTCATAGAATCACGTGCTCACGTACAACAATTGATACGTATCAGTACAAGAAGCGTAGCCGCGGGGAGGGGGGGTCAAACCCCCTCCCCCTCCCAAAAGCAAAGTACATGGGATGAGTAACGGCAACGACAAACATTTTCTTATGGCAAACTAACAGTAATTAAATATATTTCATATGTTTAATGAAAAATTATGTTCTTTTTTAATTTCTTGAAGTACCTTTTTACTCCAATTAAATTGTTGTCTGAAGGGCCCCTCGCGGGAAAGTTTTGATTTTTTGATCCTATATGTTTTTTGGTGTGCTGAATCCGAATCTGAGGTTTCTAACAAAATTTTGTGACGGAACATTGTCAAAAATCCAAAACAAGGTAAAAATCTCATTTTTTGGCGTTTTTTGCTTATAACTCGAAAACTATCAACTTTTCGTAAATAACCTTCCTTTTCAAAATGAAAGTTCATAAAATTTCCTACAAAGGATATGATCCGAATCCTCAAAAGTGTCATGGAATCTATAAATCCAAGAGTTTCATAAAAAAGTGGTTCAAGTAAACGTTTAAGTCAACAAAATATCTAAAAAATTGCAGTTTTTCAAAAATTCTACCTCATTGCGGCACGGCTTACCATTATCCATTTAAGATGAAACTTTGTTTGAATTGTATCAAATTTAATCTAGTTTAAAAATGTATAGAGTGGTCTTTCATGGTCAAAATGAGAAAAAATCCAAAAAAGTGCGGGTTTTTAGGATTTGCGGAAACAGAAAAAATACGCCAATTTTCAACTAGCGCTTGAGCCCGAACGGTTGGTTGGTCGGAGAAAAATTTGATAGTTTTCGAGTTATGAGCATAAAACCACCAAAAAATGAGATTTTTTTACCTTTTTTTTTTTTTTTTTTGCATTTTTTTAAAATGTTCCGTGACGAAATTTTGTTAACAAGCCTCAGATTCGGATTCAGCACACTAAAAAACATAAAGGGTCGAAGAAATTACAACTACCCAAAAACTTTCCAAGTAAAAACACAATCTATCTGGACTATTTGTTTTAAAAAAAAAATTCCCACTAAATATTTTGCTTTGTGGATTGACCCCCCACCCCCCATGAAAATTTTCTGACTACGCCACTGATCAGTACAGAAGTGCGATCGCTTAACGTGGCAAGAAAAGTTTTTAAGTTAATATCTTTTGAATAAACATTTTTTTTTTTTCTGTGCATGCGGAGTTGAAATGTCGATCCGGAAAAACAATGATTTTTCTCCCTTGGTAAACTCATTATTTCATTTTTTTTCCTTTAATTATCTTTTGTCTTGGAACTCTTAATTAAATTCACTCTAAAGGTTTTACACCATTTTTCTTATTGTTTGATACAATCCTCTTAAAAAACTTGCTCAAAGTGGATTCAGGAAATTGAATGTTTTTTTGTGAAAAATATAAGAAAACTAATGAGACAGAAATTTGGTTTATTAATTAAACTGCTTACAATTTTTCTTACTAGTTATCTTTTTTTGGCTTTTCGGCCTTTTTAGCCATCAGCCAATTTACGATACAATTAATAAATTATGTCTTCTATTAGCCGGTTGCCTCGAGTCGGATTCGAACTCGGGTCCACATGATTAGCAGGCTTCCACGCTAACCGCTCGGCCGACTCGACCCCCTACTAGTCATTTTTTTTTTGGCTTTTCGGTCTGTCTAGCCATGAGCCAATTTATGATAATAATTATTTTTAAAATTTTCTCTATCCCCGGGGTCAGATTTTAGCCGGATGCCTCGAGTCGGATTCGAACCCGGGTCCACTTTGTTAGCCCCTAGGCTATCTGATCCCCCTACTAGGTGAATAAGTGTCGCTAGATCTTTATATTATAATCATACCAGAGGGTCGGATAGACTAGGTGGTAGCGTGTCATCCTGCTAACTAAGTGGACCCGGGTTCGAATCCCACTCGAGGCATCCGGCTAAAATCTGACCCCCGGGGTAGAGACAAATTTAGAAAAATATATATTATCGTAAATTGGCTTATGGCTAGAAAGGCCGAAAAGCCAAAAAAAAAATTATAATCATACCTAACCTTTAAAGAATTTTGTGTCGGTTCTAGGTGAAACATTTTAATAGATAATAAGTATAAATAT